>JARJCP010000010.1:600000-1098328 GCA_029281795.1 Mycena crocata | reverse complement strand
CCGATCCTTGCCCTGTCCCAATAAACCTGGGGTCAGGCCTTTCCTCCACTTCGAAACTGGGGTGAACGACGTAGTTCGCGGCGAGAAGAACAATCGAGGTTGGTTCCTCTACCGACGCATTGGCTGTTAAGCACTCGATAACGGAACACAAAGGCAGATCTTCACTCGAGCCATGATTTTTGACCAGTTTAGCGACCAAATGGACTGTTCCTATGAACAGTACACAGTCGTCCCTCCAGAGACACTCCGGGCGACTTGGCTCCAGCACCGCGTAGCGGACCATGCGTTAAAAAGTCGGGTGACTGTACATAGTCAGCTGCAACAACCTCACAAGCTCAGCGGCCCTGGTAATCGATGTGGGGATTAGGTCGAGGAGAGAAAAGACTTCCTCGGAGGATTGGGGAGTCAATGGTTGCGCTGGACGATGTAGCATATGTCGAAGGCGCGATCGTAAGGGTGGGTGACGATGGTGCGGTGCCATGTCTGGAGCTTTCAGTTGGCGAGGGTAAAGGATGTGTGGAAGGGAAGTCATCGCGTGCAACCCTTAACGTATGACCTTGTGTATATCTATCTTCTTTCTCAGCAATGGAACGCGCCAGTTGCCTGAAAGGATAAGTTGAAGAATGGGCTGTAGGGCTGCCATTGTTAAGGTATGACTCCCGTTCTTGATTGAGCACGGTTCCGAAGGTTAGCAGACCCAGATAAACGTGGCGAGAAAGAGAGAGGCGAGAGTCATTCCATCCGGCACTTTTGTACCTGTATTGCGCTCAAGATCAAAGAAGCACGTACTTGAATACACCCCACCAGGTTAATCGATATTGCATCATGGCCAGTAAGCGGAAGTGTGCGCAGGTGAACCAGCTGGAGACACTTGGTGACATTCGAAATATATTACGCAGGGCAGCCAGCAGCAGCCCGCGAAAGCGAAAGAGCCACCCTACACTCTAACTGTATTCCTTGCGAAACCACACAAAAAGGGCGAGAACATACACAACAATATTATAGGAATATAACTCATCTGGTATCTTTGTCTTGTAAGGAAATTAGGTGTCACCAAGGCTATATGTACCATCTTGCGAGAATCTTAAATCGGTGCGGCTTTAAAATCGCTATCGGGCGTGTGCACAGCAAATGGCTTTATTTTGCTTGGACGGATTGTTTTGGTGCATACATAGATTGTTGAGTGCATATCTCTCGTGTTGACGTATATACATGATTCTGCTACATGGTGTATGCGTGCGGTATGGCTTGTGTCAGTCTATGGGCGGGACGCCCGTTTCATTAAAGCGAATATACCATCGACCCAAATCTGATCTGCGATGGATCAGTGCGGCGAAGTCCTCCAGTGTTTATCAACTTACAGTCCATGTCTTTGTACGATCTTGGGGCGGGCGTTTCTCCCAGAGGTCGCGCTTTGGGGCAGAAAGATGCTCCGCCCAGCGTCCAGCTTGCTTCTGGCACGTAATTCCAGATGTAATCGGTTTCCTTGGGCAGCATAGGGAAGGGTAGGAAGTAAGAGTTTTAAGCAGCCGCTATCGTTACTTGACCTCCATGAGATCGGACAACTAGCATTGCGTGAACACTGGTGACTGCGTGTCCAATGAGAATCGACCCAGAATCCAGCTCGCATGCTGCTTTGCAGCACCTCCCATGCGGTTCGCCTTTCCGCTGCAAAATCGACAGGAAGGCGATAAGGAGATGTGAGGGCGACTCCTTCAAAAGTCGCAGCAGGATAAGGGTGCCATAACCGGTCAAGTTTCAACGAGCCCATGTCTGCTGTTGATGGTAGGTGAAGGATGGCATCCAACGGATTGTCGGACCTGGATTCGAATACGTTGATGTCAGGGGCATTCTTCTTCCGAAGACAGATAGCGTGTTGGACTGCTTCACGCGCTGGAATGGCGCCGGTGTAACCTCCGATTTCGTATCCGGTGGCGTACGTGAGGAACGCCGCGATTTGCAGTGATTCGTACCTAGCGGAGTAGATGTCCAGGGGCGTCGATACGGTCGATGGTTCGCGACCATCTCTAAGTCGCGGCCATCTCATGTCGGGCCTTCGTAGAATAGTCGTCGGATGACTGGTCCAGCGAGGGTGGCTGACGTGCAGCATTGAAGGAATCTGAGGTCTATCAGTGACAAGTTATACGGTTTAATGCACGAAGCCGCAGATGTAAGAATGGATCTCATCACTATCGCGCGATGAATTCGACAGGAAGCCGCAAACATTATCCGGTCTCGTAGTGACAGGAGGTTGACAATCATGTCGATCAGTTTCAACGGGCATGAACCGGAATGCTCCTGAACGGTAACCCAAAGGCACATCTTTTGGGGTCAATGAGATGGAGGGAAGTAACGATTACCACGTACCAATATCAACGTTCGGTTGGTCTTGAAGAAAAGACGACACCCGTTTGTAATTTTTGGCTGAATTCTTGCTGAATTCGAATAGTTCCGGTAGTGCCATTCGTTTTAGACGATTTCTGCAAGTGATTGTTGCCATGTCACAGTAAGGGGAACAGCACTTGTCGGTATTGGGGTTGCAGCAGCATTCGTCGTCAATTGTCCGTGGCAGGAAAAGATGCACAGAATGTAAGTTATCACTGCCGGTCATGGAGATAAAGGTTGCGCGAGCACGGCCTAGTCGGTGACTGAGTTTACCTGTACGAGGCGAGTCATGCATACTGTGCAATGCTTACAGGTTTAACTAAATGCCTGGGATTCTGCTAGTACTAACCGACTTGCGCCGTAGATTTCGCGCAGCAGAGGGTGAGAGCGGCTCCCGGAAATTCCGGACAGGTACCTGTCGGCCTCCTCTTGGAGCGTCGTCACCACTGGTTCGTGCTGTCGCGGTTTTCGTCCGTGCTGTCGCGGTTTTCTCGAGGAAACGGGTGAAGGAGTTCCGTCAACAAGGATTGGAAATGATCCATGGCGTTTATATCAGCTTGATTGCATCACGTGCATGAAGCTGAAGCGACCGCGAGCGCTTGTATCGTTAAGCGACCTTTCTCAATATTGTTATCGCTACTTACGTTGCTCGCGTCGTCTGTCGTCTCTTTCGCCAGCCAGCGTGGAGGGTGGCTTTAAATTATCGCGTACGACATGACATCTCGACTTTGGCTTGTGCTTCAAGTTGTGCATTCGCTTAGCGCCTTGCTTAGCGCCCGTCGTTTCTGAATGTCGCTTCGCTTGCAGGCCAACGTGAGGTAACGCCACATGCTTACGCTTGAGAATGACTGCGTCGCAACTAATCGTCGCTCGGCAGCCATTCCATCCAAGGATAACGGTCTGCGAAACCAGCATTGGATCTCATGATGTGATGCGCCATGAATATTCCCGCTCATTAACAGATCAATGATCACAATCTCTTTCTTCCATTTCTAACAACCGAGTCGCTCCTTGCCTTTGCGCACTTCTGCCACCTCTATTTACTGCCGAACTGGTCGCTACCTCGCTTGTCCCCCTTTCTATGTCAAATCCGCCACTGTAAACCTTAGCCTATACTTAGTGCCTGCCATCAACACTACGTGGCCTCCCCTTCCCTGATGGTTTATCTATGGCCTGCTTCTTTTGTTTTATCCATTCCTCTGTTCGTTGCCTCTGCTTAGATGCCTCAAATGCTTGCTCAGTTTGTCGCTCCGGAAGGTGCTATTTGTCTGGGATCTTCCCTGCCTCTCCCTGGTGGCCATGTTCGAGAATCGTATGTCCTGAGCGACACTCGCGAGCCTTTGGCTCCCTACGTTGTTGGCATGGTGCAAGAAGTCATCACCCTCGACGATAACTCCAAGGTTGATTTTCCCTCTGCCTTTCTCTCAACTCACATCGCCCGTGGTTCACCAGATTCTTGTCCTGTGCCCACCCATCACTCAGACCCCTTGGGTCATTGTGATATTCCAGCACCAGCTAAACTTGCTTCAAAATCTCGTACTTAACAGTCCTTCCCTCATCCCACGCGTACATAAGTCTTTATTCTGGCGGCCGCACCTAATGTTCACCTTTCTGTGAGCCAGCTTGTTGTGTCCGTTGAATCTTGGTGCCACTCTGCCGAGTCGCAGATATTCATTCGTTATACGGACGCCGCGGACTTGGTTTGTGGCCTAATTTAATAGCTTGACTCGCGTCGTACTAACCTGTTGCAGGACCTCAACCAAGTCCGTTCCATTGACTTGAACGAACTAGGATTTGACGTCCCTGTTGTTTGCAAGGACGCCCCTCTGTTGGAACACGGCGCTATTGTTCTATGTCACGTTAGCCTTTACCGCACAGACACCGTCGTCTCTGGTAGCTCATCTATGAATTCACCGGTATACCATCGGGTGTGTTAGTTTTCAGCCTCGCTCTTCTTATATTAATCGATTCTACAGGCCTACGCTCTTGAGGCTTCTCACATCTCTCGTTTCTCCCGCTTAGCGTAGCATCCTGCTTTAGCACACGTCATTTTCATTTTCTCTGTGTAATGTTTGTGTGTACTTAGTACATGGGTTCCTCTTACAATATAACGCGTATGCTTCCAAGAACTATGAAATGAATACACTATTTTATGTACATGGCTAACAAAAAGCAATTGTGTGTGAACAATCATGATAGAACGAGGTCTGCGATGCTAAGTGAGAGGGAAACAAGATGTAATGTGGTAAGCGTGTCAGGCTCCAATAAGTCCACAAGAATCTTCTGACGACGTGCGTCAGGCAGCCGCCCCAGTGGCGCGATATCCTTCATTGTAACAATTCCAACTTCAGCAAATCGCGCACTCCAGTCGGACAGGTTGAACCCTCCCACATCCTGTAAGAACATAGCAATAGAGGTCGGGTGGCAAAAACCCGACGCGACGGCGGGTTGTTCTGATGGTGATGAGATAGGAGCGGGACGTAGATCGGCGATGGCGTTGGCCAATGAAATGATTTGTAGTTTGCTGACACGGTGTGCCTCAAACGTGAGCGTGAGCGTCCTGGAACGCCGGGCAGCTGGCAGCTGAGCCAGGGTAAAAAGATCGTGCATTGACTTGATGCCTACAGTCCCAAAAGTGGGACGTAATTCAGTGAGATTGTATCCACCAACGTTCTGCAAGAAAACATCTAAAGAAGTGCACCCGTGAGAGCCGTGCGTCGTGGAAGAAGAAGCAGAGTCTGGGCGAGAGGTGATAGGAAGCTCAGACAGCAGCGCCGTTCCCGTCGTTGCCAGGTTTGCATTGGGGCAACGGATCTGGTCGGACGGAGAGCGCAGAGAGGGTTTGGGATCATCGACAGCGCTGGGAGCCTTGCGCTGGATTAAAACGACGGGAGCACGACCGTTGCTTGAGCGGAGGGCTCGGGTGGGTGCTGCAGCGCCGAGGGTAGTGCGCGCACGCGTATGGGGCTGTTACTAGGTTAAGCCTGCAGTGCAGATTCTATACCCAAAGTGACGTACCTTGAGATATCTACCTTGATCTTCGTCGGACTCGGGCTCCGTTTGCATCAGCAACTTCGGAGCACGCTTACGCTGAGAAGGTATAACGACGTCAGCGGGGTAAAGGACGGGAAGCTGGTCCTTACCTTGGACGAGGTGCTCGCCGTGGTGTTGTCGACAGGATGCCACCCAGGAAGGGGAGGGAATTCAATGCGGAAATCGGGATGTAGAACGTCAAAGTCTTTCGAGAGATCATCGGGCGGTTCGTATTCGTTGAGGACTGCCCTGCGTATAGGGTTGTGCTTGAGGCCGAGAGCCCTGCCGACCAGAGACATATTCTTCTTGTGGCGATGGACGACGCGTGTCGCCGCTCGCGCGGAGTGATTCAATACTTTGCGATGGTAGTTTTTGATAGGACGGCAAGAATTGGCTTGAAACTCTTGCGCCGTAGGAACGCGGAGGAATCGCCCGACTGCACCATCCGTCTCACTATAAACGTCGGTGAAGACATCGGATGAGTCGGTATTCTATAAAAAAGTGAGTAGTTGTCAGGTAAGAGAGGTTTGGACCCGTACGTCGGCGTCAAGTTCGTCCACCTCCTCTTCATTATTAGAGGGGGCGCGGCTGGACTGGCGTGCGGCGGCAGATTCTCGTTCAGCCGGGATGTTTGCTTGCACCTCGTACGCTTCGTCTGACGACGACTCGCGAGCAGGACTCGAAGTGACTCGCAGAATTGGGTCGTCCACCTCAGACTTGGGAGGGGTTTTGAGTGGCGGTGTGCAAGTAGAACGTTTGGTGGGTTGCCTGAAAAAGGTAAGCTTTGTAGGCAGCAAATCTTTGAAGTACGGTACCACAATATGGATGTTTCCTCGCTTTTAATGTGCGTTTTTGTAGTTGCTTCTTCACGTTTCATGAACGGTGCGCTCCTGGAGCGTGGTGGTGTAGGATAAAAGGTCATAAATTGGGAGACACAGAGAGGGAGTTGATATAAGGCGCTGCGGTCTGGTTTATATGGGACTCCTGGGAGAAGCTCGTCGCTATTCAATTGAGCTGCGCGCCAGCTTTTTGCGCAGTGGATGGGTTATATCATTCAATGGGGAGGCATTAACGGTGTCAGAAAGTTTGGAGGAGTTGGAGGGGCACAGGGAAGTAAACCGGTTGGGAGCAACATGGAGGCGAGAAATGGGAGTCGCGGAACGGAGTTGTTCCGCAAGTGCAGAGATGCCGAGGAAAAAATATTGCTAATAATAGGTCTCAATACATTCTGGATTCTGGAGTCTAGCCCTTTTGTCCTAACAAAGCCAAAGCAAGACCAAAGCAAGATTCTCTACTGCCACCCAAAATCCGTATTAAGGCTTTGTACCCCCTTTATTGGCGGGCGTTTGCTTTCACCATTTGATTTAGGTTATCCTAGCAAAGTTGCGGCTTGCGCAAAGGAAAGCCCAGGGTATCCAGGCTCCGCCCGGCAGGGCCATTCCAACGTATGATACAAAAGCTCATCATTTTCTCATCAATTACCTAACTTTTTCTGAGCCAGAAAATGTTGAATTTCCCCATTCAGTAAATGTGAAGCTTTCCTGATGGCAGACCTTCTAAAAAAGGAAATAAATTGAGGTCATCTGATAGTTAGGATTTCATTGATGTGCTTCTTGGGTTGCAATGAGATTCATTTCCTAACTTGGGTTCTTAGTTTTCCAATCTAGGTTATGATTCTCAGAGGCTCAAACCTATCTATTTCAGCAGGCAATTCATATCTTAGTGTTGCAATTTGTATGATCTAGCCCAAATCTAGCCCTTGATCCTTCAGATTTGAACAGATATCCAGTTCAACTATTGTCTATGGTAGTAGTAATCTAGCCTGATACAAGCTATATTAGGGAATGACATCTCTCTTCAACTTGGGGGCTTGGTTAAACTTTTGTGCTGATATCAAAGGAGTGTTCAGTTGCTGGAGAAAAGAAAGGATAATATTAACATAAAAATATTGCTGTGAAAAGCAAGGAACTTGAAGAACCATTCAAGAGATTCAAAGCAATTTCTTATGCCAATTTCTCTGAGTCAGGTCACATGAGCCCATGGAAAATGTATGGACCCATGTGACCTCATAACAAGGAGTGTTGGAACAAGATAACAAACCTATACATATAAATAGATAAAGTCAATTTCTCAACTATGATGTCCTATATTTCACACCTCCTTTGATGCAGAATCATTATTTCTTTGCACAAAAATAAGGGAAAAAAAATAACTACATACACTTGATTATGGATCTAACTGTTGTATTTTACACTTGCAGCCTTATTGCTCAGTGATGTGAAAGGTGTTACTATATTCTGAAGCCCCTATTCCACACTTCAAGGGGAGATGTTGGTTGGAAATGATTAAACAACGTAACACAGAATCAGACCAGAGGCACAGATATATACTCAGACTGGAATGCATCTTTGTTGGTTGTTTGGTGAGACTGGTTAGACACTCATGTTTTGCACTTTCTTTTTTGGTGAGGTCTCCCGTTCGAACCTCGCAGCCTGTAATTCTTTTATTCATACTGTGTCTCAATTCAATATATCTTGAATAGAAATCATCATCTTTAACAAGTGGTATCCTCAAAGAACAGAACTATTACTGATCTATTTTCCTATGCAACTGAGCAATGGTTGGGCACTTGAATTCCAGCTACATATTTGTTACTACTTAGCAGTTACAGCATGGATTTTTCTGATTATTCCTCAGGCCTGCATGCAAGGAAGAGCTGTACAATCTGCGGCACACATCTGCACGTAATGTTGTTAAGCACATTTTTGATGTTGTCAAAAAGCGCTGGGCCATCCTCTACGAAGCGCGGGAAGTTGTCACAATCAAAGACACAATCTCGTCCAACTATACAAAGATAGTGGATTGGGGGGTGAGATGTAGAGTGCTTCGAGAAATGAATCGAATAAAAGACTAAAGAATACAGGCGAATATACTACTCTACTTATACTGTTCTTTCAACCGTGAGAGTATCTACGCTATATGAATACCTTGTGTACTAGGTGTGTAAAACCATCCCTTTGCAACATGTATGCTATGTCATGTCCTTGTCATGGTGACGTCATGTCTACCATGTGTTTTCCATGTGTCCGATATCTAGTCTTCCTTCAGTGCTATCTTATCCACAGGCGCTTCGTTAGGCGTCTCCAAGATAGGCGTTGGAACGATAAGATTGGTATCTAATCGTGACATTACCCCCCCTCTAGAGTCAACGTCCTCGTTGATGGCTACAAAGGTGTTGGTTTCAGGGATAAATAATTTCTTCGTTGAGTATTGTTGCGACTCCTCGCAACATTTATATCTTTTGATTAAATAATCCCAATGTCCCTTCGGGAATACCGGCAATGCTCGGATTTTTATGCCGTGATCCTGGTTGTACTTGTTTAGGATCTTCTTCGCATGCGTGATGTTCCGTCTGGGTTCCCACGTCCTGTCCGCCAGCGGATAATCTTTCCATTTAATTAAATATTGGAAGCCTTTTCCTCGCTTGCGGTGCTTCAATATCTCCTCCACCTCGTACTCCTTGTGACCGCTCACTATCTGTGGAGCAGGTCGTTCCTCTCTCCGGTGCGCCGGCGGCTCCACATACGGCGTCAAGAGCTTCTCGTTGAAGACCAGATGTGACTTGTCCGTCTCCGGAAGTCTCAACTTCCATGCTACTGCCCCGACCTTCTCCATGACCTCATACGGCCCCAGCCGTAGGTCATCCAACTTCTTCATGGGTCGGTCCGTGGTGATGTCTTTGCCCTCGAGCCAGACCTTGTCCCCGACTTTGAATACTGGCGCCTCACGCCGGTGTGCGTCATAATATTTTTTCATTGTTTTCTTTGTTTTCTCCAGCGCAGCTGCCGCCTCGTCGCGGATCTTTTTCATTTTCTCAGCGAAGTCGTTCGCGGCCTCGTTGCGCGACTCGACTGCGTTTTCGATCCCTTTCCAAGGGTGTAGTCCCGTGTTTATAAAGAATGGTGACATGCTTGTCGACGAGCTTGTCTTATCGTTATGCGTGAACTCGGCCAGCGCGAGCCATTCCGCCCAGTCTGACTGGCGATAGTTTACATAAATCCGGAGATATTTCTCGATCTCCTGATTCATCCGTTCGGTCTGGCCGTCGGTGATCGGGTGGAATGCCGTACTCGGGTTCATCTCAATGCCGAGGAGCCGGTTGAGCTCCTTCATGAAACCAGAGACATAGCGCGTGTCTCGGTCCGAGATGATCTTGCGAGGCACCCCATGATATCTAATCACACGGTCCCGGGTCAACCGGGCAACACCCTCGGAGGTCAACTCCATATTTACTGGTTCGCAATGGATCATCTTCGAGAATGTATCCACCCAGACCTGGATAGCATTAAAGCCATTGCTGACTGGCAGCGGTCCGATGAGATCCATAGATATGATCTGCCAGGGGCCCTCAGCAATCTCGTGCGGGTTGAGTTTTCCCTGTTGATACCGATGCACCCTGGTGCGTTGGCATGGCTCGCATGTCCCACAGTATATCCCAACTTGGTTGCCAAGCCGTGGCCACCAATAATTACGTTCAATCATCTCCTGTGTTCGATTCGGACCGGGATGTCCCTCTAGAACATTATCGTGGTGTAACCCGATAATCCGGTCTCGCAACTCCTGGTTGTGCGGCACACAGATGAGTCCATTATAATAGATGACATCATCAATCTTCTTCCATCCAGGGAGCTTCTGTTGAAGCGCCAGCTTCACACTTTTGTCGATCTTTTTCTCAGCTTTGATCTGTGACATGATCTCGGTTTCCGGTCCTTCCAGCGTGATCTCCTGAGATCGGAAATATTCGGGTTTGAGAAGAATGATATTCTCGTTATCGTTCTTCCCTTGGTCATGATCCGCCCGGCGAGATAATAAATCAGCTTTCTTATTTAGGGCCCCGGGCCAGTGAGAAAGCGTAAAGTCATACTCGGATAGTTCAACTATCCATCGCGCTTGCCTCCGATTGACTTTCTGAGGACTTTTAAAATACTGCAGGTTTTGATGATCTGTCCAGATCTCAAAAGTCTCCTGCGCTCCCATCAAGAGAGATCTCCACTCCTCTAGTGCGAGCATAATCGCGAGCATCTCTTTGTCGTAGATCTCGTAATTCCGCTCCGTCTCGTTCAATCCATGGGATTGAAACGCCATCGGGCGCCACCCCCCCTCTTGCTCCTGTTCGAGCACAGCTCCCGTCGCTCCTTCCGACGCATCCGCCTCAACTCGGAATTTCCCATGATCCGTGGGAAGTGCCAGCACTACGTCATCTGCAATCCGATCCTTCCACTTCTGGAAGGCGGCCTTCTGTTCTTCTCCCCAGGAGAAGCCTTCTTTCCCTGTCAGCCGTGTGAGAGGCTTAGCCACCTCACTGTATCCTCGCACGAATCGTCGATAGAAGTTTGTAAACCCCAAGAACGCCTGGACTTGTTTGAGGTTTTTCGGCTCCGGCCACTCGGTGATCCCCCGGATCTTCACAGGGTCCATTCTCATGGAATTGTGGCCAATAATTACTCCGAGGTATTCGACCTCGGTGCGCTCGAATTCGCATTTCTGCGCTTTTAAATATAATTGGTTCTTCTCGAGTATATCCAACACTCTTTTTACGATTAATCAATGTTCCGCCAGGGATTCCGTGAAGATAAGAATATCATCGAGGTAGACAATGACTTTTCCTTCGTTGATCAACTCGTGAAGGATATCGTTCATCATTGTCTGGAAAGTGGCCGGCGAATTTGTCAAGCCGAAGAACATCACAAGTGGCTCGAACAAGCCGTGATTGGTTCTGAATGCCGCTTTCCATTCATCTCCCTCTTTGATCCGAATATTATTATATCCCCAACAAATATCTAGCTTCGTGAAGATCTTCGCGCCTCGGAGTTTATTTACGAGCTTCCGAGATCAACGGCAGTGGATAACGATTCTTGATTGTCATCTCATTGAGCTTCCGATAATCCTGTACCGGCCGAAGGCTTCCATCCTTCTTTTTGACGAAGAAGAACGCCGAAGCCATAGGTGACTTTGACGGTCTGATGCGTCCGCTCTTCAAGTTCTCCTCTAGGAACTTGGTCAACTCTCCCTGCTCCGTCTGCGACAATGGATAGATCTTGCAATCGACTGCTTTGGAGTCTGGCTTCAATTCGATCGCATGATCCCACGGTCTCTTTTCCGGCATTCGGTCAAATGACTCCTTTGCGAACACCTTGATGTATTCGCGATAATGTTCCGGAACCGCGTCCTCCGTCATCTTCTCCTTTTCTCTGCCTGCCTCCTCCGCCATCTGCTGTGCCTGCGTCCCTTTGACGCGCAGATCTATATGCTCTGCGAAATCAACCATCAAGATTGACTCGCCCTCCTCGAGCGCTTCCTCTGGCTTCCAGCCCTCCATCGTCTCGGTGCCCTGCATGTTGCACTCTGGCAGGCATCGACTAAAGGTAATTTTCTGGGACCTCCAGTCGATCTCAGGGTTGTGTTTGAACAACCAGTCGTATCCGATAAACACGCGAGCCTTCCCGAGGTTCGTGACCAAGAACTTCACTCGTTCCCGGTGGAGTCCAACTCCCATGATTAACTCCGTGTAATGCGTGATCCATCCTCCAAGGTTCTCGGATCCATCCGCATTGCGTGCGACAATTTTCTGATCAAGCTCCCGGAGCTCGAAGTTTTCTGCTTGGGCATACGCCCGATCGATACACGTGGTAGTGCACCCGTTGTCCAACAACGCCTTGATTCGGCGTGTCTTCCCTGTCTCCGGAGACATGAGTTTGACTGAAACCAGCATCTCGTGCTGTTTTCGCTGCTTCTGGAACTCCCTGAGTTCCTTTGCTAAGAGATCATCGGTGATCCCCATCGCGCGCCGTGCAAGCCACTTGGCTGCCTCCTGCTTCTTGAGTCCAAATGGAACTCGTGTTCGTTTTGGCGCTTCCTCCACCACTGTGGATTGAGCCATCGCGGCGTCGCCGCCCTTTTTGTCCGCACTATTTTTCTCACTGGTTTGGGTTCCAGGGGCCTTTTTAAATACACTCCATCGCTTATTTGCTTCGTCCATTTGGCAGTTTTTAATATTACGAATGCGATTCTGATTCTCCATGATACGTATTTGTTTTTTCTGTTTATCTACATCCTCTACTACTATATTGTCCTGTGTACGTAGAGCGGTGCGTTGTTTTACATAATTTATGAAATCGTCCTTGTTCTCAGTCGGTTCCACCTCAAGCGGAACATATTTATTCATGGGGGTGGGGGGCGCCGATTCGGCCTTGATCGGGGCCCTCCTTAAAAATCCTGGCCATATCTGGCCCGTGCCTGCTCGAAGAGGAATTTAAAGTCCTCCTTCGAAATCTCGTCAGTCCGCAATGCGCGGACATTGATCTTTCCACGCTCCCGGCGTGGCTTTGGGCACTCGCGTGCCATGTGGCCCTCCTCGCCACAGTTGTAACACTTGAAGGGTTGCCCCTTCGTCTTCGAAGCATCGACGTCCATTGGGGCCGTTTCCCCGGGCGCAAGCTTCTTTGCCAGATTTGGCGCGGTTCCCCGGTAATTACCGCTGGGGGCGGATGGTGTCGGCTTTGCGGGGACCCAAAATGGGGTCCCGCCGACCTTCGGCTGCTGCGCCTTGCGCAGTTTCTGCCTCTCCAGGATGCGACTGATGGTCATCATCCTTTTCTTCATTCCGGCGTAACTCTCCGGAATCTCTATACCCCCGGCATAGAGCTGCGAGCGAACCTCCTCGTTGACGAGGTTCTCAATGTTCTCGCACAGGAACTGATCGTTGTTCCCGAGTGCGTCGTACGGGTCGTAACCCGCCTCCTCTGCATTCAACTCGAATGCCTGAATGAAGTCCGCCAGAGCGGTCTTCCCTTGCCTCGTCGTCGTGAGGTGAATGTACGCTGTCTGGCGCACATTATGGTCTTTGAACGTCTTCCCGAGATCGTTCAAGAATTTCGCGAAGGAGTACCCCTCGGGCAACTCCTCATCCTCGTCGAGGACTCGCTTGCGCCAATTACGGACCCAGTTGGAAGCTGGCCTGGGCGCGCCGTCTTTGCTGCCTAGCAGCGAAATGGTGAAGGCGATCTTCGTCTTCGGGGAGCCAAACTCTGCTCCATATGCCCAAATATAATTTTTAAGGGCGTTGTTCCAAGTATCCCACTTGAATTTGTCGTTCCCATCGAAATGCGGCGGGAGGGATGCGAGGGTGATCTTCGAGGAGAAAGCCCTCGATGCATACGTCCCAGTGTGAGGTTCTGGGTCATCCATTTGCATACTCGGTACGGGGGATGCGGATCGGCTGTGTCCCGGGGATACGGCTTGGGACATAGTGGTGAAGGTCGGGAAGGAAAGGTAGAGGTGAGTGGCGGGAGATGGTGAGGGGGATAGCGCAATAGGCCCGGGTAGTAGTAACGGTGGTGGGGGTGAAGGCGGGGTCGATGTGGACTCCGAGGAGTCAGTTGAGGGTGCGCGAAACGTCGCGACTTGTCTTGGTCCGCACGAAGCAGTTGGTGGGGTCAAAGAAAGGCTTTTGCAAACAGAACTACCCCGGGTCTTCTACGACACACCCGACGATAGCGAGATAGCCCTCTCCGAGGATTAGGCTAGTCTCCTGCGACTGCTATTGTGCTGGGACGGTCTCAACGTTTCCCGTTGCACAGCGTCTGTCTGTTTCGAGAGTGGCCCTCCTTGGTTGTCGCTGCAATTGTTTAGACTCGCTGTGGACGAGTAATATACCCGCCACTGGAAAGTCCATTGGCGGCCGCCGGTGGCCGCCGATGATTATCGGTGGCCATTGGCGGAAGCTGATGGACATTGTTTCCCATTGTGTAATAACGGGCCCACCGGAGTCCGCCAATCACCAGCGGCATCTGCCGGCGTGTCAAGTCGTCGAATTCCACTGGATCTCACCGGAGATCGTTGAATCCTGCTGGATGCCGACGAGACCCCAAGGCATATTCTGCTATTCTTCGCTCCGCCTGTTCTTGTGCACCCTTGGCATCTACTGTACCATTTCGACCAAGTGTTCATGGGGTGTGACCTGTGACCTCAAGTGTTCAAAATCCAAGTGTTCAAATTCCTTTTTCGGGTGATATTCCGGCGCAGCCGGAGCGAGAAATTCCCATTTTGAGACGGAAAAGCTCAAAAACCTCGATCCAGAATCGCCAAAACCTGTGACATTTTTAAAAAGTGTTCAATTTGGGCCCCGTTGTGACCAGTGACTGAACACTTGGTCGAAATGGTACAGTAAATTGAACCGTGGGAGCCTCCTCCGGCTTTGAGAAAAAGAGTGGACATTCAATTCAACACAAGCGTATGAGCCAGTAATCACAAAGACTTGTTCTTGCTCCCCCCTTACATCTAGCTCTGTAGGATCTCCTATTGTTCGGTGTAATGTAAGAATACATGTCCAATCGTGCAACAGCATATGTACCGTAGTTTTACCTCAGATGTTGGTCCAGTCGCCGAGATTTGCGAATTCGAGTGAGGTATCACCAACTTGAACTATTTCATGGGTCCAGCTCTAAATCTCACCTCTCAGTTAATGTGCTCAAATTTAATTCGGCTTTTCTCCGGAACCGAGAGGGCGCCATGTGATGTCGAGTCAATTTTTAGATGCTTTACGCTTCACTCCACGCCCATACAATACAAGAAGCAACTGGCTTGTTCAAGCCAAATGTCAAGCTCCCTTCTTGAGGTTCCAAATATTGTGTGACCTAGATACTATTTATCATCGCCGCAGGTCCCGCGGAATCCAGTGGGTTCCAGTGGATTCCAGCGGAAATGAGTGCCAGTGGAATCCGGTGGTTTCCATTGGAAACGGACGGACGCCGCGGCCTCCAGTGTTAGCCACTGGTTTCCGTTGGAATAACGCTGGCCGGCAGTGGGTTCCGGCATGCCCCAATGCCGGTCGGTGCCGATCGGCCGACTTGTCAGTGCCGCGTATATTACTGCTGTGGACGAGGTAGGAAGTCGGCGGGTGGGGAATAGGGGAATGGATCTTCAATTACGAGAGTCCAGATGAGAAGAGTAAGAGACACGCAAGAAGTGCGCGAAGTGGAAGTGGGTGGGAGAGAAAGGGAAAGGAGGTCGGAGTATGGCGGTACGGGTGGTATGAAGGGCAGTCTTTTATTATGTCACAATCAAAGACACAATCTCGTCCAACTATACAAAGATAGTGGATTGGGGGGTGAGATGTAGAGTGCTTCGAGAAATGAATCGAATAAAAGACTAAAGAATACAGGCGAATATACTACTCTACTTATACTGTTCTTTCAACCGTGAGAGTATCTACGCTATATGAATACCTTGTGTACTAGGTGTGTAAAACCATCCCTTTGCAACATGTATGCTATGTCATGTCCTTGTCATGGTGACATCATGTCTACCATGTGTTTTCCATGTGTCCAATATCTAGTCTTCCTTCAGTGCTATCTTATCCACGGGCGCTTCGTTAGGCATCTCCAAGATAGGCGTTGGAACGATAAGATTGGTATCTAATCGTGACAGAAGTATCCGGTTCGAATTCAAATCATAGCAGGCTCCTGTGTTCAATTACCTGTGGTGGCATTTTCTTTAGGTACTATGTATCATTGAACGAGTGATTCAAAATCTAGTCCAGTACAAGACTGAGACCCAATTAAACATTAAACACTACTATACAGTGTCGGCAACTGTAACCATAACCGCAGTATCTAATCCAACATCTACATCTGCTGTTCTAAGAGCTTCCACTTTCTCAACCATCAGTTTGAAAACTGCCCACCCATTTTGTAAAGTGAGCACTGGGGATCCCATATTCTCGTGAATCACGTCCATATTGAATTTGAACTCATCTGACACAAAACAATATGCCCGCTCCTGAGCTTCCCTTCCGCCATAAGCCTCCCAAAGTTGCTTCACCGTTGCTGGATTTACACTGATTGAACAGTCCCTGGCCATGATGCTGATGGAGGCAGGATTCAAAAACATGTTGTTAGGGCAGGAACGGCTCAGGTTTTTCTTATTCTTTGAGCCTGAGAGAGTATGGTTGTTCCAGTATTCACGGTATATGTCCAAGCCCTGCTGAACAATAGGTGGCCACAGCCAGTAAAAGACAGCCCTGCAGATTATAAGCATAAGTAGCAGGCGGCAGATATACATTTATAATACCGGTGAACAACATCATTGGGGATGAAATAACCCAAGGTGCTTGCAGGACTTTCCTGACTGAATGACCTTCACCGTCCTGACGCCAGTGCCAGAAACTTTCAATTGGTGTATTTTTTGTGCTTGTCTGTTTAACACCGTATGGATACTCCGGCTCCGTATATTCAGGCACTGCCTCTCTCTTATTTCACATTTTTCAGGTATACCATGAAACATAGAGAGAGCGACACATACCTAAGCTGCTTGTGCACTTTGTGGACTTCATTGACTTTGGTGCCTTGATTGGTGGTTATTTGAATTGATATGCAATCTTAACCAAAAGTTAAAATTGTAGATTGATCTAAACATTGGGCAGGGCATGTAAAAAAGCAGACCACTGATCTTTCGATGTGTACATAGGCAGATGTATACCAGCACCCATTCATAAACCTTGTTCTGCCATTTTTTCATGTCCATCAGAGTGTTCCTGGTGCCACGGCCCCAATGCATCTAAGGGTGTCCTTCGTTGTTCAGTGTGTTTCTGGCCCACAATGCAATGATCAAATTCTTCATCAAAGTGGTCGTGCAGAATCACGCAAAGGTCATCCCTTAAGGCTAGCTATTTGTGATCATTCTTAGAAATGAAATACTGGGTACGCACCATGGTATAAGGACCCCTGTATTTGCCAGATGTCCCTTTACTTGAGTAACACCCCAGCCACCAGCTACATCACCCTCTTTGAGATCTAGCACAAGCTCTTGCTTTTGCAGACTGAGTCAGCACCAACCCTCTTTCGTAACTTGAAGAGCAGATTTCTTCTAAACTGACATTAGAAGAGTAACAACTAGAAGAAGGTCAAACCACTTACACAACTGTTAGCCCAAACTCTAGATGGGGCGACTCATCTGGTCTTCTGCTGATAATCCAGAGCCACTATTTTTGCGGCCATATCGATTGAAGGCTTCAAGGAGATCAGAATCCGGAGGATCTGTTCGACCATAAGCATGTTGAGTTGTACTTGATTTAGAGCTGTAGGAGCCCACAGTCCTTAGGCCCTTGCCCATTTTTTCCTGCAGGGTTTGGCATTGGTGGTATGTAGTCATCAGAAGAATGTGTCGACCTTGAGACCTAACAGTCATAAACAAACTCTCTCAAATATAGCGGTTACATTCATGGTGGACATCCCATGGACACAATAAACATGTTTGGATTTTAGATCAGGAGTCCAAGTCATAAATCATAAAGTCGTCAAGTAATTATTCTTCAGCCGCCTCATTCTCCTTTTTCTGCCTCTCCAAAGTATCTGTCAATATCTGCGTACACTGGTTGAACATCTCAGATTTTTGACTAAGAAATTTGTTAAAAACTATTTTGAATTTTATACCAATTTCTCAGTGAAAGAATAAGTGAAAAACTTGAAACTTTTCGGTAGATACTTTGTGATATTTCAAAATTTTCAGCATTTTTTGAGTCAAAATCAAAGTTTTCATCAGAAGGTTTCAAGTTTTTTTTATAAATTTTCAACTGAAAAATTTGTGTGAAATTCAAAATAGTTTTCACCAAATTTCTCAGTCAAAAATCCGACATGTTCACCCAGTGGTAGGCACTAATCCCAAACTGCGGCAATACAAATTCCACTGGTGCGTATCAATTGAATTTTGAATACCAGTCAGCCCAAAATCCCCGACTCCACTGTCTCTGCATGAAATTTAATTATAAAGATAGAAATTGTGCGTGGAAACACCTACTTTGTAGCGGTATGGCTCATGGGGTCAAAGAGCGTCAGGATGCGCACAGCACCAAAATTGGCATGGAAGGACCCTAAGTATAAACATTTCAGTCATAGATGTAGCACAACAATGAAAGAAATCTGACCTTGGAGATCTACCATAGACATAGCGCACACCCTAAATTCCATGATGAAATGGGAGAAAGCTAGCATTGTCAGGGCTAACTTGTCGGTATCTTGAGTGGCGCCTAGGGGCCCACTGAATTTCTAACAACACTAGTGGAGCGTAAAGGCTCGACAAGATAAGTGACAGCAGATTCGTCATCTTCAGCAGCAGAACTCTCAGTGATGAGATCAAGAATGCTTCGGAGACGTGAAAATCTGTGCTCTTGTCAGCATGGTTTCATTTCACTAATATGACTTTACCTATGACCTCTGAGAAGTTTTTCACAGCCACCAGCTCCATGAAACTTTCACGATACATTGCCAGATGTTTGAGGCGGAATAGATCATTAGCCAGTGCAAGATCATTCTCTGCCTTTGAAACTGGGGGTAAAATGGTGTGACCATGAGTGGTCGGAATATGTTCACCGCCAACATCGAAGTATCTCTTAGCAACGTAAACCTGATCATCGCCTTCAATGTAAAGCTATAGTGGATCAGCTTTTGAGGTCGCACAATTGCTTATCAGACTTGCCTTGTAAACATTCTTAGACTTTCCTTGATCAGACATTGAGAGAATAAGGGTTGTGCATTCCATCTTCCCGGTGAATTCACCTGTGATATTTATCATCAGTATACAATACAGGACAGGCGATACAACAAATGCTTACCTGGAATATGACACAGTTCTGCTCTCTCATCAGACAGGTGACCATCAAACTTGATGAATGTGATGCTAGCAGCCGGAGTGGCAGCAGGCTGGGCATTATAGCCCAGAGCAGAGAAATTGTTAGTGAGACGGACAGATGAATACAAGGCTTCAAAATACAAAATTAGCTCAAATAATCATTGTGTAAATTGATGACTTACTGCCATTCCCAGTTTTTGCCCTCTTATCGACGACCAACACAACCTCGGAGTTGGTGTTCTTGCATTTTGACGATGACAGCAGAGAATCGTCGCCCACCTGGACTTTGAGGCGTGCCAAACAATCCTTATACTAAAAACAAAAACAAAAACACGTTAGTGATTGTTTGTTCAAGAAAAAGCATGTACCCTAGCAACGTCAATCACACATTCAAGTGTTATACCAGCGCCTTTGGCAACCCCAAGTTTTGCTGGCGGTGCTACCTGGATTCGATCAGGACGATTGCAGTAAAATGTGTACAAGCCCTTGAGAGTCATTGATTGGACTCTTTCCTCGAACAAAATATTGTTCTTGAAGCGCAAAGTACAATCATCCCTGTACAAAGGAGTTAGTCAAATTGAGAGCAAATTATAAATAAATTACATACAAGTTGAGACTCAGAGGATGGTTATGATCCTTGATCCAGGCAATATCCGCATGTGTAACTGCAAGTTCAAGAACCCCTGGAAATTATATCATGAGTGGAAGATATGAATCCAAAGAACAGAGAATCAAACCGTCCAAAGATAAGTCCAATGGCAGAACAAAAGTATGACTTCCAGAGACTCGTCAATTGAACCTTTGGATCGGAAAAACATCTGCACAATGAAGGTACCATTGGAACTCTTTGCTGTGCGAAGGGCATCTAGCTCAGATGCCTGAGTCATTGGACCAACAGAGCTCAAATTGGTGATCTGGGTCAGGGGAGAAGGAGCAGGAATTCTGGTACGCTTTCTGAGCTTTTCAGCCCGTTCAGCAGCACCGATATCCTTTGGATTGGGGACTCCATTCTCTTCAGCTTCTGAATAAACAATAAATAGAGAAGAAATGGAAGAGATGGATGGACGACCTTTACGCTTGCACTTTCCACATAATGCCTCCGTAAGCTGGGTACTACACAGTCCACAGCCTTCACAGGACTTGAAATCCTAAAGGACAGAAGCAAATGAGAAAAGTGGAAGATTCAGAAAAGCTAGCACACCTTTTGGATAGCAGAACATTGCTCCTCAGTTGCTGCAGTTTTGATCTTCTTGCATTTCATGCAGAGGGTGCCGGGCGGACCTTCAAAGTGTGGAAAAAATCTGAAGACATCCATCATCATCAACGCTACCACAGGGTTCGTCATTGAGAGAAGGAGACACTATTTTTTTGACTCAAAATGTGGTCCACACAGTACCTCTTTTATAGAACAAATTTGTGCCAAGCTTGCCAAGAGGGCTGTGTGAACGCTTGTGCGGGTATCCAAGCCTATAAATGGCATTGATTTTAAGAGTGGATCTCTGAAACTATAAAAGACAGGAACAGGACTAGAGAGATGCACAAAAAATAACTTGACTGGTCTAAATTGTAACCATCAATGAGAACAGTTAGTCTGAGGCCCAGTCTTACCGTTTGAGATAAGAGAGCAGGAGAGAGAAGGATTCACAAGCCATGAGGCTCACAAATCACCATAAAAAGTCAAAAGAGGAGATGTCACAAGTGTGTCACATATGTCACATCCAGAGTAAGCCGGTCAGAAAATAGACAGAACATGGGGGGTCCCATGAAAGAATTCTGAGAAACATTCAATGAGCAGAAGGTATGCTGTACTGCTCCCAAATGTCACAACTCGACAACTTTTCAGTTGTTATTTTCCATGAACATTTTCAAAAGAATTACCTTTTTGGGTCTCTTATTGATGCTGCTGATGATAGACGAGCCTGTGGTCTGCCTTTGCGCATTCAAAAAAGGTCTAAATGTTAGTTCCAAACAATCCCATGGAGATTTGAACCCTTGATCCCATAAGAGCTGCTGATTTATGCTGGCAAAAGGCTGAAATTAGGCAGTTTAGTGGTTGCAGACTGAATACTTCATTCTGTTGACAAAGGATAGATTGTCAGACAGTTGTAGACAAATGCTCATCAGCAAAGGTGGGGCCTGAGCAAGTGTTATTATGAGTGAAGTCTGAGTGACTTTATTTGACATTGTTGACTTGAAGAGTGTTAAGCAAATAAACCCCTACAATGTTTCTGGCTAGTTCAACAAGCTTACACTAGTTCAGAAAAGCAACTAGAGCTCCTCAACTTTCAAATCAACTGGTTGAAAGTGGAAGAGACAATATTGAATCATGATCAATGATATTTGCTGGATGTTGTTATGATCGTTGAATACAACTTGGATCTACAACCACCAGTTTTTTGCTCTCGGTCCTTCCGAATTCTGCAGCAACCAAATTTGCGTGCAGAATCCAAAGCTAAGGCAGCTAAATTTCTGTCAGCTAAGTTCCCCTGTTTCTTCATCAAGAACTTCTGATCCTCTGCATGGTTTCTTCAAACCCTAAATCAAGATCAATAGCATCGCAGCGTCCTTTCGCGGCAATAATAGCATCCTTGATTTTTTTTGTGTCATGCATTACACCAGTTCTTCTCATTTTCTAGAGTCGAGGTCCATTTTCCTCATTCCCTCTGGATATTGGCTTTGAGCCACCCAGTTACGCTTCATCAAAAGCTTTTGCTTGTCAGACATCCCCTCATGCCAGAAACACAGACCCTTGAACCTGGAGAGGTATCATTATCCAGTAATATTTGGACAGAAATGACTTATGTTCCCCGTACACCCTCACTGATTATACATGCATTGCCACAAAAGTCAAATGGACCGACAGTCCAGCCCGGTGTGTGTTTCTTGACATATTCAATAAGATACTTGGAAGAATCAGGTACTTCCAGCCAGAGTTGCTGTCCAGAACTGACGAGTTGAGTGATATTTTGATCTTTGATCGGATCAAAGCCAACGACCACCCTGCCAAAAGGACAATAAGCTGGGAACAGTTACTGTGAGAGCACTCACCTTTTTTTGGACTCCATGAACAGTGGTCGGAGGACAGTCCATATCTTCCCTTGTTTTTCTTTGCCAATTTTGTGCAAGAATGTTGGTAAGCGAATTGGCTGAGTGGAATCTGGAATGAGTGAGTAAGAGTCGGGATCCAGCTGAAATGGCTACTTAGGTGGAATCCTTTTACCTGTGAAATAAAGTTAGGTGTGATTGAAAAAAGGCATTGAAAGACACACCACTTCGCAAAATCTCATTTCTACAGTCCTGAAGTATTTGGTAATCAGATTGATATCACCAAATTGCGACTTCAACAGAGAGATTTCATCAGGTGTGAGACAAGGACTAGGCATCAATGAAAGACGCTGCAATGGGGAAAGATCATTAGGAAGTAGTTTCATACGGGCTGCAATCTTGTCTTTAAGCTTCCGTTGGCCAACTGTAAGACAAGAAGCTGGGGTTGTCATCAAAATCAGGAGGTATTTGAGACAATAGTGTTTCCCATTGCTTGGTTTTGTGCAAGGAGCTACCGTGATGGGAATCTGTAATGTGATCTCTGAGATGTCCGATCAATAGAAGGCTAAGAGAGATGTTGGCGAGGTCAAATGGATGTTTTGCTAGGCTCATATCGGTCTTCTTGAAAAAATAAAAATGCTTCTGTAATTGGGATCTTGAGCTTCAACTTTTGGTAATTGAGTGCGATCCTATATCCGAACCGTGAGAAAAAAAAAATCCAGCTTCAGAAACTGACTTACATTGTAATCACAAACTAGTTTACCTAAACGAGAACTGGCATGCCATTCTTTTTTTCCATGAACACGAAGGGTTTCAGAATAACTGAAGGTAATGTTGCATCAGCAGGAATAAACAAGTAAACGAGCGTACCTGATTTGATCTTGGATTGAAGTGCCTAAGCTGAACTCATCCTGTTTATTCCCAGCTTGCATTCGATCCAGAAAGCCGCTGGAATCTGTTCAGTGCTGGGATAGACCACAAGTAACAAACATACTCAATCAAAAACTGCCTTTCAAAAAAGAACTCGTGGTCGGCTTCAACCAAAATGTTGTAAAGGGTTTTATTTTCCAGGACATCGTAAGCTAGAGTTGAAGCGGGGATACCAGCAAGAGCCAAAACTTCAGCTGTGCAATATCCTCCTCTACCTTGGAAAGGATGATCGCCTGGTCTTGTTAGCCACCGATATATCGTTAGATTGCTTTGACGCATTGGGGCATGGTCCTTCAAGTATTTGACTTGATACTTGCACCATGCATGGTAGTCAAGTACCGAGTCTAAAATTGATATTAGTGTGCCCAAAAAGAAAGTGAAACCGAAAACAGTACCAGGGACCCGATATTGCTGCAGTTGCTGAAGCTCTTGAGGTGAGCGCCAATATAACTGTGGTTTGAATGAGTGAGTTGGGATTACAAATATGATTGAGAACAACTAACACGATAGAGATTATCGTTGGATAAAAAGGCAAGAACATGAGTGACCATCCCAATGGCAAAGCCAATTTTAAATCCACGCTCCTGAGTATCTGGTGAGACATGATATAATACGGAGCACAAAATCATACCTCTCGAGGAACTTTATAAATTCTGTTCCATTCTTCTCTTGTATATATCTGTGGCGAGGAATGAAGGAGCGGTTCCAGCTAGGCTAGAGTTAGAATGAATTAAGTGTAGCAAACCAATAAACTCACCTTGAGAACAACAGTATCTAAATCTAGCAACAGCATACGAGAATGCGAAAATACATGTTTGAGTCGAAGGGCAGCGGTTTTGAATGCCTCAGCGGGAGTATAACAACCGTTGGATAGAATATCTGCTAGCCGCTATGGACTGTGGGGCCATAGGTAGCGATGATATGCATGCTTGGCATTGGATTCACCTGAAACTATACGGCTGAAAAGAAAGGGGAAAAACGAATCAGGAGAAGACTCATCATCTGAATCTTCAGCATCTGAGTCAACGAAATCATTGTCATTGAGCTGTGCTTTAAAATTACGAGATCTAGGTGCGTTTGGATCTGGATTATTGCAACGATACAAGCTTGGCATCTGACGCATGAGGACCAGAATTTGAGGGTGAATTCCCAATAGTGTACGGCAGTTTGAATGCTGCCTCATCAGACGAGTCGGAAGGCATCAAGACATTTGGATCGGGTTTCTCCCGATCCTGGTGCCATGGAGTTGGAACAGGACAAAGAAAAAATTATATGGAGAACTGCACTCAAATAAGAACTCAACTCACCTTTCTCAGGTTGAACAGTTGTGCCATAGTTGAGGTTGTGAATAGAATCACAAAAGCGGTCCCAGTCATGATGATTTGGGGATATTTGCTTCCTGATATTGAAGGGAAGGTTTCTCCAGACCTCAGAATATGTTAATTGTGTAGCTTGTTGTGTAGAAATAAATTTACCTCATAAATCATGAGCCCATTCGTGTCCGGGATAGATGCAGCAAGGTCTTGCATAGCCCAGGACCAGCGTTTATGATCCTCATTGCGAAGGCTCTGGGAGTCCAGCTCTTTTGAGAAAGCTTTGAGCTTCCGTTCTCGGGCTTGCATGTCCTCCATTTCATTGTCAATCATATCTGCAAAGAATTCCAACACCTCAACAGATTTGGGGTTTTCTTGTACAAATTTGGACTCCAGAAATCTCTCAACATATCGGTGGAAGTGTCTTCTAGCTTTGTCTTGCTCTGGCATGGTGGCAAGAGTGGGCAGAGATGGTGGTCGGAGGCAGGTTTGAGCAAGTTGTCATGATGTCATGATGTCATCACAGCAATGAGGTCACCTTGTTATTCTCAGGCACAGCGCCAAAAGACAGGATTATTGATTCAAATGAAAGCATTTACTGTGGTACTATCTCATACAGATGTACCAACAAACAGGAAAGACATTAGAAGTTCAAGAATAAAACAATACTTCCTCGGAGAATCGAACCCTCGCCTAGTCCATCTTGATTCAAACCAGATACTTCCCGCGCTTTGTAATCCTCACCAATCCACCACAGCTAGACCTCGAACTCTAGGCACGTTGTCAGGGGAACCCCTATTTCCGGCCCTTCCGCTCCCGCATCCGGACCTTCTGGTCCCGTTCCGACCCGTTCCGGCTCCTCCCAATATCACATGGCCTGTGATTCTGCCCGGGACCTCTGCCGATCACTCCGGTTGCTATCACATGCCCCCTGTCCGTAGTTACTTATATACCGGAATCTGACACAGGTGATCCTTAGTCTTTCTTCTCTTTGGATCCCCCTCGTCAGGTCTGTCCATTTGTATCTGTAGCTACTCTGTGATATTTAACTTCGGATCCCCCTCGTCAGGACTCTTGAGTATACTCGGGTGTTGAGGTTGCCCTTACAGCAGAAGAAAGACTCTAAGGGATTAACCGGCCAAGATTGCGGGTTACGGTTTAGCAGACTCGGACGACTCCGAAAGTGCTCCGGTCTCCCCGAACCCGAATCTTGTCCCCTCCTCCCCTCGTCTAGATCCCTCCATGTCGGACGCGTCCGTGGAAGCCGCCGCCCGGTTGGACCGGATCGAAGCGAGCATCACGTCGCTTGCAAAACTTGTCCAAAACCAACACCCCACTGCTGCTTCGCCTTCCCCGTCCCTGGCCGACCCGGCTCCGGACCCGGGTCCAGGATTATTTAAAAATGTTGCTCCTGGAGCGAAATCGGTCCTCCGGCCGAACCCCCCGATCGTCTTCGACGGTGACCGCAAGAACGGCCGGGCCTTCCTTCACCAGGTCCGGTCCTACGCCCGGTTGCTTCCGGAGGCGTTTACAGAGAACGGGGAACCCTCCGAGGAGAAGGTCGTCCGGTATGCCATGTCTTTTATGGCCACCGGTTCCGCACAGCGTTGGGCCGAGCGTCAGTCCAACAAGACCCCGTTCCTCCTCACGAGCTGGGACGCATTCCTCCGGGAGTTCCGGCTCCGGTTCGTCGAGGAGAACGAACAGGACCATGCACTGAACAAGCTCGAGGGACGCTCGTACCACATGGGCTCCCGGGACGTCTTCCAATACACGGATGACTTCGAGGACCTCATCAACCTTGCCGGCTTTGAAGACCCCCTTGTCAAGGTCACGAAGTACCGGACGGGCCTCGATCTGGTGATCAACACCGCGATAACTGGATCTTCCGACCCTCCGGACATCCGCGACTACCCCGCCTGGAGGCTTCGTGCCTACCGCCAGTACGAGGCCAAGCTCCGCGCTTCGGAAGCCGCCCTTCCGATGTGCCATGCAACCGCGACGGGTTGTGCCCGGGTGATTCCCATCGCCCCCGCCGTGGTCTCGACCCCCTAGCCGAGGGCTGCCGTGCCGGTGCTTCCACCTCCAGTCCCTATGGACGTGGACCGCACCCGCGCCCGCAATGCCCCTCGCCGTGGCTGCTTCCGCTGCAGCGATCCGAACCACTTCGCGAAGGACTGCACCGTTCCGGTCGACATCCGGTCGACTGACGTGCTCGACGAAGTGATCCGGCAGCTGGGAGGCGAGATGCTGGAGGAGCTCCTTGTCAAGGTAGCGTCCGTGCAGGCTGTCACGGACCGTCCGGTCATTTCAGAACCGGAGGATTTTCCCCTCCGCGACGAGTGAGCGGTGCGCCCTCGTTCGCGTCCCCTAATCGTTTCGCTGTTCTATGTAACGAGTCTGACAATATATCTCTTGCATCCCCCGAAACAATAGACGCACCCCCTGATCCGAGCGGTACTCCGGCCGCTCCGGTCCTTCCGAAAACCCGGCCGCCTCGTAGGCCGTCTTGGGAACGCAAGCTTCCGAAACGGTATACGATTGCCGCCGCTCCGAGCGCCAACTCCCTCCACCTCCCTCTGGAGATTGAGTCTGCCGACAACGCCGCCAAGCTCTCGCTCAAAGGCCTTGTCGACTGCGGAGCCACCTCCGAGTTCATCGACTCCGAGTACGTCCGGTCCACCTCCTTTCCGATCCGGCAGCTCTCGCAGCCAATCCCGGTCTTCAACGTCGACGGTACCCCGAACGAGGCTGGCTCCATCCGGGCCGTCGCAGACGTGGTATTACGCTATAAGGGCCACACCGAGCGCGTGCAACTCGCCGTCACGCGCTTAGGTAAGCAGAAGCTCATCCTTGGCTACTCCTGGCTCCGGAAGCACAACCCGGAGATCAACTGGGACACCCAGGAGGTCAAGATGAGGCAATGCCCGTCCGGTTGCAACACCTGCAAGGACGAAGCCCGGGCCGAACACCGACATGCGAAGGCCGTCGCCCAGATCCTCCGGTCCATCCGGTCCCAGCCCAGCGTGGACATCTGCGCTATCGACGTGGATGACCGGAGCGGCGAGGACGACAACGACTTCGACTTCGATGAGGAGTTGCCGGAACTCTCTCCGGATGATTCCGACGATTCCGATGACGAGGACGATCCGCTCGAGGACGGTGACCGGATCCTGTACACCCGGTTCTCGCCTCCGGAGGATATCCGCGCGACCAGCACCGTTTCGCAACGACTGGCCGAGGCGTATGCCAAAAACTCCGCTCCGGCCGGTTCGGAACTTCCGGACTGGGTGCGTGATTTTGAGGCCGTCTTCAACCAGGAGTCCTTCGACTCGCTCCCTGAGAGCCGAACCTGGGACCACGCCATCGAACTCATTCCGGACTCGAAGCCTGCCAACTGCAAGGTCTACCCGATCTCGCCCCTCGAGCAACGCGAACTCGACGCGTTCATCGAGGAGGGCTTGTCTACCAGACGGATCCGGCCGTCGAAATCCCCGATGGCCTCTCTGGTCTTCTTCGTCAAAAAGAAGGACGGAGGCCTCCGGTTCGTCCAGGACTATCGGGCACTCAACGCGATGACCGTAAAGAACCGGTACCCCCTGCCTCTGATCAACGATCTCATCAATCGTTTGAAAGGAGCCCGGTTCTTTACGAAACTCGACGTCCGGTGGGGCTTTAACAACGTCCGCATCCGGGAGGGTGACGAGTGGAAGGCCGCATTCCGTACCAACCGTGGGCTCTTTGAGCCATTGGTGATATACTTCGGCCTTACCAACTCCCCGGTGACCTTCCAGACAATGATGAACGACATCTTCCAAGATCTCATCTTGTCTGGCGACGTCATGGTGTACCTCGATGACATCCTCATCGCGCACTCGGACCTCCGGAAGCACCGGGAGATCGTCCGGGAGGTCCTCCGACGTCTCCGGGAGCATAAGCTCTACTTGCGACCGGAGAAGTGCGAATTCGAGAAGTCCTCGATCGAATACCTCGGCGTGATCATCTCTCACGATCATGTGGAGATGGATCCGGTCAAGGTCGCCGGAGTTTCCGCTTGGCCGGCGCCGGAAAATAAGAAGGACGTGCAGCAGTTCCTCGGCTTCACAAACTTCTACCGGCGGTTCATCCGCAACTTTTCCGACATCGCCCGCCCTCTCTTCGACCTCACCAAGAAGGGCCAGGCGTGGGTCTGGACCGACAAGGAGGCCGCTGTGTTCCAAGCCTTGAAGGACACAGTGGTCACCGAGCCGGTCCTGATCCTTCCGGACGAGTCCCGGATGTACCGGGTTGAGGCGGACAGTTCCGACTTCGCGTCCGGAGCTGTCCTCTCTCAGGAGGGTGTCGACGGGAAGTGGCATCCGGTTGCCTTCTTCTCCAAGAGCTTGAGTCCGGTCCAGCGCAACTACAAGATCCACGACAAGGAGATGCTGGCGATCATCCGGGCGCTCGAGGAGTGGCGGCACTTCCTCGAGGGCTCTCAGCATCCGGTCGAGATCTGGACGGACCACAAGAACTTGGAGTACTTCCGGAAGGCGCAGAACCTCAACCGGAGGCAGGCCCGGTGGTCCCTGTACCTGTCCCGGTTCGACTTCTCGCTTCACACTGGGTGCAGATAGTGAAATCCGGGCCCTGGAAATTGCAAGAGAATGGTAAGGAAACTTGAAAGTTGCCCAGTAATTTCTGAGTATTTTCAGGCCCAGAAGATTGTAAGGATATTGTAAATACTCATAATTTTTGACTCTGATTTCCAGGCTCAGAAAATAACCAACAAGTTCATCATTTTCCCATCAATAGCTTGCTATTTCCGGACTCCGGAGATATCAAATTTTCGAAGTCCGGAAATTTTAATCATATCAGATGCCAAACATTCCAAAGAAGGCAATAAAAACTAGTCATCTGACCAATGAGATTGCTTTAGGATTTCATTGCTAGGATTTAGCACTATATTGGGGTTCTTGTTGCCCATATTGGGGTATTTTTTCTTCCCATTTATAGAAGTTCTCCCATCCTGTTATGGCATGTTTGGTACTTCTGAGAAGATACAGACTTTAGACTCAATCATTGCAGTCCTTATAGAAGTCAAAGGTCATCCTGTGAGAACAAAGATTATAACAATTCCCCCAAGCTTCAGCTGGACATTGTCTGAACAGATATTAGCTTGAACAACTAACTACACATTGAAACTGAATAACTGCCAAGGATGTTCAAGTCTGATGCTATATAGCTGAAGGCAAATGCATATGAAGAACAGGATGGTTATGTTGTATAGATCAGTCAGTTTCAATTCTTCTGTACAATAATTTTTGTTATTCTTGAAATAGCAAGGAGGTTGGTTAGAGCATCATGAAAGACTTACATTATTTCAAACTGAATTATGGTGCATTGGGTGCACTGATGATGAGCCTCAAAATTTAGATTGGGATACAGTGCTATGCTGATAAAAGTAATTTGTTCCATGCACCCAATAAACTGATTGGTATAGATATGAACAGATCATCCAGTAATTGAAAGCTTAATGTTTAAATACTTTCTATGACCCTATCAATAATTGCTCAAACAAACACTGACAATCAGCCATACAGGCATACCTCTGAGTGCCAACATTTTTCTTTTCAAATCCTTCTGAAGAAACTACCTATGTGATGAAATGAGGCATCTGAATTGTTAACCACATTGTTCTGTTTCAATTATTGCTGCCTGAACCAGGTGGAAAAATCAATGGTGCATTGAGAAAATTAATGCAGTAGTTTGGCTCTGCTTATGCAATTTTTTTCTTTCCTTGGCAACCAAATTATCACTGACCAATTTATATTTTATCTCATGTCACATGGGAAGAGAGCGCTGAACACTTGGTAGACTTGCTTAGTAAGTCTACCAGGTCTTGAACGCTCTCAGATCATGTGATGAAATCTGTGCATGTGTTCAAACCCTCCAGCCAGCATTCTAATTTCAGATTTCTGTCTCTCTCTTTCTCTCTTGTTGTAAGATTTTGTGTTTGTAGCAAGCTCAAGAAAATTACAATGTCAATCCAGCAAGTCAATAAGTGTCAAGCTGAAACCTGCAGCTTGTTTTATACACTTGTCTGGGTTTGTCATTTTCACGTGTATTCCAGGGCCAGCTTGGGATGCATGTGACCCTATTTCTAAATTCCACCACTAAAATATCAATAATGCATTATCATAGCCATGACCAGGTATGTAACGTCTGCCAGACATTTTGGTATAAGGAATGCAATGTTACAGAATTCAAATAAGAAAACCTTCAGCCAGGTTCGAACACAAAACACTTGCAATTCTGCCATCTACATTGGCCTAATACCCACTAATACCCTGCGGCTGTTTATGGCATGTAACCATCTGTTGTGGATCTCCATCTCAGAGGTAAGCTCAATGCTTTTTTTTTTTTGAGTACTCTTTCGTTCCATAAGATCCGTATAAAATAAGCAGATTTCAACAGAACTCAAACTGACTTTCTCGATATTGAACCAGCTCTGGACATCATTGATGTCTTTGCAGTAACATTGTTGAAGTGCTTGAGCCCTGGCCATTGCAGAACTTTGGACATGCTGAAAGTGACAGTCATCATGCACTGACACATTTGAGAGAAGTGAAAAAATACTGACTTCGTGGTAGGGCTCTCACCCGTTGCTGTAGCCGATGGGTCTATGGGCCGTTTTACGGGTAGGGGTCCTGTCGATCTAGGCTGTCAGCGGTATTGGACAGGTTTACCTGTAAACGGGTGTCCCGGACCGGTCCATTTATGGGTGTACAGCTTGTTACCAAGACAATGACCCACAGCTAGCCACAGCGGTGCAGTGGGTGGTGCTTTCTCCAACACCGTGCCCTTGACACATATGTACCATCAATACTGCCTTGCATGATTGCTGTGACCCATTTCCTGGACCTCAGGCTGGATTAGTTACAGTCTGCCACTGCATTGATCAGCTCTGCACCTCTGAAGTGCATTACAGGAATCCCTCAGAGACACAGTATTTTCAGTCGAACTACAACTTGAATTGTCTGGGATCGCAATCCACACTGCCTCTGATTCTCTCATATCACTGAAATTCTTGAATCTAATCGGTTGAGGCTTACAAACGAAAGCTCGGCTTACAAACGAAAGCTCGGCTTTACGTTGAGAGCTGCGCCGACGCGACACAGCTCTCGAGTTGACAACTCTGCGATCGAATTCAAGTTCCTTGTGTTTAGCCGGAATGCGACTCCCTGACAGGAGCCCGATGCCATTGAACGGAGTATGTAAAGCAAGTGTATTGAGGGAAAATGGCGGAGGGGAATGGATAACGAGCCAGAACCGATAGTGTGAAAGGAGGGGAGGAGCGAAACAACGGGTAGATACGAGTACAGCGACTGGACTCTAAATCAATAGGGTAAGCGGTGAATGTAAATGAAGGGTGGGTAGTGAATAGATACTAGTGACGCGTGAGGTGTCAGAAATGAAACCGGGAATTCTAGAACAGAAGTCTTACCTAGTGACACGTGAAGACTTGTGTAAGTGAGCGGCGGCTCATGTCTGGCATGCACTAGAGTAAGCTATATGGCTGCTAATCAGAAAATTCTCGATTAGAGCTACAAAGTAAATTCCCTCGTGGAAAAGTACCTTGTGATATGACAGAGAAACGCCGGACGCGAACTGTATGATCACTGGAGGATAGCGGCAGTTCAACGGAGGAAGACTGAGCCAGACAAGGAGTCTCGAGTCAGTTCCTGAACTGCATGCTACCGGAAGTAGAGAACTTACTTAGGGCACAGGAGAACGAGAGGATAGTCAATCCTCATCTCCTGCGGGCACATAAATACTAAAGCTGGCGGGTCAATGCATGATTAGCGAAACAATAGGAGCTCAGCTCACTATTGTCCAATGCTTGCTTTGACCTCCAGTGGTGACACGCCCCCATCGAGCGCGTTGGCTTGGACCAAGCAGTGCCGTGTGACCGCTGATTGCGGATCAGCCAAATTCCCCACTCGGACGGATTTCCTCGGTAGAAAATCCAACCAGTACCAAAGGGAAAGTGGCTGATCAACCGGCATTCTGCACGAGCAGAGAAACATTCGGTGCGTCACTGATTAGACGAGCGTAAATATTGCATTCTTTAAACACCATTTATCACAGATATTTCCCTCTTTTGCAAATGCAACTCTCCGCTATGATCCTGAGGCAGTTTGGAATGGGTTTATAAAGCGAGCATATACCGTACTTCTGTACCCAACTGGCTTTCGAGAATGGGGCCACTCATCATATACGATGATCATGGTCCAAATAAGCTCCTGCCCAGTGAAGAGTTTGATTTGTTCTCATACCTTGGTACTAACATCTCCTCAGAACACAGTACTCTTTTTGCATTGCGGCCAGAGCCCATAGGCACAAATGTGCTCCCCTGGGCGCTGCTGAACATCACCCTATTCCTCTTCCCATGTGCTGCCGGAATTTTGGCCTTCCTTTCGATCCACCCCGATTTCAGAGCCTCCATCCTACAGGATTGGCAATATATCTATGCCTATGCCTACTTCTCGTCGTGGATGGCTGATAAGGGTTTGGAGTTATTGACTTAGAGAACTTCACACCCGAACTGAATCAACCTAAGTTCTATTGAAGATACTTAGAGTGTGTCAGCGTTTGGGTAGAGTTTAGTCACCCCAAAGCTTACCCACTCCCAAAGTAATAACTACAAACAATGATTGTATTTAAGCAAGTAACTACATAGGCCCAAGGAGTATTTCCTTGGGCGTCATCGATAACGTAGGGTATGTGCACGTATGCGCCTCCCTTACAATGGCCTCCACCCTTGTACTCATAGGTGAGCCAGTAACGAGAAGTTTAAACTATTCAACTGTCTGAATTCTTCTCAGCCTCAGTATTATTCCCTCGTGTATTTCAATATCACCTGGTTCCATCCTTGCTGTTGAAACGATGCCGTCACCGCTCGCATTCTCATTCATGTTGCAACGTCGCATGAATGCACTGTGTGGGAAACGAGTTGAACAGCAATTCACAATATTCATTGTAGGGTTGTTGTTGCAGTCACTTCCTGTTTGTAACTTGTTTTAACTGCAACACCTTGCTCAATGTTCATGCAGTTGTCACTGCCAGCACAACGATTGGGGACATTTACTGCCACGTGATGTCTCTTGGTTGCGTGCCGACAGGCGGAACAGTGCAGCTATACTTCACTCATGCTGGCCAGCATGTCAACTGGGATGATATGATTGAGTCTTTAGGGCTTGGTCTACTCTCCCATCTCCATATGCGGGCAAGAACATTGGGTGGTGCAACAGGTAAATTGTTTGATATTCGTTGATTCCAGCTCTGATATTTTTGCTTCAGGAGACTCTGAACCTGGGTCATTTCATCGGCGTAAAGATACTGCTTGCATGGACGAGATTTTTTAGATGCTGAGGGACTGGATGAATGGGGAGAGCCTGATAAGTCCAAACCTTGTCAACTGCCTCGTAAGCCAAAGCGTAAAGCACAACCAGTTGCTACCAACTTAGAAGACAATGACTTCGATGGGGTTGATGGGTCCTCCTCTGATGATAGTGATGTTGAAATGGTTATGTCCAACAAAGAAGTCTGTTCATCTCACCTTTATTCTGCTGTCACTGATTGATCTTTCCTTTACAGGTTGCTCCTTCGCATTTGCTCAAAGGCAAAGAGCGTGCAACGGAACCTGTCAAGAAAAGATGCAAGAAGGGATCAGCCCCAGCGGTATGAGAATTAGATTTAAACACATAGATCTGTCTTATTGCAGAATTCTTCTCAGCCCATTGTGTCCACAAGCACGTCTTCTGCACCTGCTCCCGATAACACCCCTCCAACTGAGAGGACATCTAGGAAGAAACAGGGGCTGAATGTAAGTATCCTGATATGTCCGGCCATTGCTGACGGTTCAACAACGGAGGGTACTCAATATTACAAGTGCCACTTGGGAAGGACATCAAGCAATAGCTACACATTCCCCGCAATCACAATACATTATATTGGGGTGGGGCATCTGCCGATCGGAAAGTGTGCTGTGTGCACTTGTTTGTTCTCTGCCAAATGCCGGAAACAGGTAGTTTTCGGATCGTTTTGTATGCCCTGAGCCACAGTCTCCAATTGGGCACAGAGTCCAAAGAGAAAATGTATTCATAACATTAAATAGAGTCCAAATCCATGATATTTTGACTTTTTGTCTGCAGGTCCCCCCATGATATGCAATTCGAGCATGGTTCAAAAACTCTTGCCTTTGTCTCTATGGTGAGGCCCAGGATGACACCCGAAATTTGCAGTAAAATCAGGTCATGAAGTTAGTATGCTTATCTATCACTGACCAAAAATCCAGATTTTTTGCGGTCCTGGACATCAAGGTGTTTGCGCAGGAACTTGATGCAGGTTAATTGAGAAAGATCAGAGCACGTGGAAAAAAACCCCAAAGATAGGCCGGTATGCAATGGCGAATAGGTTCCCGCCATCGCTGAAACCTACGCCGCACTTCATTGGCCTCAAACGGGAAATATTTGGACGGGTCACACAATGCCGCACCGGCCATTGTTTCACAGGCGAGTACTACAGCAGATTTGTTCCATCTGAGGGCGTTGACTGCCCGTGCGGCGAGGAATTCCAGACCCGCGAGCATCTGCTACGCGAGTGTCCTCGGTACGAGGACCAACGGCATATCCTGCAAAAGGTCTCGAGGGGTGTCTCCCTGCCCGAGATTTTGGGCACCAAGGACGGCATCGTCGCCTTGGCCGAGTTCCTGGATAAGTCCGGAGCCTTCACCAAGACTGGCTTACCCCGAATGAAGGCAGAGATGCCACTGTTCGATGACGAACCGGAACCGCAAGATTCCGACGACGAGTTGGATGGAGATGGTTAGCCAGCAGCAAGGCTGCGCAGAGAGCTGAACGAGCAGAGACACACCACATCCGCGAAAATCCGCACTCCCCCCCCACTCTTTTTTCTGCCGTGTCGAACGGCACCCGCCATTACTCCAGTCCACAACCAGTTCGACTGGTCCCGAAATCCCACACCGCCATCACTCAGCTGGACAAACCCCCGGTTATACCCCCGTACCACTCATACCTTCCATTAGCTCCTCACAGGGCACCGCGTCTTAGTAGATAGTTTACTTGTTGCGGTATAGAAATGCAGATTCAAAAAAAAAAAATAATAATAATAATCAGAGCACGTGATACTTTGATGCATCAATTGGGAAGACATCCCGGAAACTTCATCAATAAGATGCATCTTTATGGGCAACTTTGAGGGGGAAAGTTGGAGCTATGCCCAGAATAACAATTTTGTTCAGAGGAATTGTCACGAACCTCCATATTTGTAAAGAGATCAATGATTCCAGTAGCAAAACAATCACATCTTGTTGGAAAATGGCAGACTCGCAAATTCCTCTGAACAATTTGTTTATTTGTCAATTCTAAGTGAATCCAAAGTGGTGTTTGAATTTCTGAGGGATCGTAGCTACCCATCCCGCGCCGCGACAATGGCCTGCAAACGTAAACCAAAGCCGATCACGGGACAAACAAGTGCACACAGCACACTTTCCGATCGGCAGATGCCCCACCCCAATTATATCGGGAACGATGGCCAATTAGGTATGTGATTTGTTATTGTTTAACAGGTCTGAGTTGAACATTATGGACAGAGGAGTGTTTAATTGACTTCCACGAGCTCATTGGTGCTCACTCTGGTGAGAACATGGCCGATGTTGTCTGGGACACAGTAACTAAATTCGGATTGTGCAACCGTGTATGTGTTAATTTCTTTTGGAATGATCCTTTTGCTGAGCATTTCAACAGATTATTGTGTTCGTCATGGACAACACGACTAACAATGATACTCTGGTCGAAGCTTTCAAGAGGAAGTGCCATGAATTGAATATTGCCTTCGAGAGCAAGCATGCACACAATTCACTTGTCAGTGCTCAAGGTACGACAGCAACATTCTGTATGTAGTGATTGTTCAAATAATGTTTTCAAGCTACTCGAAGCAATCGGGGCCTTGATGAAGGAGGAGCATAAAAAGGCAGTGGCCACTTCTTGCAAGTTGGCATGCCAAGATTCAACCACTGAGTCGCTTTTGGCCAAGGCTGATAACCACAACTGTCAATCTGGGGACTCTCCCGATGATGCTGCTGCCAATCTGAATGCAGCAGGGGCAACACTTGCTAAACCTACGAGTTTAATTGGTCTTGCCGTCTTCAAGGTTCATTTTTGTTTCCAAAAATTAGTACTTGCTTTTGACAACATGGCTACAGCTTCGAAAAATTGTCTGACATGTTCGTTCCAGTCCCTAGCATTGTGCAGCTTGGAAGAAGGAAATTAAGGATGTCAATGCCAACACCAGGACTGAGGATTCCATTCTCATGCTCATCCCTGATGTGAAGACGCACTAGTCATCGAAACATCAGATGCTGTGTAAGTCTCCTAATTTATTTTGTGACAGTATTTAACATGTATTTCAGGCCGTGCCCCCCAGTTTAAACTGGTGATTTTTAACTATGTTGCAAAGGACTCAGAACTTCGCAAACATGAGTTATCTCCTCCCAAATGGGCCGCACTTGAGCTCGTTTCGAAGTGGTTGAAGGCCTTTCATTCCGCAACTACAGAGATGTCGGCAACGGGAAATTCAATGTTGTCTGTAAAGGCAACCTCAAGGCCCAAGTATACTCAAGAGTCCTGACAAGGGGGATCCAAAGGTAAATATCACAGAGTAGCTACAGATACAGATGGACAGACCTGATGAGTCTCGCTCAAAGGCCTTGTCAACTGCGGAGCCACCTCCGAGTTCATTGACTCCGAGTACGTCCGATCCACCTCCTTTCCGATCCAGCAGCTTTCGCAGCCAATCCCGGTCTTCAATGTCGACGGTACCCCCGAACGAGGCTGGCTCCATCCGGGCCATCGCGGACGTGGTATTACGCTATAAGGGCCACACCGAGCGCGTGCAACTCGCCGTCACGCGCTTAGGTAAGCAGAAGCTCATCCTTGGCTACTCCTGGCTCCGGAAGCACAACCCGGAGATCAACTGGGACACCCAGGAGGTCAAGATGAGCCGATGCCCGTCCGGTTGCAACACCTGCAAGGACGAAGCCCGGGCCGAACACCAACATGCGAAGGCCGTCGCCCAGATCCTCCGGTCCATCCGGTCCCAGCCCAGCGTGGACATCTGCGCTATTGACGTGGATGACCAGAGCGGCGAGGACGACAACGACTTCGACTTCGATGAGGAGTTGCCGGAACTCTCTCCGGATTATTCCGACGATTCCGAGGCGTATGCCAAAAACTCCGCTCCGGCCGGTTCGGAACTTCCGGACTGGGTGCGTGATTTTGAGGCCGTCTTCAACCAGGAGTCCTTCGACTCGCTCCCTGAGAGCCGAACCTGGGACCACGCCATGGAACTCGTTCCGGACTCGAAGCCCGCCAACTGCAAGGTCTACCCGATCTCGCCCCTCGAGCAACACGAACTCGACGCGTTCATCGAGGAGGGCTTGTCTACCGGAAAGATCCGGCCGTCGAAATCCCCGATGGCCTCTCCGGTCTTCTTCGTCAAAAAGAAGGACGGAGGCCTCCGGTTCGTCCAGGACTATCGGGCGCTCAACGCGATGACCGTAAAGAACCGGTACCCCCCTGCCTCTGATCAACGATCTCATCAATCGTTTGAAAGGAGCCCGGTTCTTCACGAAACTCGACGTCTGGTGGGGCTTTAACAACGTCCGCATCCGGGAGGGTGACGAGTGGAAGGCCGCATTCCGTACCAACCGGGGGCTCTTTGAGCCATTGGTGATGTACTTCAGCCTTACCAACTCCCCGGCGACCTTCCAGACAATGATGAACGACATCTTCCAAGATCTCATCTTGTCTGGCGACGTCATGGTGTACCTCGACAACATCCTCATCGCGCACTCGGACCTCCGGAAGCACCGGGAGATCGTCCGGGAGGTCCTCCGACGTCTCCGGGAGCATAAGCTCTACTTGCGACTGGAGAAGTGCGAGTTCGAGAAGTCCTCGATTGAATACCTCGGCGTGATCATCTCTCACGATCATGTGGAGATGGATCCGGTCAAGGTCGCCGGAGTTTCCGCTTGGCCGGCGCCGGAAAACAAGAAGGACGTGCAGCAGTTCCTCAGCTTCACGAACTTCTACCGGCGGTTCATCCGCGACTTTTCCGACATCGCCCGCCCTCTCTTCGACCTCATGAAGAAGGGCCAGGCGTGGGTCTGGACCGACAAGGAGGCCGCTGCGTTCCAAGCCTTGAAGGACACAGTGGTCACCGAGCCGGTCCTGATCCTTCCGGACGAGTCCCGGATGTACCGGGTTGAGGCGGACAGTTCCGACTTCGCGTCCGGAGCTGCCCTCTCTCAGGAGGGTGTCGACGGGAAGTGGCATCCGGTTGCCTTCTTCTCCAAGAGCTTGAGTCCGGTCCAGCGCAACTACAAGATCCACGACAAGGAGATGCTGGCGATCATCCGGGCACTCGAGGAGTGGCGGCACTTCCTCGAGGGCTCTCAGCATCCGGTCGAGATCTGGACGGACCACAAGAACCTGGAGTACTTCTGGAAGGCGCAGAACCTCAACCGGAGGCAGGCCCGGTGGTCCCTGTACCTGTCCCGGTTCGACTTCTCGCTTCACCACAAACCCGGGCGCCTTATGGGCCGTGCGGACGCCCTGTCCCGACGCGCTGACCATGGAGCGGCTTCGGACAACCAGGATGTGACGCTCCTGACTCCACAGCTGTTCCATATCCGTGCGTTAGAGGGTGTTATAGTCTCCGGACCGGAAGTCCCGATCCTCCGTGAGATCCGTGATGCCCTCGCCGGCGAGCCTGACCTCGAGGACCCCGTCGCTCTCGCGGCCCGGGAACTTTTGAAGGTTCGTGGCGCCCGGTCCTCCCGGTCCTCCGAGTGGCATGTCGAGTCCGGTCTGCTCTATTTCCGTGGCAAGATCGTTGTTCCCCGGAACAAGGACCTTCGTCGTCGGATCTTGGAGCAGCACCACGACACCCGCATTGCTGGGCATGCCGGCCGTTTCAAAACGTTGGAGCTCATTTCCCGGAACTACTGGTGGCCCCAGCTGTCCCGTCACGTTGGCCGGTATGTAGCGACCTGCGACTTGTGTCTCCGGACCAAGGCGCTCCAGAAGCTTCCGGTCGGGGAGTTGCACCCGATGGAGATTCCGGAGGAGCGCTGGAGTGCCGTGTCGGTGGACTTCGTTGTCGAACTTCCGGAAGCGCACGGCTACAATGCGATCATGGTTGTAGTCGACGTCCTCGGTAAGCGAGCCCACTTCATCGAGTGCCACACCCAGATCGACGCTGTCGGTGCGGCCCGGCTCTTTTACCGGAACGTCTGGCGCCACCACGGAACTCCGGAGAAGTACATCTCCGACCGGGGCCCTCAGTTCGTAGCGGAGTTCACCACCGAGCTCTGGCGCCTCATCGGAATAAAACCCGCGACCTCCACGGCGTACCACCCGCAGACCGATGGGCAGACGGAGCGGGTAAACCAGGAGATGGAGCAGTTCATCCGGCTTTTCACTAATTACAAGCAGGATGACTGGGACGAGCTCCTTCCGGCCGCGGAATTCGCCTACAACAACCACATTCACTCTTCTATGCAACAGGTCCCGTTCATGACAGACACCGGACGGCTCCCCCGGATGGGTTTCGAGCTGAACGGCTTGCGTTCGAAGGTTGAGTCAGTAAATGAGTTCCGAGACCGGATCACATCCGGAGTCTCCGAGGCCCGCGCAGCCCTGGTGAAGGCTAAGGAGGAGTTCAAGCGGTACTACGATCGTCGGTGCACTCCGGCTCCGGACATCAAGGTCGGAGATCGTGTCTGGGTTGATGCCTCGGACGTCCAAACGACCCGCCCCTCCGTCAAGCTCTCTCACCGACGGCTGGGCCCCTTCAAGGTCGTCCGAGTCGTCGGCCGAGGTGCGTATAAGCTTGCGCTCCCCCCCCCGTCTCTCCGGCCTCCACCCGGTCTTTCCGGTCGTGAAGCTTCAGCTCGCGGAAGAGGACCCCTTTGAAGGCCGCCCCAGCTACGACGAGCCTCCTCCGGTCATGGACGACGAGGTCCCTCTGGACGCTGCGCCGGAATGGGAAGGACAGGAAATCCTGGAAGCCAAGATACGCTATGGCGGACTCTGGTATTATTGTCGGTTTAAGGGATATGATAACTCACATGATAAATGGGTTAAGCACTCCGACCTTTTCGCCCCAGAACTCGTCGCCGACTACTACCGGAGATACCCCGCTGCCCCTCGCTCCATCGCCTCCACTGCTTTCGACTCGCTCCCCTTCTGGGACCCGGCCCTCCGTATCCGTTCTATGCGTCGAGGCGCCGCATTCCAGGGGGGGGTGATGTCAGGGGAACCCCTATTTCCGGACCGGAAGTGTTCCGACCCGTTCCGGCTCCTCCCGATATCACATGGCCTGTGATTCCGCCCGGGACCTCTGCCGATCACTCCGGTTGCTATCACATGCCCCCCGTCCGTAGTTACTTATATACCGGGATCTGACGCGGGTGATCCTTAGTCTTTCTTCTCTTCGGATCCCCCTCGTCAGGACTCTTGAGTATACTCGGGCCTTGAGGTTGCCCTTACAATCACCCGCTTCAGATCCCGGTATATAAGTAACTACGGACGGGGGTCATGTGATAGCAACCGGAGTGATTGGCAGAGGTCCTGGGCGGAATCACAGGCCATGACATATCAGGAGGAGCCGGAATGGGACGGTCCAGACGCGGGAGCGGGAGGGCTGGAAACACAGGTTCCCCTGACATTGTCCACCACTCACGCTATATTCTGTGGCGTACAGTAACATCTCAGCCAGGCGATCAAGGCACTACCAGAAGGCACTGATCGGGCCCTCAGAAACGGCTTGGTCGATGCACATCTCAAACTCGGTGACTACTACACAAAGTTTGATAATTCATGGTACTACCTTTGGGCATTGTGTAAGAGCTTTTCAATTTATCACATCAACACGGGTCTGAAATTTCAGCAGTACTTGATCCTGGGAATGTCAAACTCGAAGTCTTACCAACTAAAACAGTCTGGGACTTAGGGGTGTATGCCTTATCAAGGAATAACAGAAACATCCATCCTATGAAGACACAGAACGTAGCGGCAGAGAAAGCAAAGGAAGGCTTACATCAAAATGGGTCTTTATCCGGAACACAGAACGTGTGGCTACGCTGGCACTGCCACTTATCGGGGAACTCGGAAATACTCGGACAAGCAAAGGTGGCAGTGCATGACATCACACTTTGGCTGGAAATGATGGCTGGTACGAACGAGTTCAGCAACACATGGGAGTACGTGGCATACGTGTCTGGCCAGTAGAACTCGTACTAGGGACAATGGTGTCAGCATCTAGGATTGATGGGTGGTCAAAGAGGACTGAGAAATCCCCAAGAAAACAATAAAACAAAGATAACTTTATAATTTTCTCTCTCTTTCTCTGCCCAAATAGGTACAAGTCTGTATGTAAATTAGTACTCAGGCAATTGGCTCCTGACACGTAGATACTTCTATACCGCTGTGCGGGTTTTCCATTGTTTGCTAGATTAGGATTATTCAGAATTAGTATAAGTAGAGCAGGGATTTCAGGAGTTCGGCAGTGGATCATCCTCTTCTTAACCAGGCACACGGATTACACACATGTCCTGTTTTGGGAAGTCTATAATTCATTCGGAGTACACCTGGCCTCTTAGAGCCTTCAGTATTTTGTTCATGGTTTTGGAATCACATTTCTGTTTTGATCAAATATTGTTTTGAGATTTCATACACACATACATGTCTACACGGCTACACGGACGTATGGAACTTAGAATTGATAGCACAGAAATCGGTTAGAACCTTCCAAAAAGAAACAAAGACTATAGTTACCCAGAAAAGTTGAACATTTTAAGAACATCTTGGAGGACAAGTGCTATTAAAAGCATCCAGCATTGTATATCCACACACCCCTTTGAATTATACACCTTTCCCATTATCTGAAGCATATTAGTGCTCAGTAGGACAGTAGTTCGAGGCAAATTGAACTATAAATTTATAAGTCAAAATTGAGTGAAGGCTTTCTCAAATTGCCACAATGTTTCCTGCGTAGGAACCCCAAACCTTGCACATTGAATTAGAGTTGTTCTTGTTGGTTTAGTGTGTTTTAGTTTGGTGTGGATAAATCCATATTCATTCTATATGTTATATACCGAGCCGACGTTGGGAAGTGATCCGAAGTTCCGAGAAGACCGGAAGGACGGAAGAGCGGAAGTCAGTAGATATAGCGCAAGCACCACAGGAAGATAAGGGTGTGTGTACTACCCATGCTGAAGAGGACAAAGTAGGAAGTCGGAAGTTCCGGTGAAGCCGGAACGACTCAGAGCAGAGCGAAGAGCAAAGCACGTTAATAATCAAACTATGGAATGCAGGCATAGTACATAGGGTTTATATAGTAGTTGAAGATCAATATCCTAATATGGTAAGACAAAGCGACTACCAAAAGCGGGACTTGGATATAACAAAGCGAAGTACATACGGAGACGGAGAAGACAGATGGATGAGATAGATAACGGATAAACGGGAAACGCTCAGTAATCCTTCATTGCGTGAAAACCCGATCAGCCGAGTCGGTCCAAAGGCAGACCGATGGCTTCCGAAAGACCGGACGCTCCAAACACCGGAGCTTCCGGTACGAACAGAAGGTCAATGTGCATGGATTATAACAGTATCCCCCTCTTACGTTCCTTGCCCCCAAGGAACATAGGAAACGAGTCGAGATATGTTGAAGAAACTTTGTCGAAAAAAGTTTGGTGAAGTCGAATAGCTGCCCAAGCGTGGAATGTTCGAGAAAGTCACGTGACTGGACCCACAAAGTTCGGAACCAAAGCAGGAGTGACTCATCTTTTCATCTTGCTTACTCCCACCATCCCACATGCCGCCTCTCGCCTCTGGCCTTACCATCACGCGCTCGGAGGCTCCGAAGACACCGGAATGTCGCGAGAAGTCAAAGACTCCAAAGGAAATTGACCTCGACGGAGGATGGCCGTCCGACCTCGAGTTCGCGGATGATGGCCGATTGCACATTTCTGTGCTGGATTCGGACGAGGAAGCCGAGCACGAGAGGCTGAGGTTGGAAGCGGTGCAAGGGAGTAGCGACGAGTCGGAGACGGAGACGGAGGAGGAGACGATGAAGGACGATGAAGACCTGGTGCCCGGAAAATGGTCAAATAAAATGTATATAGATATTTTTCTTGAAACTCAACGCAGATTTTCTTGGTATATCCGTGTGAACGATCGGAAGTTCCGAAAAAACTGGAAGATCCAAAATCGCGTGAGTTATAAGTTGGGACCCGGTTTGTTCGGGAAACAACGATGGAAGTTGTCGATATGTTCATCGGCGTCAAGGTCAGCAGCACTAACCCAATCAAACTGTTCATCGGTATTCTTGTACCCTAGCCACTCCACATAATAACGGAGTCGTGTTCCAGGAGTTCGGAATCTCCGGTCGATCTTCGAATCAACGATTTGCTTGATTTCGAAGTGTTCGTCACCGTCGATGACCTCGACCGCGGCCGGAGGAGGTTCCTCACGGCCGGGAAATGGATTCGGAACGTGGGGCTCGAGTTGAGAAATATGGAAAACCGGATGAACTTGTGAAAGGGTCTTCGGAAGACGGATGGTGTAAGAAGCCGCAGAGGGCTTGGTGTAACCTTGTACGGTCCGAGATAGGTTTCCGAGAATTTTGGAGTCGGACGTTTAGTACGGAAGAACTTCGTCGATATGAACGCCTGGTCCCCAACCTGCAATCGGAGATCCGGAATGCGGTTCCGGTCAGCGGTTTCTTTGTAACGCTGCTGAGCAAAAGTAATCTGCGGAGGAACTGATGCAGGCTTTGAAGGTCAACCACATAATCCTTGGCGTACATGTTAGCGACGTCATGTTCCGCATGAATGGTAATTGCTGGATCATAACCCTTGTTCGCGAAGAATGGAGAGATTCCGGTCAAAGCGTTCGGAGAGTTGTTGAGAGCGAATTCGGCAAGCGGAAGGAGATGATGCCAATCATCCTGTTGGTATGAGCAGTACATGTGAATATATTGCTCAACAGTCTGATTCATACGTTCGGTTTGTTCGTCGGCTTCCGGATGGTAACCGGAAGTGTAGTGCAGCTCCATGGAGAGGAGTTCACCCAAGGACCGGAAGAAGGAGGAAATAAATTCGGAACCACGGTCGCACGTAACGTGCGAGGGAACACCGTGTTTGGAGAAAATGTGGATAAGGAAAAGTTGAGCGAGTTCCGGAGAGTCGATATGTTGATCGCAGGGAATGAGAATAACCTGCTTGGTAGAACGATCAACAATTACGAGGATAGTATCGTACTCGCCGGAAACCGGAATCCCAAGGACAAATGGGGACCGGAAGAGGCTTCAGCAATCCATAAGGACGGTGCCGTTGCTTCTTATTGTGCTTGCAAACGATACAAGACTGACAGTAGTCCCGGACGAAAGTCCGGCACTCCGGCCAAGTATATTCGCGTCGGACGATTGCGAGGGTTCTGTTCTGTCCAAAACAGCCAGAGAGGACATGGTCATGCAAGTGTTGAAGTACACGTACTCACAACTCCGGAGAGTTTCCGGAGGCCAAAGGAACCCATACGCGTCCATCATACCGGAGCTGTCCAGAAGGGTCGAGTGACCAGTGCGTGGTTTTGCCGGAAGTCGCGGCGGCAATGCCAGCGAGTGCGGCAGGATCGTTGTCGTAATTGGACCGGATGTCGGAATGAAGTTTCTCGACGTCCATAACAACAGTGGCTCGAAGAACGATTTCCTCGAGATAGGTCGCCCGGAGTGATGCCGTGAGTTGATCCTGAGTAAAAATGGGGCGAAAATTCTGAGGGTTAAGCTGGCCATAAGCCCTATCCCCCTCTTTTGGGTAGACGTCCCATCGTCTAGTCATAGCATCAGGTTTCCCTCCGAGTTTACCGGGCCGGAACCGGATGACCATATTGAACCGGCAGAGGTACTCGGACCATCGAACTTGGCGACGAGTGAGTATCTTCGTAGTCGCAAAGTATTCGAGGTTCTTGTGGTCCGTGACAACGTCGACCAGAAGAGGCGATCCTTCGAGGTAGTGTCGCCAGATAGTAAAGGTGTCGAAGATCGCAAGCAACTCCTTGTCGTGCGTGTCATAATTGAGTTCGGCCGGACCGAGTGTCCGGGACCGGAACACAATTGGGTGGATTTCGCCGTCGTCGCCGAGGATCGAGAGAATGGAGGCTATGGCGTAGTCGGAAGCGTCGGTTTCGACTGTGATCTGTCGACCCGGAATCCAGTGCGCAAGCACCGGAGCTTCCGTAAAAGCACGCTGGAGTGTTTCGAAAGCCGTTTGACATTCGTCTGACCAATTCCATCTGATATTGGAACGAGTAAGCCGTGTTAAAGGAATAGTAATAGCGGAATAGTTCCAGATAAATCGTCGATAGAAATTGCAGAAGCCCAGGAACGATTGAACGTCCTTGACTTTGCGCGGTACTGGCCAGTCCGTGATAGCGGAGACCTTTTCCGGAGACATCCGGAAACCATCTGGCGACAGAATGTAGCCGAGGTATTCACAGGTGTCGACACCAAACTCGAATTTTGACAGTTTGCAGTAAAGGCCGGAAGCTCGAAGGCGACTGAGAACTTCCCGGACGTGCTCGGAGTGCTGGGTTGGATCGTCGGAGTAGATGAGGATGTCGTCCAAGTAAACGTCCAGCAAGTCGGCAAAGAGGGTGTTGAGGAAGCGTTGAAACGCTGCCGGAGCATTGGTGTGGCCTTCTGGAACAACCCAAAACTGATAGGAACCATAGCGAGTCCGGAACACTGTTTTGGGCTCGTCACCCTCAGCAATTCGGAGGAGGTGATAAGCATGCCACAGATCAAGCTTAGTATAAATACGCGCCTTCCCCGGTGCATCTAGGAGGTCGGAGATCAGAGGAAGCGGATAGCGATCCTTCTTCGTGATCCGGTTGAGACCCCGGTAGTCGACGCATAACCGGAGACTACCATCTTTCTTCTTGGCAAATAGGATAGCAGCCCCGTGATTCGAACGAGATGGATATATAAATCCGGATTTCAAGTTCTTGTCGATGAACTCTCAGAGAGCGGAGAGCTCGTTTTGGGAAAGGGAGTAAACATGTCCGACCGGAGGGACTTCGCCTTCGTTCGTCTCGATCTTGAGATTGAACTCTCGATGAGGAGGAAGATTGTACGCTTCCTGCTCAGAGAAGACGTCAGCGAAGTCATGATATTCGGAAGGCAGACCGGAAAGGTCCGGAACTTCCGCGGAACCGGCGCGAGCCATGGCTTCCTCGGAAGGACATGCGCGGAGTGTATACTGAACAGTGGACTTGTCTCGAATGATGGTGCTGTATGCCGCAGCAGAAACAAGGGAAACAAGCGGCGGAGAAGTGAAGGGACAAGGCTCAGAGGCCTCCGGAGCGTCCATAAAAGGACCGGGACTGTCCATGGAAGGACCTGGAGGTGGCGAAGACGTCGGGGCCGGTGTAGGAACCATGGTCGGGGATGCCGGACCCGGAAGAACCTTGTCCATAGTTGAAGCGACCGGAACTAGATCAGAAGTAGTATCCTGGTGTGTCGACACAGAGACTCTGGAAGAGTTGGAACGGAAAGAGATTGTGGTGTCAGACCAGTTAATCAATGGATTAATGCGGGAGAGCCAGTTGTATCCAAGGACCATATCGGAGGGAGAATCAAGACGGGTGACGTAGAATTCCATAGAATGGACTTCACCGGAAGGGAATTGGAGAAGCAGACGGAGCTGCTTATCAATGATCGAAGAAGAGCCATCAAGATACCGGAGTCGGACCGGATCTACCGCATACGGAATCAACCCATAGATTTCGCAGGCCTTCGCAGAGATAAAACAATGCGAGGAACCAGAATCAATAAGAGATCGTAAGCGGGAGTTGAATCCCACGGCAATTCGTAATGCATCGGAAGGAAGTATGGTTGAGCATAAATCCGTACCGGAAGAGATAACATCCGGATGGAACAGAGATACAAGTATATCGACATAAAGGGCATTAGCGGAAAGAGCGGAAGTGTTGAGACGAACCTCGGGGAGTACCTCGGAGTCAACACAACTTGGCACAGGTACGGAGGCGTCCGAGCTGCTGATCATTTTTTTTGACTCGGAGGTGGACTCGGCCGAGGCAGCCTTCACCGTTACACCGGAACGCTTCCAGCAATCGGAAGCCTGGTGTCCGGGACCACCGCAGTACATGCAGAGGTTGAGGCGAGTGCGCCGATCACGCTCCTCCTGTGTCATCCTCCCCGACTTGTCGAGCTTGTCGGCATAGGGCTTGGGCGTCTTCTTGGAGGAAGAGGCCTGACCAGAGGTCGCAGTAGTCGAAGCCGACCCGGAAGGCTTTCCGGAGCCGGACTTCTGACCAGAGGAATTGTTGGAGGGAGAGGAACCCGAGGAGGTCTTGTTGGATGACCCCTTGTTCCCGCCCTTCTGTCCACCAGATGTCTGACCGGACGACTGTCCGGACAAGCTCTGATGACCGGAGCTGAGCTTCTCTCGCTCACGCTCCCGAACCCTTTCCAACTCGCGCTTCCACCACCGATGATCGATCTTCTGGGCAGTTTGCTTAACGCCAAGGAGAGTGTTGACATAGTTATGATGAACCATATCGTCCTTGATGCGGCGTGGCAAGCCTTCGTAATACCGGTGCCAGAGCGCATCATCGCCCCACTGAGTGAGCATAGCGTATCGATCGAATTCGACGGTGTATATGGCGATCCGATCGCCCGGTTTCATACGGACCGACCGGATGAGATCCTCGGCATCCCCGATAGGGTCATGCGGGCCGAAGTTGTCCTGGAGCTCCAAAATGAAGCGCTTGAAATTCCCATCCCATTCCAGAACAGAACCGGAAGCCTGGTCGTAGAGATTTGGTTCGAACCAAGCTTGCGCGGTGCCCCGAAGATACGACATGATGTAGAAAATCTTGTCGTCATCGGTGGAAAAATCCTGGGCGCGCTCAGCAAAATGAAGATAACACTGAGTAAGGAAGGACTGAAGCTTCGAAGAGTTGGAGCCATCGAACGTATCCGGATTCCGGAGGTTCGAGCGAGTTGAACGAGGAGGAAGAGGATTAGCCTGACGAGTGGTGAAGTCTTGAAGAAAACCCCGGAGACCCCAGAGGGTCGATTCGAGAAGGGGATCTCCATGATCTTCCGGGTCAGTGGAAGAACTGCTAGACGACGGGGCCGGAGGGCCACCACCGCCTCCACCGCCTCCGCCACCGCCTCCACCACCTCCGCCACCACCACCCCCACCAGATGGTCTACCGGATGGTCGACCACGGTTGGGACCCGGACCGGAAGGACCCGGAGCGCCTCCGGAAGGAAACTCAGGCGGGTCATCGGCTGGTTCATCCGCAGGAGAAGACGTAGGATCAGCCTCCGGATGAGATGGTTCCTGACCTTCCACAATAGGAGCAAGACCAGGAGTTTCGTCTTCGCTATCGACGTCGGAGATGTGACCACCTTGTACGAAAGGTATGCCAGTAGTTTCGAATTGAGCCGAGCGATTACGACGAGGGTGAGGTGAGGCAGGATACTGGACCGGATGCTCCGGGGTCCGAGGACTGGTGACTAGTCCCGGAGCGTTAACCGTAGAAGCAACCGCAGGCACAGGCGAGCGACCGCGGATCTGAACCGGAGGAGGACAAGGATTGTCGGACGTCGGAATGTCCAACATGGTGTTAACGGGCGGTGTAAGCCTTGCTTAAAAATAGGAGACGTGGAGGGACCGATGGCGAGTTGCGGATACGCTAGCGTTACGTCGACTAGTATTCCTTGAAATAGATTAGGTTGTCGAGCGCGCGAGATCGGGTTTGCAACGGGAAAGCCTCAGAGCACCCGACCTCTATTCCTCTGGGTAAGCCTCAGAGGAATGCTAACCTCCTGGTATGCCAAGGAGTTAGTGATAATTGAATGGGAAGACTTACCTATAGGGCTTCCAAGACCCACGGGCACGTCGTACGCGACTCAGCTAGGAGCGTCCGTGGAAGAGAGTAAAAAGATGATATTCTCACGTGCCCGAAAGGGTCACGTGTATGGAATGCATACGAAGAAATACAAGTACAGACAGTAAGTAAAGATGTAGGAATCGTTCGTTTTCGTAAAGTGATTGTTTAGGACGAGAGCGGAAAATTCCAGCTGACCTCAACTGTCACAGGCGGAGTCATCGGGATAATATTAGAGAAAAGGTGAGATTCGCGTCTGGGGCAGTCAGCCCTGTCGGAGGTGACCGCAGCAGCAACATAGGGAGAGTCGGAATCCATAGAAACAGCAGAGGTAGGTGAGTTTGATTATACTGTTATATACCGAGCCGACGTTGGGAAGTGATCCGAAGTTCTGAGAAGACCGGAAGGACGGAAGAGCGGAAGTCAGTAGATGTAGCGCAAGCACCACAGGAAGATAAGGGTGTGCGTACTACCCGTGCTGAAGAGGACGAAGTAGGAAGTCGGAAGTTCTGGTGAAGCCGGAATGACTCAGAGCAGAGCGAAGAGCAAAGCACGTTAATAATCAAACTGAAGAATATAGGCATAGTACATAGGGTTTATATAGTAGTTGAAGATCAATATCCTAATATGGTAAGACAAAGCGACTACCAAAAGCGGGACTTGAATATAACAAAGCAAAGTACATACGGAGACGGAGAAGACAGATGGATGAGATAGATAACGGATAAACGGGAAACGCTCAGTAATCCTTCATTGCGTGAAAGCCCGATCAGCCGAGCCGGTCCGAAGGCGGACCGACGGCTTCCAAAAGACCGGACGCTCCGAACACCGGAGCTTCTGGTACGAACAGAAGGTCAATGTGCATGGATATAACAGCTTTATATAGAAGCAAGTTCTTCAAAGTCGTCAAGAAGGATGGGAAAAGTATAAGGCTCATTCATGCATTGGAACCATTAAATGCGGTAACCATTGCACATTCAGGGGTTCCTCCGCCAACTGAAGAACTAGCAAATCATTTTGCTGAAAGAGCTTGTGGAGGATGTCTTGGTTTGTATTCTGGTTATGACCATAGGGACATAGTGGAAGGATCAAGAGATTTTACAATGTTTCAGACACACTTTGGTGCTCTAAGACTAGTAAAGCTACCGCAAGGCTGGACAAATTCAGTTCCCATTTTTCATGATGATGTAACCTTCATACTAAGGGATGAGATCCCGCATATCACTATTCTGTACATTGATGATATACCAGTACGAGGACCGGGATCAAGATATCAAGATGAAAAAGGGAATGACAAGACTATTCCTGAGAATGATGGGATCTGACGCTTCGTGTGGGAACATTTTCTGAATTTAAACCGAATAGTCCAATGGTTGAAGTATTGCGGGGCTATGCTGTCGGGGCTAAAGTCAGTCCTGTGTGCTGCAGAATTCTTCGTTGTAGGGTATTTATGCTCGTATGAAGTAAGGAAACCCGACACTGACAGAGTCGGAGTAATTTTGCAGTGGCCAGCATTAAATGATGTATCAGACATTAGGAAATTCCTTTGGACCATAGGAGTTATGAGGATGTTCTTAAAAGGTTTTGGAGAGGTTGCTGGGCCTATTCAGAAGCTCCTAAGGAATACAGAAGAGTTTATATAGGGACCAGACCAGGTTTTGGCCATGGAAAGTTTAAAGCTTCTGGTTAAGACGCCCCTTGCCTAAAACCTTAGAGTTATGACTGGTTATCAGACATAAATCTGGCTATAGATACTGCTTGGAAGGCCATTGGTGTTCAAGTGTCTCAGAATGACCCAGTAAATGCAAAAATTCGCTATTATGCAAAGTTTGCTTCGATTCCATTAAACCAGCGTGAAGCCAGGTTTTCGCAACCAAAGCAAAAGCTTTATGGCCTGAAACGTGCTCTAGAAGCAATGCAGTATTGGCTGCTCTGGTGTCGGCGCCTAGTAGTTGAAACAGATGCCCTGAACATAAAAGGGATGGTTGCTAACCTGGGTATGGGGCCTAACACAACTATAAACCGTTGAATTGAACAAATCTTGATGTTCCATTTCAAGTTAAAGCATGTAGCAGGTGTAAATTTCCCACTGGATAGTCTTTCTAGGAGGGATTCACAGCCTGGGGATGACATTTAGCCTAATACGGAGGAAGGGCTTGACAAAAATCCATCACCGGAGGAACATCCAGATTGGGACCGATCTGGCCCGCAACCACTGGACTTCAAGGACTTCAAAGAAGAAATAGATGTAAGGGGAGGTTACATGATGGCCATGGATGGTGTGGCCACCTCAGTAGACGTATTCGACCTAGAAATCGGACAAGCCAAGGAAGAAGAGCGTGTTTCCCAACAAAACATAACAAAATATTATAGTGATGAAGGAATAATCATGCCGCAGTTCTTGACTGGGGTGCTTGCAGGTGGGGAACCATTGCTTCCAGACATCAATCTGAGGGATGAACCGTCAAAATGAAAGCCTTACCCTGAAGGTCACAGGACTAAAACTGGGATTGCTCAGGATGAACAAATAAAAATGCTGAAAGAGTGGTTCAAAGATCCGATGGTTAGACTGGAAGGATTGAACAACAAACAGTATAAATCATTTATGAAGTGGTCAAGGAAGTTCTTTGTGGATAAGAAGGGGTGTTTGTACCGAAGAGGGGATGAGTCAAAACATAAACTTATAGTCGATAAAGAGCATAGAATGTTCATGATGAGGGCTTCACACAATTCCTTAGGACACCACACTGGTTGAACATTTCAAGGTTTTCAGTGAAAGAATTGGTGAAAAGTAGTTTGAGTTTTACGCAATTTTTTCACTGAAAAAGTAGGTGAAACATTTAAAAGTTTTTCAAAGATTTTGACTTTTACAGCTGTTTGCACATTTGATGGCAGTAGCTCAAGTTTTTTCTAAAAGAACAGACTTGATGCCGATACTTCTTTTGCTCATTTCTCCCTCAATTATGGTCTGTTTGTGTTGCAAATGGGGGGTATCAGGAGGGATTTCTGGGGCCGTCCTAACCATACCCTATTCATGTCCCAGTTCAAAGTTTTTAAAATGCTCATTTTTTGGTTGTAATCAATAAATTTGATCTGTTTAAAATCTTGCGAGGCACTTTTCTCCCCCGTTTCTGACCCGATTCACATGAAAGTGGCTTCATACAGAAATCCCACACCTTCCCCATATTTCTATGTACTTTTTACCATGGTTATACCTCCCATCCATGTGCACCATGCCAATCTGTTGGTGGGCTCTTGGTAAGACAAGGCAATGCCCACCAACATATTGCTACTATGCACATGGATGTGAGGGGTAACCATAGTAAGAAGTATATCAGGGTCTTAACAACATCTGGGATTCTCATATGCATCCGGTTTCATGTCATTGCGGAAAGAAATCAGTGAGAAAGCGGTATTTTTCACCGAAGATGTTCAATTCTCAATAATCAAATTCACTGCTCAGTGGATTTTGTAACACATCTTTCCCAGTCATTTTTGGATGAAATTAGATGAAAACAAGTGCAGGCAAGAATCCCAAAAGGAGGACTTGTACTGATGTAGTTGGCATCATTGACCTCCCTCACATTTATATCCAATTCGTGAGTATGTTGGTGGGCTTTCGATTGAACATGATAAAGCCCACCAACATATTCCCCCAATGCCCAGAGACATGAGGATAAATTGCAGTGAAAATTGGATCAGCACCCTCCTGACATTTGGGATTCCCATATGCATCCAATTTCAAGGGAAACCATCCAGAAACGAGTGAGAAACACGTTATACAACTTCAAAGATGCACAAAATTCAGCAATTACACCCGAAAAATGACACACCTTTGAAATTCGAAGTAGAGAGCGACTAGGATATGGGCATAACGGCCTTGAGTAGCCCTCTCCATCGCCCCTATTTTCAGGCCAAACAGACCAGAATTGAGGGAGAATTGAGGGAAACAAGTTTTGAGATCAAGTTTCTTCTTTTTTAAAAAAACTTGGGCTACTGCCATCAAATATGCAAACAGCTATAAGGTGAAAAATCCAAAACAAAGTTAGAAAGTGGTGAAAAACCTTTAAACTTTTCACCTACTTTTTCAGTGAAAAATTTGTGTAAAACTCAAAGTACTTTTCACCAATTTTTTCACAGAAAAACTTGAAATGTTCAACCAGTGCCATGGGCTCTTTTCAACAAAAGCCATGATAAAATCAAGATTTGTAAATTCTTGTCACTTATGTCAACTCAGGCAGAAAACTCTGTTAAAAATACCTCCTGTGGCTACGATGATGCAGTGTTTTCCAGAAAATACACACTGATGTGATGATTGTGGGGACACCCTCAAATCAGCATAAATATGTGGTTGCAGCAAAAGACTCTCTCACACGTTATTTGGAAGCACGACCATTGCAAAAGGATAACAGAGAGAGTTTAGGAAAATGCTTACTGGAAGATATAATCTGTCGCTGGGGATGCCCTAAATGGATTGTCACAGACAATGCACCACAATTTGTAGCAGCCCTTAAATGGTTAAATGCGAAATATGGGATTTTAGGCATTAAAATCTTGCCATACAATTCACAAGCCAATGGACCTGTGGAGCATAGGCACTGGGACATGTGTCAGTCTTTATACAAAGCCATGGGGGTGATACAAAGAAATGGTACTGGTTCTTCCTACAAGTTCTTTGGGCAGACCAGATTACAATTCATAGAGGCATGGGGTGTTCAGCTTATTTCACGGTATGTGGGGCCCACCTGATTACTCCTCTAGATGCAGAAGAAGCAACTTGGTTAGTCAAATATCCAGGGAAGATTATATCTACCACAGAACTAATTGGTCTGCACATGAAAACGTTAGCCAAACATAGTAACCATGTTGAAGAAATGTGCACTAGAGTAAGCGAGGAAAAGCTGAAGTCAGTTCACCGTTATGAGAAGGAGCATGAACACACCATAAAAGATTATGATTTTGAACCAGGAAGTCTGGTTCTTGTATGGAACACTCAGGTTGAGAAATTCCTGAATACTAAAATGGCTACCCAGTATATGGGTCCCATGATAGTCATAAGGAGGACCAAAGGTGGTTCTTACCTATGTTGTGAAATGGATGGGTCCATGTACCATGGAAAGATCACACAATTCCTTTTGAACAGAGAGAGTCAATTCAGTTACTGGATAATATCATGGAATTGATTGACCTTTCAACTGAGACTCTTGAAGAGTTAGCTAAGGATGACGTTGAGGACAATGAATACCTGGGAAAGGACATACAAAATTTGTGTCAGACCAACAAAAGATTATGTTGAGAAGATGATGAATTGGAGATGGAGAGCTACATGAGTGACGAGATACCAGACCTGGACTTAACTGATGAAGACCAGGGTGCAATCGCGGCTTCAGAGGTACAGAGATCGAGACAGCAGCAAAAGAATAAAGTTACCTGAAGGTCAAAATATTTGAACGGATAAGGCAATTTCATGAACACGTGACTTTGATAAATCATTCAAACAGCAAATTGGGATGTGTTACATGTTGGAGTAAAGACAGTACCAGGCTGGGGTAATAAATACATCGGAAGTGCTAGTCGGTTGAACGACCAGTTGGCATAGGAGGTTGAGCTGTGATAAAAAGAAACAGAGTTAAATGAGTGTTGGCATGCGACAGACACGATGAAAGGTTTTCGTGGTTATCACTGGCTGAACATTTTAAGTTTTTCAGTGAAAAAATTGGTGAAAAGTAGTTTGAGTTTTACACGAATTTTTCACGGAAAAAGTAGGTGAAAAACTTAAAACTTTTTCACCACTTTCGAACTTTGTTTCAAATTTTTCACCTTGAAAGTGAAAATCTTTGAAAAAGTTGTAAGTTTTTCACCCACTTTTACAGTGAAAAATTGGTGTAAAACTCAAACTACTTTTCACCAATTTTTTCACTGAAAAACTTGAAATGTTCAACCAGTGTATAAAGGTGTTCATTCGATAAGAGGGAAAGGAGCCATGTAGTGGTCGTGATCATAATGGCATAAGCATAGATGAGACCTAAGATGGTTTAGGTATAGTTTACTATAATATTATGAAAACACCTACGGGTCCTCTAACTCGCAATCAGCAACACCTTTGGAGCGTTGATGCTGGGCATCAAGGATATGGTGGAGATCATCGAGGAGGTACTGGTAGTGGTCGACGTTATATTGGAGCTGTGCATTCGCAAATGAGAGGTGGCTTCAGACGTCAGATTCCTCAAGTCTGAGAGAATTGATAGTAGCCAGGTAGTCGCCTGCTGAGCACGCAGAAGATGCAGCAGAAACTGTCACTTTGACTCTGTCGTTGACGGCGAGCTCGGATGCTGAATAAAACAAGATTTATCAGGACAAGACTCTAATATTATAGAGGTCTGATCCTGGAATTGTTGAACTGAGTCCTCGTGAGCGAGTTGGCAGCTTCCTCAAGCCCGTTTCTGTGAGGAGGGAGTACTAAACTCCTCAGCAACGACCTTGCTTCCTTCGGTAGGATAAGTCTTAGCAATAAGATGCATAGCCTTGATAAACGAGGACGCTCAGCAATCAATGTTTCGGATTTGGAGGAAGGAGAGGCGTACCAAACAAGTGTGCTCACCGGGAACTCTTCCAGTAGGCTAGAAGGATCAATCGTACTGTTTATGTTGTCCATGACCAGAGTGGCCATGGAGGGCACACTCACAAGGATATGATCATCCATGGATTGAGTAGAAAGAGGGTGTCCATTGTCATGCATAGTCTCTAGCGAGTTGAGCTGTAGGTTACACATACGGAGTTGGAGTTTGTCAATTGTGAATTGATAACAAAGAACACGAGCTAGGTGTACCATTTCAGAGTTGTCCATGATCATAGGATCGTTAACCTCACTGGAAGGCTCAAGAGGAGGCATATCTTTGTCATCAATGACTGAACCTTCATCTACTTGCGCACAGCGAGCACGAGCCTTCTTAGCCTAAAAGCAGAGTGGGGAAATAGTAAATGGTTATAATCTGTACACGCACCTTAGCCTTCTCCCTCTCCTTTCTCTTGGCCTCCTCAGAAGCACGCGCAGCCTCCTTCTCTTCCTCGATATATGCACACACGTCGTTGAGTTTGGCACGGTGGATTTGCTGGTTGAGTAGGATACCGTTATCAGCACGGTCACGCTTGTTCTTGAGGCAGTTGCAGAAGTCGACAATTTGTGGGTACTTGCCAGCGATAACCCCGCCAGAAGAAATGGCAGTCTGGTGGTAGGAATTCTTGATTTGATGAGGCACTTCATGCAGAGGGACATCGGCAGCAATTTGAGCGATCAAGGGGCTATATAATTCCTGATTAAAAGTTGTTATATGTCAGTGTTTGCTCAAAATTTGGTGGGGAACCTCATGCAGAGGAACGTCGGCGGCAATTTGAAGCAATGAAGGGGCTATATAATTCCTTAGAAAGAGTAATTATATGTCAGCATTTGCTCAAAAACGAAGAGGAAGTCTGATGACACACCATAAGGGCAACCTTCTCATCAAGGAAGACACACTGTTGAGTGCAGTCTTCATACTTGATGGTGTGAATAGCCCTGCCAATGTTGAGGATAGATTTGTGCTGGTCAGAGGTCAACGCCTTGGGAGTTTTCACTGCAGGGGACGTGGAGAATGGTGTGAGGACGCCTCGTAGCGTTGGATATTGGTCAAAGAGAGTGATGTGAGGAACATACATCACCCAGCTTTTATAACTTTATGTTGCGGATTTATAATCTCTGGAGTGCCTGACCTGGAAATAATAAAATTGTCGCGGATTACTAACTGGGGACAGTTAGAATTTATTGTTTGGGGGAGGGAATGTACGATACATTGTTCGAAGCATAGAATGTGACAGAAATTTCGTGATTTTACCCAAGGAAGCTCCGGAGCTCTGGCCAAAAGGAGTAGACATACCTTACTAAAAGCAGAAATATTGATGTGGACCAACAAGGACCCACAAGTCATGGAAAGAACACTGAGCTCATATAAGGACATGTAGGGATACATATAGAATCGTGGATCAAGAAGTAAACATTCATTCTTTGCCCAAAAGAGATGAAATGGCAAAAGCTTTGATCAAGATTGACACTGTATCCCTGGAAATATGATCGAGCGTCCTGAAAACCAGAGGACTGGATAAGGAACAGCCACATCTAATAATATTATGGATGGTTGTTAGGCTTAGGAATAAGAAGCCACATATAATATTATGTTTCAGGTCCAGATCAGGAAGGTTTTACTGGAAATAACTATTGTGGCAAGCTTCGTACCTAAGTTATGGAGGCTTTCAAGGAGGGAGAGCTGGTCTAACCGCTCTTTAATCAAGAAGATGAGGATAGGACTAGCCCCACAAAAGAGTATCCACATGTAAATGGTGCTCAGCAGCCAATAATTAGAAAATCTGTGAAGGATATTGACATAAGCACTTTCTTGGATCATGAAACGACTTCCGCCGAAATGGTCGCAAAAAATGGCCTCGGCATGAGGCATAATCTCGCAACGCCTAGCCAGGAGGGTAAGGCTGGAAGCACCTTAAAGAAAGGGAGATTAAAAATGCAGAAGGAGAGAGAATAAAGCGGCTCACTATTTCTTGCAGGCCAAATCCTCGTTACGATGGTCGATCTCGGCTTTCCAGGCAGGCTCACTTGCAAAAGAGCACTCGAGCAAGCCCAAGATAAGACATTTGGCGCAATGTTTGCTCCAAATATTGAAATGGCACAGATGACCTCTAGCGAGGCAATGGTTGCAGCTAGAATGGTACTGGAATATTTGGTCAGCAAGGTATCGGCCCAAAATAAAATCAGAACAAACACAGTAGTCGTCAAAGAGTGCAGCAGTAATAACCACCTCTTGCGCCTTTTGGTCGCCGGTTTGCGGACATTTTAGAAGGATATCGCGGTAGAGGAAACAGCAGGGAAAAACAAAAAGTTATACTTCTTGATCAACCCATAATGGCTCTGGTGCATCTCTGGTTCAGCTAGCGCAGAGATTTGGATATAAAACATCTCTTCAGTGTACTGTCTCAATAAATAATAGACTCTTGATCAAGGAATCTTGAACTTCTAAGACCTCTAAGAGAAAGCATCCCAATAAGCCCACAGGTACCTCCGCAAACCGTAGGGGGTCAGCTCGAGAACTATTGTCAAGTAGTCCGAGTATTTGCGGAAACACACCTTCTTAAAAGGCACCATAGGACAGAGTTTTCTAGGTCCACTATAGTTGAATTCAGCTCCAGTTTCTCCCTTTATTGTGATGCATGCACACTCTGGCGGTTGCCAGATTGCAAGACCATACCCTTTGTGATGAAGCACGGTATAGACAAGAAACGAAAACGAAAACCTGGCAACTCACAGCATTGTCAGCCAGCAGTGCTTCACATCAGCTAGGCCGGCTATCGGCTCTGGAGCTGAACACACCCACGTGTCCCTACTATTGAGTCGCTTTGCCTTCCGCGAAGGAACTCCTGTCCTATACTCTCCTTTGCACATGCCTGTATTGTGACTGCAGCAATACATGATCTGAACTGCATGGACTCACTCAAATTTTCTGCAAATTACCTTTGACCCGTGCATAATTGCAATTGTGTTGAGCCCTGCAGGGAGTCACCCCCCTGCCAGGGCCACCCTGACGTGTCTGAGTGATGTGTTTCACCGAGAGCGACAGGTCCCAAGGGAGTAAGCAGTGACCCTGAATTTTATTCACATAAAATGGGGCCTCAATGTGTAAGTTCCTTCAATACACTCCCCCCATACACACCCTCTCTAGACTCACTTGCTCTTCTGTGATCATGGCTGGTACGGGGTACGAGAGACCTCGTCTCTACCCATCCTCAGTTTTGTGGCCGGCACAATAGCTGGCAATTACTTTTCGCCTTTTTCTTACACTTTTCACAAGTACATTGTTGGGATGCTCTCTTGGTTGTTTTCTGCCCGCCGACGATGCAGTCAACTTACCACTTTGCGCTTTTTACTTCTCTGGATTTCTCGCAGTCTGGATAATTGTTTTGGGTGTGTCTTGGTCTCTTTTACTTTTACTGTACTGACCATGATCTCCTCCAAGGCCAATTTTTTGCTCCAGCACTGATAAAAATCTCTGCTATCGTTAATGTCAGTCCCAAGGTCTTCCATCGATCCCATATTTCGCATATGCGGATGGATCGTGTTCACTGATATCTTCTGAAATAACATTTTCCGAGCGCAATACAGGTGGCCCAAATAGGTTGTATTTACTGTACGACCCTGTAGGGGAGCAACGGTCACGGTCACGGCCCCCCCGTTGCGTTGCCTTTTCGGTGGCGGGTCACGGTCACGATGAGGCGCGTTGCCTGAAAAAAATTGTGACATCCCAAAATGTTTTTTGGAATTTTTTTCTACCGCATTCAACACCCTCTGAGGAGTCAAATCCAGTAATGAGTGTACTTGATTCCCAGAATTAGCCAAAATACATCATAATTGGGTGGAAAAAAGGCTGTCTGGTTGCTTTCGAGAGCAACGGTCACGATCACGGTGGCCCCCGTTGCCTGAAAAAAAGGCAACCGGACTGTCACGGTCCCAAGAGTGTTGCTCCCCTACAGGGTCGTACAGTATTGTTGATAACTTCCCTCAAAATGGAACTCAGTGGTTCGAAACAGACTTTGGTATTATCCTGCCTTACTAATGCCACTGTTGTTCAGGCACTGATCCCAAAACGGGAACGATTCCACTTCTTGGTACGTTGTGTTTCAACTTGAATTCTACCTGCTGAGAAAGACCGTCCAGATGACTGTGAACCTACCAATTCTATTGTGCTTGTTTCATGTGGCCCTGCTTTGCGTCTTCGCGGAGGACAGGGTTCAGATGGTAAGCAGAATAATACATTTTCAAAATCTAAGCTGACCTATTGCATTTGCTTAAGACTTGGAATCGGAACCAGAGTCTGATACACCAAAGCGCAAACACAAGTTATCTGTATCAACCAAGCCTCGCAAACGTCAAAATAAAGCGAAGGCAAAAGGTAAAGTCAAGGCTGTCGATCCAGGTTCAGATTCAGAGTTTGGTATTTGTGTCATGGCAGAGAGCACGAAGCGCCGTGGTGGTGGCATATTAGTTGACGAGATCATTCATATCAAATCGTGCCAGAGTCCTGGGATGTTCCACCTTCGTCTAATCATGTGGCATATGTGCTTGACCTCTCCGACACCCCGGAGCTAGCGCCAAAACTCTAATAGTGGATGGCTTTATCAAGAAAGAGGTCTATTAATTCAATCACCATCGTCACACCACCTCTGATGCTCTATTACTACTCCAGTGTCAGGACTCGTTCACCGGTCCAACTGGTGCAAGGGCTGAACGTGGTCTTGCAAAGGTCATCATCCTCGACAATGACTCTGATATTCCTGTGCCCTGCCGCCGTTCCATATTGACCTGTAGTGGATGTTATAAGTGTGCCTTCGCTGCTGCTGATTTCCTCGATGATTGTAAACGCTGGGATGCTACGGATGCACCACATGTCCCGATCTCGGGGCCAATTATGGATGCCAAAACAGCAGAGGCCGAAAGTGTTGCAGCTGTCGCATCTGCGTGAGTCTGAATTCCGTATATAAATGTTATGCTGTTCCTGATTCTGGCCAGATTTTACCGCAGTGTCAAGGATTCCTTCTGCAAGGGGAAATTTTTGGATGCCAATGACATTTGCAGGGGGCAGGCTATTCTCCGCAAATTCTCAGTGGGAAAGCTTCTAATTTCATCCTTTCATTTGTTGATGCACCATAGACAAGGAGCATGGGCAAGACCTATTTTGTGGGTTGTGCCAAGTGGAAACACAGTGACTCTGATCTCATGTCAAAATGCCACCGCTTTACGGAAATCCCTGCTGCTGTACGTGAATCTATCCTTGTTAAACTATTTCGAGGTGAGGCCCTTGATGATGACGATGATGATACACATGTTCTTGTGGGAACTTGCATGCAAATTAAGCATCCATCTAATCTTCTGAAGAAGTCTATTTGCCGTATGTCTTTCTGCAATTCAACCTTATGTTGGCCGTGCCTGACAATTATTAGCACGGAATCATTTTCAAAATGGCTTGCATATTGTCGCTCAGCTTACAAAGCACCAGTGCAATGCTCAACTCTCAATTTTGGTTCCCATTGACAAACATGATCTGCGCGCTGTTATCATTCCTGCTGCCGGTATCCCTCACACTCACCCTTCATTCCCACGTACAAAGATTTCATCTGCCATGAAACAGAAATGCCAGCAATGTATTGATGCAACTGGTGGTGTGGGAGCGACTACACTCCGGATCGACAAATGTAAGTCTTTAATAGTGCAGCAACCGACATTGGCTCAGGGACCCATTTTTAGCATCCAGCACGCTGTTGATTCTGGATGGAAAGCTGCTGCAAGACCTTCATCCTGGCATGATTATTGGCCGGAAGAGCATAGCATTTCAAACTCAGATCCTCCGATCTGTCTATCGAGACTTTCATAGACAGACGGTCACCGGTCTAGGTCGTTCATGGGAAGACAAATGAGTGGAAACTTGTCATTTGGCTGAACTCTATTGATAAACATCAGTATTCTGTTTGCCTCTCCCACTGTCCGCTGATTTATTTATTTTCAAGGTACTGTTATTGGTCGTGTCTGGAGTAACGGTGCATCGTGCGGGGCATTTGTTATGGTATGGAATGGAATCTTTGATGCTATCAAGACAATCACTTGGAAAAAACTGAATTTCAAGCCTTTCTCTCCCCGTTCCAAGCTTCTCAGGATGATTGGTGACTCTGAGGGAGCACAGGCTCAGGGCCTTGCCGATGTAATTATCTTGCGGGGCATGAACCCACTGACTGTTGGCAAGATTGTGACAGTAGATATAAACTCCATTCTTCTTTTTCATATGGAAGACTTGCATCGTTCATTTTAATCGGTGAGTGCACATCATTATCCATCGTTGCAGGATTCTCACAAGAAGTGCTAGAGGTGTCTTCAGTCTCAAAGCGTACATTAGCGAGAGCGACCTCGAGTACCTACTCGGGTTTCCTTATCTGTGTTCAGATGAAAAGATTCAGGCATATTACACCTTCTGTGCAGACTCAACTATTGCCAAAGTTCAAAGTAAGTCCAACAATTCAGTGGTAAAGCGATGCTTGGACTGTGTTTCCGATAGCCTGGTGGGTGCACAAGCTGTGTTATCCGTGGCTGTTGCCTTCATTGAATTGTGAACTCTCCAACATGAGTAAACAGCACTGAGACGTGACACCAATCCTATCAAAGGTAGCCACGCGCAAGATAATCAAGTTAACAGTACGAGATGTCCTTTGCTTGAGGCCATTATATTGTATGTTCCTTTCAAATCAATGAATTGTTACTGATGCAAAGAAACAGAGAAAAGAAACTTGATAGCGATACTGCACAAGTTATCAAGGCAGCGATGGTATCTGGTGTGCTAGAGAACCCTCACAACTCACTGGAGACACGCTACAAGAGCCAGTCGCAATGCAAGGCTCGTGGCTGGGAAAAACAGCTTGAACTGCATAGTCTCACCGGCCGTGAGGCAAAGAAATTGCAGGACAGGGCAAGGTCAGGTGAAGAGCAGGCAAAGGCTAACGAGTTGGAGATCATCCGACTTCGCCAGCAGATTGAGGCACTTACCCACGGTGCTAATCTGCAGCCAGCAACACCGCCGAGGCAGCTAGTTGCTGGTCCCTCAAGACTGAATTATTGTCGATGTGAGTAGTCTTGCCTTCCCACCAGGTAGAGTTGATTCCAACTTACAACGTACTGACTATATGTGTTTGGCTCAGATGGTTATAATGTGTCTTTCCTCAATTGCCATCATGCAAGTGTTTTGTGTTCGAACCTGGCTGAAGGTTTTCTTATTTGAATTCTGTAACATTGCATTCCTTATACCAAAATGTCTGGCAGACGTTACATACCTGGTCATGGCTATGATAATGCATTACACTGGGTGAACATTTTGGATTTTTGACTGAGAAATTTGGTGAAAACTATTTTGAATTTCACACAAATTTTTCAGTTGAAAATTTGTGAAAAACTTGAATCCTTTTGATGAAAATTTTGATTTTGAGTCAGAAAATGCTGAAAAATTTGAAATATCACAAAATATCTACAAAAAAGTTTCAAGTTTTTCACTGTTTTTTCACTGAGAAATTGGTATAAAATTCAAAATAGTTTTTACCAAATTTCTCAGTCAAAAATCTGAAATGTTCAACCAGTGTTATTGATATTTTAGTGGTGGAATTTAGAAATAGGGTCACATGCATCCCAAGCTGGCCCTGGAATACACGTGAAAATGACAAACCCAGACAAGTGTATAAAACAAGCTGCAGGTTTCAGCTTAACACTTATTGACTTGCTGTATGGCGGTCAATCTGCACATTTAAATTTTGGTGTGTATTTTCACTGATACAGTGTGATTTTCAGCTCTTTTGGGTGAAAATTTCTCAAAGTGAGTGAATTTTCAAACTTTCATGAAAAATTTATCATTCTGAGAAAAGTGTAGTGATTTTTTTTTGTAATGTTGCCAATTTTTTTTACATGTCGGTGGGAATTCTTTGCTGATGGGGCTGTGCTAACCCTAGTGATTACCCCAAATGGGATGCCTCCTGTTCAACAGTGTTCTGAAACCTTATGTTTTGCACCGGGAGCTCAGAGACTTTCCTTCTTGTTTTGTGAAGGGATTGCGATCAGTTTGATGGAACCACCCTAGAACTGACAAGGAATCTGTTTACCCTAGTGTTCTTCCTTTGTCTGCATGTACAAGATCATCAAGGACCTCCTTGAGTTGCTCCTGTAGCAGCCATATAGAGAGTGCAGTGTAGGTGCAGTGTAGGTCAATGATGGTTCTGGGATACCTGAAGATGACTCGGAAAGGTGAGCAATTGAACAGGAGGCATCCCATTTGGGGTAATCATTAGGGTTAGCACAGCCTCATCAGTGAAGAATTCCCGCCAACATGTGAAAAAAATTGTTGACATTTGAAAAAGAAAATCATTACACTTTTCATAGAACAAGAAATTTTCATGACAGTCTAAAAATTCACTCACTTCAAAAAACTTTCACCCAAAACAGCTGAAAATCACATTGTATCAGTGAAAATACACACCAAAACTTAAATGTGCGGATTGACCGCCATATTGCTGGATTGGCATTGGAATTTTCTTGAGCTTGCTACAAACACAAAATCTTACAACAAGAGAGAAAGAGAGAGACAGAAATCTGAAATTAGAATGCTGGCTGGAGGGTTTGAACACATGCACAGATTTCATCACATGATCTGAGAGCGTTCAAGACCTGGTAGACTTACTAAGCAAGTCTACCAAGTGTTCAGCGCTCTCTTCCCATGTGACATGAGATAAAATATAAATTGGTCAGTGATAATTTGGTTGCCAAGGAAAGAAAAAAAATTGCATAAGCAGAGCCAAACTATTGCATTAATTTTCTCAATGCACCATTGATTTTTCCACCTGGTTCAGGCAGCAATAATTGAAAGAGAACAATGAATAATTCTGCTTAACATATTCAGGATTGACAGTGTTATCAGGGACAGACAGAGTAAACTGTTGATGCAGTTCTGATGGTGGGTTCTCACAACAGTTCTTGATTGAATAAATCATAAGAGAACCACTGAGAACTGGAACTGACTTTAAAATGCAGAACCTCCTCTGAACATGGGTTCTAGTTCCATTCCTACTCTGACTATGTATGCTGGACTTTTGTTGCTCCTTACTTGGACTCATTGGGTATTACAAACTTATACATTGAAATCTCAGAAATCTCAAGGTCAACTGACCATGGGATTTGATCCATAATGGCAACAGTTACTGTTTCAGGCAATTTTTTTATTTCCTTTTCTGGAATGTTTGGGAATGCAGACTGTGTTTGGACATCTGATCTGATTCCAATTTCCGGACTCCGGAAATTTGATATCTCCGGAGTCCGGAAATAGACTGGAATTGATAAGGACATGATGACCTTATTTGTTATCATCCAAGCCTGAAAATCATGCTAAAAAGCTAAGAGTATTTACAATATCCTTACTATCTTCTGGGTCTGAAAATAGTCAGAAATTACTGGGAAACTTCCAAGTTTCCTTACCATTATCTGAGAATTTGTGGGGCCCGGATCTGACTGCTTGCCCCCAGTGTCACCACAAACCCAGACGCCTTATGGGCCGCGCGGACGCCCTGTCCTGACGCGCTGACCATGGAGCGGCTTCGGACAACCAGGATGTGACGCTCCTGACCCCACAGCTGTTCCATATCCGTGCGTTAGAGGGTGTTATAGTCTCCGGACCGGAAGTCCCGATCCTCCGTGAGATCCGTGATGCCCTCGCCGGCGAGCCTGACCTCGAGGACCCCGTCGCTCTCGCGGCCCGGGAACTTTTGAAGGTTCGTGGTGCCCGGTCCTCCCGGTCCTCCGAGTGGCATGTCGAGTCCGGTCTGCTCTATTTCCGTGGCAAGATCGTTGTTCCCCGGAACAAGGACCTTCGTCGTCGGATCTTGGAGCAGCACCACGACACCCGCATTGCTGGGCATGCCGGCCGTTTCAAAACGTTGGAGCTCATTTCCCGGAACTACTGGTGGCCCCAGCTGTCCCGTCACGTTGGCCGGTATGTAGCGACCTGCGACTTGTGTCTCCGGACCAAGGCGCTCCAGAAGCTTCCGGTCGGGGAGTTGCACCCGACGGAGATTCCGGAGGAGCGCTGGAGTGCCGTGTCGGTGGACTTTGTCGTCGAACTTCCGGAAGCGCACGGCTACAATGCGATCATGGTTGTAGTCGACGTCCTCGGTAAGCGAGCCCACTTCATCGAGTGCCACACCCAGATCGACGCTGTCGGTGCGGCCCGGCTCTTTTACCGGAACGTCTGGTGCCACCACGGAACTCCGGAGAAGTACATCTCCGACCGGGGCCCTCAGTTCGTAGCGGAGTTCACCACCGAGCTCTGGCGCCTCATCGGAATCAAACCCGCGACCTCCACGGCGTACCACCCGCAGACCGATGGGCAGACAGAGCGGGTAAACCAGGAGATGGAGCAGTTCATCCGGCTTTTCACTAATTACAAGCAGGATGACTGGGACGAGCTCCTTCTGGCCGCGGAATTTGCCTACAATAACCACATTCACTCTTCTACGCAACAGGTCCCGTTCATGACGGACACCGGACGGCTCCCCCGGATGGGTTTCGAGCCGAACGGCTTGCGTTCGAAGGTTGAGTCGGTAAATGAGTTCCGAGACCGGATCACATCCGGAGTCTCCGAGGCCCGCGCAGCCCTGGTGAAGGCTAAGGAGGAGTTCAAGCGGTACTACGATCGTCGGTGCACTCCGGCTCCGGACATCAAGGTCGGAGATCGTGTCTGGGTTGATGCCTCGGACATCCAAACGACCCGCCCCTCGGTCAAGCTCTCTCACCGACGGCTGGGCCCCTTTAAGGTCGTCCAAGTCGTCGGCCGAGGTGCGTATAAGCTTGCGCTCCCCCCCCCGTCTCTCCGGCCTCCACCCGGTCTTTCCGGTCGTGAAGCTTCAGCTCGCGGAAGAGGCTCCTCCGGACGCCGTGCTGGAATGGGAAGTACAGGAAATCCTGGAAGCCAAGATACGCTATGGCGGACTCTGGTATTATTGTCGGTTTAAAGGATATGATAACTCACATGATAAATGGGTTAAGCATTCCGACCTTTTCGCCCCGGAACTCGTCGCCGACTACTACCGGAGATACCCTGCTGCCCCTCGCTCCATCGCCTCCGCCGCTTTCGACTCGCTCCCCTTCCGGGACCCGGCCCTCTGTATCCGTTCTATGCGTCGAAGTGCCGCATTCCAAGGGGGGGGTGATGTCAGGGGAACCCCTATTTCCAGCCCTTCCACTCCCGCATCCGGACCTTCCGGTCCCGTTCCGACCCGTTCCGGCTCCTCCCGATATCACATGGCCTGTGATTCCGCCCGGGACCTCTGCCGATCACTCCGGTTGCTATCACATGCCCCCCGTCCGTAGTTACTTATATACTGGGATCTGACGCGGGTGATCCTTAGTCTTTCTTCTCTTCGGATCCCCCTCGTCAGGTCTGTCCATTTGTATCTGTAGCTACTCTGTGATATTTATCTTCGGATCCCCCTCGTCAGGACTCTTGAGTATACTCGGGCCTTGAGGTTGCCCTTACAGTAATCGAGGAGCAGCACGGATTTGGACGTCCTTCATGGGTCTCGTAGGGTGGATTGCCAACGACCGCGGGATCGACAGTAATGTATACATTGACGACACATTTTCCGTCGAGTTGGCTGGCAAACCTGACGTACTACGAACCGTACGCATGCTCTTTCCCGTCCACTCAAGTGGAGACGTTACTGCTGTGGGACAACATCAAGCTCAATCACGAGCATCCGAAGCAGCTCTGGGGCGAGCGCCTCACGGTCATTGGTTTTGAAGTCGACCCCAACGCAATGACAATCACCATGCCGGAATCTAAGCGTGCCGAGCTTTTAGCTGGCGTGCTAGAATTTTGTCGTGTCCCTCCGGGTGGACGCCGACACCCAGGAGGCCGCCGCCACGCGTTGAGATTATATTGGCAACTTGCAGGCTGGGTCAACTGGGCATTGAACGTCTACTTTCTGCTGAAGCCCGCCCTATCCCACGTCTATGAAAAGATGAAGGGCAAATCCCAACCCGACGCGCTCATGTCTGTCAGCCGCCGGTTAATCAACGACCTCACCTGGTTTGCACGTCACGTCCGTAATTCCTCCGGTGTTCACCTCCTCGAGTCCCTCGACTGGAACCCTGCTGATGCCGACATGGTTGCTTTCTGTGACGCTTCTCTGAATGGGCTGGGCATTTACATTCCCGAGGTCGGCCTTGGTTTCCAATCCGCACCCCCTTCGGTTGCACCGAAGGAGATCATTTTTTACTTCGAGTCTTTCTGTGTCTGCTGGTGTCTGCACGAGATCGCACGCCTGGTGCATGCTAATGGCCGGGTGAATGTTCGCAGGATCACCATCTGGACCGACAACAGCAATACATTCGACATATTCAATTCGTTGCGTGCCCTCCTGCTTTACAACGAAATCCTCAAGTCGGCTGTTGATGTCCTCATCGAGAACGATTTCAAGCTACGTGTGCTTCTGCTTCCCGGCAAGAAGAATGTCGTCGCCGACGCGTTGTCACGGTGGGACAACGAAAGGGCCGCGGCACATCACCCCGGTCTTTTAATTGACGGGTCGAGACCTCTCCCCGTTATCCCTTATCTACCCCCTCGAAAGACGCTGGGGCAGAGAAGAAATGATGCAGGTGTCGAAGTCGTCCCGGCAGCCTGTTAGGCAGCCTTGGACGCTTGAGCGTTTGGTACACGAACGCTCCATCGCTTTGGGTCTTTCCATCGATTCCTCCACCTCATCCACTTACACATCCGCCCTAAACTCCTACCTCACTTTTGTGAAAATGCATAACTTTCCAATTGAGCCTACACCCGAAACTTTAAGTTTTTTCGTTGTCTATATGAGCCACCACATCAAACCCGACTCGGTGGACTCTTACCTATCCGGCATCTGTAACCAGCTGGAGGACCATTTTCCCGACGTCCGCAAAAACCGCAACTCGCGCCTCGTGTCTAAGATGTTGGCAGGCTGCAAACGGCTGTGCGGTACAGCCACGAAACATAAAAAACCTCTCTCCTCCCACGACCTCCACCTCGCCGTCCGCTGGCTCCAGGATCGCATAGACCGCAACGTTGCTACTCACGACGACTACCTCTTCGTCTCGCAGCTGCTCACGGGTTTTCACGCACTGCTGCGCTTAGGCGAGCTCGTGTACCCGGACAAAGTCGCGCATCGCAACCCCCGCAAAGTGTCCCAGAGGGTTTCCGTTACCTGGCACGACACAGGCTATGGGTATTTCCTACCTGGTCACAAAGCTGACGCGTTTTTTGAGGGCAATTCGTTGATCATTGAGAAGACTGCTGGACCCACAAACCCCCACAAATGGTTCTGTGCATATCTCACCTCTCACGACAAGCTTTTCCCCTACCACCCGCAACTCTGGCTGCGCGCCGACGGCACCGTTCCGACGAGGTCGTGGTTCATACGGCGGTTGCGGAAGGTTTTCCCCGACTCATCTATAGCCGGTCAGTCGATGCGAGCCGGAGGAGCGACTCGCCTCGCTGAGTCCGGTGCTCTGCCCCACATTATTCAAGCTGCCGGTCGTTGGGCCTCCAATACCTTCCAGATCTACATCCGGAAGAACCCCATCATGCTCCAGGCCATGATTTTTGGCCGACCCGCTTTCAGCGATCCACCACGTCAGGCAACGGCTGCGCACGCAGCCTAGGCACCTCGACTACGGGACATACACGCCCCCGTCGTATACCCCCCTCTTTTTCGACCGCCTCACATCCACCGTTCCTCCGCATTCAAAAAAAAAAAAAAAAAAACCTGATAGCCTATTAGCGGTCCACGGTCGAATTTTATCCAGGACCCGTCGCTGGCCGCGCCAGCGACGCGGTTGCGTCCTTGCTACACCACACGTGCCCCAACGCAAGCCAGTTAGTCGAGTTTAAATTGTTGTTTACTCAAGTCTAACGGGCGCGCATCTGTTGGTAGTCGCGAGCGACCTCGCATCCTCTTTGCGCCGGGGTCTCACACCTTGGGCATGCAAGTGAAGAGCCTGCCGTATTTCCTGTCTGCGCGCACCACGGCGCAGGCAGCTTACCGCCCCGCGCGAGTGGCCGATCACACCTGAAACAGCCTCGCGAGCATGTAGAGAATGAGACGGGGACAGGGGGCTCTCAGCTCTCCTCTCTCCCTTGTACTCTACTGCTCGCAGGTCTGTTCTCAGTATTTTCTCAGTTCTGTATCTCTCTGATGTCTCTTCTGTACGCTAGTACCAGTTTCACATACCCACTGTCCTCACCCTAGTACAACATTCACGTCATAACGTATGTAGTATTCCTACTTTTAGTCAGTATATCGAGCGGTCCGCGGTCGAATTTTATCCAGGACCCGTCGCTGGCCGCGCCGGCGACGTGGTTGCGTCCTTGCTACACCACACGTGCCCCAACGCAAGGCAGTTAGCTACCCCTTCAGTAAGACGCCTCACTCCTCCTCGAGATGGTCTGCTTATCCGGCTCCAGTGTATCTCATTGTTCCACCAATTTTATGGATGTTTGGATTCGGCAAGTTTCGGTAAGTTGCTCCCCATCCTGTAGACGGTCTGGTGATTACATTTTTCAGGAACATTCCCACCCACTATACTGTACACCCTATCCGACAGGCGCCTGGCATGCTATCCATAGTGCACACATTGAGCCTATCTACAGTGCACGCATTCGGCCCATCCACAGTGCACCGTACAACCTATTTGCAGACCTGCACATGTACAGCCTATACCAAGCCTATACACAGAAAATACTGTTCCTCGGGATCACTTTGTTTCCCTCAGTGCTGGTGAGTCTCTTGTATTCTTTTGACGTGATCCTCATTCCACTATAGTAAATCATTGCATCACAACGGATATTACATACCGTGAATTTAGGGGGTGTTGCTTGGTCTTAGAGTGTTTTATGCCCGATGGATTAGTTTTTTTTTGCCAATTGCTCGAGCATGTACATCTATATTCTCGATGTCGTTTAATGTCGAGGATCTGTGTCTGCTCGAACTTTATCGCGGGGAAACTCAGGATGTGACACGCAAAGGTCAGTCTTCAAGCCATGACATGTATGATGGTGCGAATAGAGATGAAAAACGCTGTGGTTCAATTGACGTGGTTGCAATTTACGTCTGTGCGCGAAAATAAAGCTTTGATGCAGTGCTTGGGTGTTTCCTAGCGTTTGAATGGGCAATTTATATAGCACAGAATATTTCACAAGAACCGCTGCTCTGGATGATCCCTACCAAGAAGGTCAAAAGGTTAGCTTACACTCGTAAACAGGTATGTGACGGCTTGCAGCTTTATTGTGTTTAGGGGATGGTATGGATTTCGACAGTGTGTTGAGCAGTGGTGTTCCGTTGCCAGACAAATGAGGAGGCCGTAAGAGGCGTGGTCACGATTTCGGTCGGTCGGAGTAGGAAGGAGTAGGATAGACTGCTCATCTGCAGCAGGTTTTGGGAAGAACCAGAGAGACCATTGAGAACACAAAGGGGTGCCGCACTCACCTAGGAAATCTGTAAAGCCTCAACATGTTCACTGTGCATGGATCCATAGCCTTGCATGCAAAATTTACCAGTGAAAATGGCATATAACCGGCGCCGCGTTGTGGTTGAATGTCGAGATTGAAGAACTGGAGTCTGAGAGCAGGTTGGCATGTCAGCAAACAAATGAGCGATCGAGTCTCGGCAAACATTTGAAAAACACTCTCTCTTCACCTCCACCTGCTCTGAACCAGTCTGAACTTTGGCTGGCATGCCAGTTTCAGTGGCTTTCCTCTTGCTCTCATATATTGTTGGTCCTTCGGAAGAATATAATCGTCAGAACTGCATAATTCGGTTCAAACTACATACCTCCAAGATGGGCCTGGGTCGCGGCTGAGCATTGGGGTCTTGAAGAGCGAGTCGGGAAGCTGGCAGTGCGGCCTGCGGTGCACAGAATACAGTGAATAGGGTCAAAGGTAGGCTCCTTCACGGCACATCCCAGCAGTGGGCGCAATAGGCGGGCATCGGCCCTAGCCACTGCACATCTGCTGCCTACGACACACACAGCGCAAGTTCCTCAAGCTGGTGACTCAATCTAAGAACACCTGTGGGGCGGACCCTCCCGGAAAATAGCTCAGGAGACACTGTGGATGCCGGGTTGGTTGAGCGTTCATTCTGAATATGGTGCTGGGCGCCGCTTGCAGCTTTGGACTCAGGTACGTCTTCATAGTATGCCGATTTATGTGTATTGCTCTTGGCGTCGCTCTGGCATCTTTTTCGGCCTGGCTGATGCTGTTGGGTCGACAACAAGTCGACAATGCCTCTTCAGTGGAGCTTGGCGGTGGCTACTGGTGGCGGCTCTTCTTGCGGTGGCATTTGTCTTTCTGGCTTGCAATTACCTGGCTCAATGGTTCAAACCGTTGATACTTTTTTTTTGCGTGTCGACGTGGTCGACAAGCAACCTGCTTGCGTGCTTGCCCTGGATACAGTGACGCGTCACTGTCACGGCGCCGCTGGGCTCGCTGCCGGTGGCGGCCAGCAAAGACGATGACCTACATACAGAGGAGAACGGCACGGGCCCGGGGGTCACAGAGTGCCCGGGTATTCTTGATGAAGAGTGCTGCCCATCCGTCAGATGCTGGATTTTTCATCGTCGGGAGTCGGGATGGCAGCGTAAGGCGCGAAGTCTTAGTATTGATGAAGAAATTATTGCAGCCAGCACTCCCTTCTTCCTGGGCCGATTAGCCGAACGAGGTAACCTTGCCCAGCTTTTCATGAAGTAGTGCGAGGAGAAACTGGCCGACAGAGGCGGGCAAACCACGCGAAGCTGCCAACCTTGTGAATCTATCGAAGTTGTAGTAAGAAGATCGCCGCATTTGAGGTATATCAAAGCTGTTCGTCCATGAACCGTAACATTGCACTTGTTTGCTGTCGTAATTCTTGTGAACGCAAAACGGCGCATAAAGCGTAAAGCCATGGTCACTAGGACGTTCATCATCCGGGTTCCCGCCACCTCTGCCAATATTGGCCCTGGTTTCGATGTCGTCGGCCTTTCTCTGTCCCTGCACCTTACCCTCACAGTGGTGCAGCCTCCGCCATCAGATGCGCCATATGCTCCTCCGTCATTGAAGTACACCGGCGAGGGCGCAGCGGAGGTTCCTCTTGACGCGTACAAAAATCTCACCACTCGCGTCGCTCTCTATCTTCTCCGATGCCACGATATCCGCTCCTTTCCCTCAGGGCTCGATATTCATGTTAACAATGAGATTCCATTCGGGCGTGGGCTGGGCTCATCGGGTGCCGCCGTCATCGCCGGGGTTTTACTCGGGAACGAGCTCGGCGGTTTGAAACTCCCTCAGGAGCGGCTGCTTGATTTCGCCCTGATGGTCGAGCGACATCCAGACAATGTTACCGCAGCCCTCGTCGGCGGATTTGTGGGATCATACTTGAGGGAGCTCGATAGCGTTGCAACGGAGGCTGCGAGTGTACCTTTGAGCGAGGTCTTGCCGGAATTTCCTCCCGATGCCGGTGAGGACTGGGGCCTGAATCCCCCTGTCCCGCCGTTTGGCATCGGGCACTACGTTCGCTTTGGGTGGTCGGAGAGCATCAAAGCCATAGCAATCATCCCTAGATTCGAGTTAAGCACGGCAAAGGCACGGGAGGTCCTTCCTACACAATATTCTCGCAAAGATCTGGTGCGTCCGTTTCGTTTGGTGAGCATATGCAGCGCTGGAAACACATTCCAAGGTGTTCAATCTTCAGCGACTTGCTGTTCTTACGACGGCACTGGGTCAGTCCCCACCAGATCCTGAATTAATTTACGAAGCCATGAAAGATCGCGTCCATCAACCGTACCGCAAAGCTCTGGTGGGCGCCTTTGATTATCATTTCGACGTCGCATCTGACCCGTATATCCAGATTCCAGGCCTCCCCGAAGTAACTTCGTCCATAACTCCCACAACCCACCCTGGGCTTCTTGGAATCTGCTTGTCCGGAGCTGGACCTACTATTCTCGCTCTGGCTACGCATGGGTTCGAAGCCATCGCAGAAGACGCACGGGCTATATTCAAAGAAACCGGCGTCGAGATAGATTGGAAGCTTCTAACCATTGTAGGCGGCAGCATTGTTGAGTGAGGCTTGATCGCCCTCCATTCGCCTTCTCAAGGGAATCGCTTTAGTCGTCAGATGATGATGTATAGTAGAGGTATTAAAGTAACATAGCAAATCAAAGCAATTAACAAAAGTAGAAATCCGTCCAAGGGTATGGTAGTCTAAACTTCACAGATTGGTTTCTGTATTATTACAAGCAAAATCAACCTCCGGCAGTAAGACAAACAGCTCTCATCGCAACGAGGGGGCCTGCGCTGTTGTCGAAGGGCAAGTCGACAGTGAACAAGACATCGCTTCGATCATTGTTGAGGTATACGGGCAAGTTGACCATGTTCTCGGTGGAAACATCTCCAGCTTGAACCCAGCGAACTTGTGAGGGGTTGAGCCGGACAGCCTCACCGTCGTTGAGAACAAGCTTGTCAACTGCCCACGACGCGCCTTCCAACGCGAGTCCTATGCCCAAGTCAATACCATAACACAGGTGTTTGACAGTGAGCTTACCGTCGATGATAAAGGCGCCAGGATCGTTAACCCGCTCAATGTCAAGTCGTAGATGCAGCGTTTCCAGACTCCACTTCTTCCTATGCGCGACGGCTTGTCTGGTTGCGGTGATGTACGCCTCCGGGAAGAACAGACCGCCCAACCAAACCTCAACGTTGTTGAGATTGTCGAGCCCGGCGATGTTGTCCAGTTGAGCCAATCGGCGGCTGAGATCCGCGATCCACCCAGACACAGCCAAAGCTTTGCTGACTTTGTATCTCCGCCAGTGGTCAGGGATTGTGCCTGTGAGTCCGTTCAGCGTCAAACTGAGAAAGACAAAATGATGAGACGCTACCTTTGGTGAGGCAGCTCATGAGGGTGCGCAAATGGTTGGTTTGCTTGAGCTCTCCCTGGCAAACTTTGATCACGTCTTTGAGATCCTTTTGCACTTGAGCCAGAAGCCTTCGTCCGATGCTGCCCTCGCGAGAGAACAGACGATGAAGCGGATCTTCCGTGTCAGCGGATTGCTTCGCCAAAGTGTTGAATTTCTGAGGTAAGTGACATATGAGAGAATGAAACTGGGATAAGCGATACGACTCACCGCAGGCAGTAACTCGATCCAGTGACGACAACGATCGAGAAGACCACGCATCCAGGCAGGTTGCTGGGAACCCTGAGACTTGGAAGTCGCTGCGGCCGGCGTGGAGTCGTCGTCATCGTCCGAGAGCATCCGCATTTTCCTCAGTTTACCAAGGAGTTCGTTCCCTGCGTATATCATCAGTACTAGGTTTAGAACAGATCTAATAAGACAGACCCTGAGCAGCTGCGATTACACGTTCTGCGGTTGGGGGAAGGCTGAGCCAAGACGGTGGTTCACGGTCAGGCAGCTCCTGCACCCAGGAGAGGAAATGCTCCATTTTGGTGCCATCCGGTGCGTCCAACAGCTGTGCACCGGTTACACTGGGAACAAGGTTGAAGTCGACGTTATACGCCAACGGCGTAAATAGGTTGTCAACGAAGGCATCCAAGATCCTCTGATCAAAGTCACTGTCCACCCTGCCGCCGTAAACGGACTGTTTGACCAGCGTCCGCAACGCATCCCAGGGGATCGCGGCAGGGTCAATGTTCGCCCTGCCTTTCGAAACGGTGTTTAACCAGGCGTCAATTGTTGTGAATGCAGATGCCATATCAGAGTCATTGAAATCGTATGTCTTGCTCCAGCCCAATGGCGCATAGCGCAGTCGCTCTTGAACGACGGCGTGGAACCAAGAAAGGAGGAAATACAACCGGATTTTCTCAGCAGGTCCTTGCGACAGGCGGGAAGAGGAGATGGATCTAAGGGAATCGAGCAGATTGGCTTTGATACCTGGTGGCGGCTCATTCATGATGAGGCGAGACTGACGCAAAATGTTGACCGGTATGGCGGTCGGATTCGCCTCCATCGTGAGGAAGAGTCGGAAGTTGCGGTGGGGGTTCAGGGTTTGTAGCTTCTTCTCCAGCTGACCCAGCCATGTCGAGGCGAGGTGAACATTTTTTAGCAATACCCAGGAACCTTGACGTGAAGCAGCCGCAATTGCCTGGTCTGCCAGTGTGAAGCCCTCTGGGGACCCCATAGCAACTGAAGATGAACGAGCTCCGGTGTTCTTGATCAGATTTTCCACTCGGTAACTCGCGTCGTAGCCGGGCACAGAAACTAGTGCAAGGGGTGTTCCTGCGGGGACCTCATCCGTGACCATTTCTCCAAGATCAAAGTTTGCTTCCGAGGAGATGTCTACATCGAAGACGACCCGCACAAATTGTGCTGTTGCTTGCAACAAGCGGTCAGGTCGGAGGCATTTGATTATCAACGCAGACCGGAGGGCCTCAACGGCAGCTACAATAATGTCAGCGCAGGATTAAAATTGTAAGAGACCGTACGCACGCGTGCTGGGCTCCCAAGGAGAAGGCACTGACTTCTCGGGAGTATTCGATTCCAAGAAGGGTATCCATTCGCTCTCGTGTTCCACGAAGTGAGCCTGGACAGGTTTGAAAATGGAGTGCTTCGCATAGCTCTCGAGCCGACGAAGTTGATCCGGGGACAGCAAAGAAGTTTTATCTGCCGACACCGCAGCTCCTGCAGCGACACCCTCGCCGCTCTCCAAGAGGAATTCGAGTTCATCACCAATCTCCTCAATGCCGCGCAATTTAACCTGCGCTAATAAGACCGCCAGCATCACATGATCCTTATAAAGCAGAGCACGTGACGTGCGTCGGTAAACCACAAGGAATAGATCGTTCAAGAGAATGGCGCGGCGACGTCCGTAATCGGTGACGTTTTTTAGATTTGGATTGTGGTGGAGGATGTAGTCAAAGATATCGAGGAAGAAATGCAATGAGAATTGGTAGAAGTGGTTTACCAGGTTCAGTTGCTCAAGCACAAAGAACACCGCGCTGCAGGCTTGCGCCAATGGAAGGTATTCAGCGGTTACTTGCTCAACTTCTCTCATAACGACATCTGTTTCTTCGACTTTGTGGGTGATTTCGGCGGCCTCTCGTTTCAGCGTTTCCAGGGTGTCAATGACCTTGTCGTCATCGAGAATGTTTCCGGAGGACTCGTTGAGAGCTTGTAGGAGGAGCTTCTCAAGGGTCCTCAAACGGAGCCGGAATTCTCCTTGGATCTTCATCAGATCTGTGCGCTTCCGTTCTGTATCCGGACGTTCCACTTTGAGCACTTGGTCCAAGGATTGACTCTGTAGACTGCTCCGCGTCATCGTGAAGTTGACGAACGTTACTCGGCTGCAAATATCAGGGGAGAATTCGACAGAGGGATCCCTCGTCGACAGGAACATGGTGAATGACGGCGAGAAGTCAATGTCCTGGCTCCCCAGGCGGATCAAGACACGTCCTCCAGTCCGTCGAATCTCTTTGTTTAAGACCGCATTGAGAATGGGATCAAGGTGCTCGACGTCCTGGATCAATAGCGGATTCCCGAAACGAAGAGCACTCTCCAAAACCTTGAGGAAAGCTTCGTCCAAGAAGCTGGTGACGGTGATCTTGCGTTCTTTGTATTCGTTCAACAAGAACGTCGTAGCCTGTCCTGTCGGGTCGATTATCAATGGATAACGATTGAAGCGCTTCAGCATGATAGCGTTTTCAGTCGTAAGATTGTCAGACGGAAGAGACTTGGACTGCCAACTCAAACGATCGTCAGCTGTGGACAAGTATTCCGTAAGAGACAGCTCCGGCTTATACTTGATGTTCGCTTCGGAGAGATGGCTCGACCATTCCTGCCACATGACTTCTCGATAATGTTGGTCGAAGAAGCCTCCGTATGCGAGGAAGGCGGCAGAGAGGAGGACGTCACCGACGATGGTGCTCATCTCGGTATCGAAAGTGCGGCTCCCGGACTCCCAACGTCCTCTCTCCGACGACAAGCTTTCGAGCAGTTTCATGCTGCGATCGACCTTACTCTGAACGCGCTCCATTTCGGACTTGATCGCCTGGGTTTCACTGATGAGAAGCGCATATTCTTCTTTGTACTTCTCGATCTTGGACTCCAGCTCAGCGATCATGTGAATAATCGCTTTGGCCTGTTTCTTCGTGGTCTCGGCTTCGACTTCCAACGACTGAACCTCGTTGCGAAGAGGTTCCACCTTGTCCAGAATTTCCGAGAACCGGACTTGTGCAAGCGCCCATTTGACGAGGGGACCACATGCTTTGCTAGCACGTTGCACCGTTTCGAAATTGTATGAGGGGCGACTGAGGAAATCCCTCTTCATCGTGTCACGCAACTGCTTCGTCATCTGAGTAGTGGTGTCGAACTTGAGAATTCCGCTGATAAAGTCGTCCCTGCGGAGAATTGTCTGGACCGAGCGCCAACCATCGATTTTATGACCAAGGATGGTGCAAACAGATTCCATGGCCAACTTGACAGCTTCGGGTGGATTGGCCATACCACGGACTTCTTGCAGGTGCTGCTTTTTGATGTTGCTGACAGCAGTCTGAGCGTCGAGGACTGCAGGTTCAGCATCAGCTAGATCGGCTGTGGCAATGGCACGGCGCTGTTCGATATGCTTGTCTTGTTCGACTAGCGCAGCCTGGATTTCGATGGAAGCGGCTTTCTTCTGCTCCGCCTCTTGTTGATCGGCAACCATACGCTTTAACTTCTCGTTGGCCTCAGCGTCTTTAGCCTCTAGCTGCGACCGCTTAATGGCAAGACTCTTCCGAAGCTCCTCCACCTGGGTGACAGTATCACGGAGCTTGTCAAGGCCAACGTGGAGATGACGCTGCTGCTCCTCCAGCTCATCGCGTTTTTCGGTGTAAAGCCGAACATAATGGTTAATGCTTAAAAAGAAAGGAAGAAATTAGTGCCCATCGAGAGATTCGAACAAACATGTACATACAAGTCAAGATAGTGACGGGGTGTCACGTAATTATGCCGGCCCTGCCGCCTGCTGAGCCGTTGGTTGATCTGGTGCAACGAAGAGTGGACATGGACAAGTGCGTTCACGACGGCTGTCCGATGCAGTGGCGGCATGGAAAGGCCACGATAAGCGATGGGGAAGTGAGAGGGAGGATTGTATGACGGCAAATCCAGGTCGAGCGTATTGGTGAATTCCATTCCAACCTGATAGAACGCTTGGTCAGGCCAATCTCCAAACCAGTCCAACACACAACGATTGAACAACGCTGGGGAAGTGGCTGCCCGGGAAGCTAGACCGTTTTCAGGTGGATTCATGGTAAATACGACGTGGAGGTTTTTGGCGACCTGTTGGGTGAACCAGCGGTAGAGTTCTTCGTGTGAATCCAACATGAGCCCATCTCGTTGAGAGCCTTCTTTGCAGGACGTCATCAAAGCGGCGTGCTCGTCGCCTTCGAAAAGACCAGGAACTTCGGCGTTAGCGAGGAGAGTGTTCATGCGCTCGAGGAATCCAGAATCAAGAACATTGGATTCGTCCATGATGAAGCAGACTTTCTCTCCCTTGCAGCCGGCTCGCCGAAGGACGGTTCGCAGGTCTTCGTCGAAGTCTTCGCCAGTATATTTGTTGGATACCTTGATTTGGAAGATGCTCAGACCGTTCATCCAAGCTACGAACCGAGACAATGTCGTCTGATATCACAGTTAATTGATTTCGATGAATAGCAAATGGGATTTACCTTTCCGCTACCACTGACTCCAATGAGCAGAAGATGACCTTGAATTTGACGGAAAACACGATCTATCCGCAGAACGTGATCCAAAACATCGTTGAATAGGACGAGAGGCACATCCAGTTCCTCTTCATAGAAAACCCGGAGCCTTGCCTTGGTGTACTCGCGAAGCGACTCTCGGTCAACAGGAATATAGTGTTTGGAGGTCCAATTGGAGAACAGAATGGGTCGATTGAGGGCTTCGTCTCGATTGATGGTAGGGAAGTGTTCCATCGCTGAAGAGTCTATATTCTCATCCGTCCACAGCTTCTCCTCTTCGGTGACCAATCGGTCTTGGAAGAGACGCAGAGCCTCGTGTGCCCACACCCGAACAAGACCTTCAACGGACAAGATCTCGAGAGGCCGTATTGCTTCATAAATTCCACGAATCCACCGTGTCAGTTCACGAGGACTGTAGACATAATGGGCTTGGACGTCGGTAGTAAACCGCTTTTGAGAAGCAAGGTAAAATGCGACCATAGCATCAGTGAGGGGTTCGGAATAGGCCCGCAGATTGGGAACGACCTTGAGGACAGCTCTGTTGTAGGTCCCGTAAATCTGTTTCAACGAAACCTCGCCAGGATAATCGACCATGACCAATGGTGCATGACGCAGGAAACGATGACTAAGCGGGACTCGGCCCGGATCGGTTGGCGGATTGCAAGCACCCACGAATTGAATGCGCTCGAGTTTGATCCATGCCATGTCGGAGGCACGCCAATACCCGCCACACTCGACCAATTGTCGGATGAAGGAGATGACGCGCTGAGTCCCATATTTGTCTGCAGCAGGAAGATTGATCTCGTCACAAAAGACGACAAGCCATCGCCCAATTTGCACGGGTGCAAGGATCACTCCATTTGGCGTCTTGCGATACTCGCAATACTGTTCAAACGTCTTGAGAATCAGCTCCGGTGTTGTTGCACTGGAGAAATTCAATCCAGCAACTTCCATATCGGGAAGTTTACGAAGAGCGCTGAACAGCGTCATGGTTTTGCCGGAGCCGGGAGGTCCACAGAGCATCAGTGGCTTGTGCTCTGAGAGCCAGGAATACAGGACCTCTTCGTGGCGAACGGTATCCATAGTCGGAACGACGACGTCAGCAGCTGTGACTGCGTGGGCCTCGATTTCGATAATAGGCACCTTTGATTGCCACGATGTCCATTCGCCATTGGATACTTGCACATCGTAGTCGATGAGGGAACTGCCAGGAAGGAGTGGAGGTAAATCGATGCTGGTTTGTTTTCGCAAGAAGTCTCCCATCTCGGCTCGTAGGTCCAATTTGGCGTCACCGGAAAAGGCCCAGATGATGCTAACGAGTAGACGCTTGGTCACGTACTGCTCGACACGTTCCGGAGACAGAGGAAAGTCCGGGTGCTGGAAGTTGTACTCGATGACATTTCTCACAGTCTTATTGAGGAGGGAGAAGAGGGTGTGAAGAGCACGACTGACGGTGAAATCCATGATATGCTCGATGGATTCTGCGAAAGTCAGAGCGGTGCTGACAAGATCTCCATCGGCAAAGTAGCGCTCCAGTATGGAAGTGACCTGTTTCTGAGTGACAAGATTGACTGAGGCAGAACTATCTGAGGCAGATGGATCCGCCCTCCGGCCCAGTACGTCACCAGCATCCTCATCGTCAGCATCTAGCGGGATGGCGGAAAGAGTCTGGAGATAATGGCGGTAAACCATAGAGGGTTCGACGACGTCTTCACTGAACCAGATCATACCGCAACGACTGACAGTAGCCAGTGTTGCGTACTTGAGGTGCTCGACTTCAAACATGATCCGGACGTTGGGCGGGAGGTTGAGTCGCTCTCCGTTGGGAAGAGTGAGTAGTTTGTTATCATCGAGAACACTATAAAATTGAATGAATGAGTCAAACGGCATCGGGGGTGAGATAAGTTCGTAACAAAAACAAACCTGTTCAGATTCTCGACCCATTCCGGATCAACATCGCCATCGAATACGATCCAATGCCTCTTCCCACTCTCTCCCCGCACGTCGTCGACAATTTTACGGAGAATATGCGTGAAAAGACCGTCATTCCACTCTCGAGTCGTCGGGTCGAGTGTGCCGTAAAGAGCTTCCTTGTCCATCGCCTTGGGATCGATGACGTAAGCAACTCCTTCAATGCCGTCAAGTCGCTCTAGCGCAGCCAATAAAACCTTCCAAGCGTTGGTTTTACCAGTGCCCGAAGCTCCAACCATCATCAAACCGTGCTGGATCTTCTGGATCTGGTAAAGCTGGAGAATTTTGGCAATCCAGCGATCACCGTCGATCAAGCGACCTTCACTACAAACTTTGAGGATTTGCTCGCGAAGCTTGTCGAGGTCAACTGGCATATAATCGACACCAGGGAACACATCGGCCAAAAGACTACCCATTTGTTAAACAACGAGGAAATTATAAACGCGTGTTACTCACTTGGTTAACAGAGGGACATCATCAGCGACCAGCTTGGGCACGATAGTCTCAGTTACGCTCTGAATGAGGATAATTTGCTCCGAGATGGCATCGGAGAGGCCAACGACGGTGTCATCATCGTTCTCCGCATCGGCACGAACACTCTGTAGCCGCTCACGCTTGAGGATACCAGCACTGGCTAATACGGCCTTGAGAGCTCGCAAACCAAAGTCGTAATGGGGCTGCGGGGAAAGTTGCTCGTCGCACAAATTGAAGAAAGGAACGATCTTGGAAGCTAAAGACTCCGCTGTACGGAATCCTTGGGAGAACAACATGACTTGAGCAATGAGTTCACGATCGGGTCGGGTCATAGCCATCCTGGAAAGAAACATCAACTATGATCCAAAGAAAGACCAAGTCAAACAAACGTACGGCCTGAAGAGTTTCGTCAAGTTTGGCGGCAGTTGTGATCGGCCAGCATAGTTGGGATTGGTGGTAATGAAGATACCTAAAGACTGCCATTAATACTGGCTCTGCTGATGTCATTCAACGAAAGACTGACCAATGTTTTTGTTGATCTTCAGATTTTTCCCTACGAGCTCAATCTCTGTATTCGGGTTCTTGACCAGGGAGGCGAGACCCTGTTGGATGCTTTGGACTTGCTGCGAGACAGCGCTGAGGATGCGCTCCTCGAGACGATTGAACTCATCGAAGCAACCCCATGCTCCTACTTGACACAGTCCAACGAAAATGCGACCCATGGCTTGGAAATCGAAGGTTTCGTCACAACAAAATACCAGAACAAATCTGCCAAGTTGTACGCCCAGTGCCTTGACTGATTCAGTTTTGCCTGCAAGACATTAGATATTATCAGCGAAACATATATCGGAACATTACCGGTTCCTGCAGGACCGAACGGAGCCCCACCGAGTTGATTATCGAGGGCCTGGGTGAGTGTGAGGTACACACGATCCGTGAGCGGCGTCTGTACAAGTCGATCGGGAACACCGAGGTATTCCCACCCGTATGGGAATGAGGCATCCGCTACCTTGATGGCTAGCCGCTCCAGCGGGTCCTCTGCTGCACGGTCAAGGTAAAAGCGCATCTGGTACAACCAAGTAAACCCTTTGGTGTCGAGAACCTTTTCGGATATAAGGCTTCGAGTCACATCCCTCTGGTGGACGAGTTCTGTGATAAGATGTTCACACTTCCGCCGGGTTACGGGGCTGAGTTCCTGCAGTACGATATCGGCGAGAAGATCGAGGGCCTGGCTGATGGTCTGCAACGGCTCCTCTGGGGTTTTCTTCGCATCAAGGGAGGCCTCAACTGCGGTAGTCCATGCAACCTGCACCGCGAGTGTGACGAGCTGCGCGGGATATTTCTCCATCCACAGCATCAGCTGATCCATGGGAAGGGAGGATCCAGTCCCGTAGAAAACTTGTAGCTCCGTCACTGCGTCCGAAAGCAGGTCTGCGAGCGAAAGGCGCATCATGGACTCGATCTTGGCGAGCCAGTCATTGATCTTTGGGAAATCTTTCAAGAGAATAGGTGTCGTGAACTGCACTTCTTCTCCTTCTCTCGACGCCATTCCCTGTATCTGCGTCAAGTCCTCGTCCAGCATAATGGTCGAGATCCCCGCAAACATCTTTTTCAGATGCTTCATGATTCGCAGGATGTCCTTGCTGTTACCGATAATCTCCAGTAAGTCCTCGTCACCAACGAAATAGAACCGGGGGAATGAGGAACGCTCGCGCTCCAGATACTCTCCAAGGGCCTTCTGGATCTTGTTTAAGAGATCCGCAAGTCGTTCCAAGCTTTTCTGGACGCCCTGGATGTTCATGACGTCGATCACGAACGGAGACTTGTACACTTTCTTCATGACCGTGAGAAACTCGGCGTTGATATTCTGAAAGCGACCGCTTTCAACAGGGAGCAGATGTTTGATGTCTGCACTTCCGGAGAAAATACCCTCCAGGTACACCCATTGACGCTGAACATCGATCCAGACGTCTACGCGTTGCTCAGTTTCATTTGTAAGAAGTCAGATCAAAAATGCCGGCTTACCAAAAAGTACGTGAATCCTATTGAGCTTTTCCTCCCATGAAGCCGCCTACAAAAACATCAGCATTTTCTGAAGAAAAGAAAAGAAACGAAGGAAATACACCTCTTCCTCGAAGACTAGGTGGAAAATCAGAATACAATCTGGTGTGTCGTAATATTCGCACCTTTGTAATACGGAGATAACTTCATCGCGGTGAGCGAGTTCAAGTTTTCGCTGCACTTGGTGAAAAGGTCGTCCCACCCTCTGCGCGAATGATTTAGCAAGCGTAATGTCTGATTACAACAACGAACCTTATAAGGCGACACTTGGTTTGGTAATTCACCAAATCCAAGGTGTAGTTGGTCCAGGTTTCCTTGACCTGCTTGATGTATTCTTCGAGTGCCATCTGCGAATGGGATGAGATTGTTGACGATGCAGTCCTGCAATGGATTTTACCTCTCCTTGCGCCTGAATGATGACTTCCTTGATCAAACTCTCGTTTCTTTTCAGATCCATGTCGTAAACATGGCCAAGGGTCATGCTAGATGGTTTGCGCTGAGTGAATCGCCTTTGGCGCGGACCAGAAGAGGGACATACAGCGGCAGCGGGATTGCTGAAGGCATGCGTAATGCCTTGAAAAGTTGCTTCCAATGTCTATCCTTCATACCCTCCGACTGCAGCTCCGATATTATCGCGTTGGACTTGAGCAGCCCCTTCAACACGTCCTGCACATATTCAAAGGCCGCGTACTGCCTCATTCTAGTTGGCATCTTGCTGGTCGAAGTCAACAACCCGTCAATCTGCTGCCGCAGTTTTCTGGGTTGGACTGTCGCCCACGACATTTCCCTCAACTCCGAGATCTGACTCCAAATTCCGGAGAGTGCCGTCCAGACTCCCTTGAGGTCCCGCAACTCCTCAAACACGGGTTCGAGACGCGTGTGGCGCGTAAGCTCGAGGTCCAAAGCCTCCTTCGCTCGACATACGAGGTCGTATTCCTCCTGTACACGCGTCAACTTCCCCTCGAAGATGTTAATGGTGTTCATGGCCGTGTCGGCGCTCATGTTGCCTTGCACAGGGCGGGTCTGCTCCCACTCCTGCAGGATGTCGTTTATCTTGTTCTCTACAATCTTGTCCTCCGCGACAATCTTAAGTTGCAGACCAGCTGTCGGAATATGAGACGGGAGCAACTGGAATGTGAACAGCACGCACCGAGTTGCTCCTGAATGGAATCATTCTTCCTCTTGAGAATCTCGTTGTAGGCGCTCCATTCGCCGCGAAGCTGGTCGCTATAAAGCCAGTCGTCGGGGAACTGGTATCTGAATCTGTGCAGCGTCTTCTCGCCGTTTTCGCAGAGCTCTATCATGGGGCCCCATGCCTTTGTCTTCTTCTTGAGGTCCTGTACGAATGTGATGAAGGTGACGGCTGCTGCCGTCGATGAATTGGCAGGCGCAAAGGCCTGCATGCACAGAACTTATCAGTGAGACGTTACAGAGCGCAGGAATGACCATACCTCCATAGATGTTAGTGTTGACGCGTCAAACGCCAAACTATTCGATGGTCAAGGCAGAAGCCACGTGCTGACACTTCTTCGTTCGACTCTCGGCGACTTTCACTTCAAAACCTCTCAGACTCCAGGCCGACCTCACATACAAATCATAATGTCAGGACGTCAGCAACGTGTGATGGTGCAGCCCATCGTGAGCTCGTTTTTGCGACATACTCTGTACATACTGACTGAATTCGCCAAGAATGTAATCTTCAAAAATCTGCAACAAGTGGGTTTATGGTCTTCTTTCTCTAAGAACCTGACGAATCCGTCTACAGAAAACCAAAGTCGTCATCTGGCTGTATGATAATGTCGAAATGCGGATCGAGGGACGAATCATTGTGCGTCTTCCCCACACACTCTTTTCTGGACGTTAAACTCGATGCCACGTTCCCAGTCGTGCATGCAGAGGCCGCGATCCAGGACCGTCTTCTTTCTTTTTTTCCTTCCATCTCTCGAATAAGCTCATTCATGCGCCTCCTGACAGGGATTCGATGAATTCATGAACATTGTGATTGACGAGGCTGCTGAGGTATTCGTCAAGGACGCAAAACCGCGGAGAGAGCTCGGTGAGGTGACATTCTGCACCATATCGATATGCATGCTCATACTCGTTAGGCCGCATCCTGTTGAAGGGTGATAATATCACGCTGATACAACAGGTCGTATAATAACGATGCTGAATCTGGTACTCATGAAAAGCGTCAGGCATGACGGCGCGCAACGCCAAACAACTAATTCGTGAATATATTGACTTGTATGTATCCCAGATTGATTACAGATTGTATATAGGCAGTAAACGAGTCAGACTGAGAGATTGTCTGCATAACGGACACTCTGCCTGCTCTTTCTCAGCTTGAAACAGTTAAGGAACATTGAGCACCTCACCTTTTCTCGACCCCACCCAACGATGCAACTCCAGCAGAAGAGATGTCCGCACTCGGTAACGCAGCTATCTGTTCTCTCCTCTAAACACAACGTGCAGTTCCTGCCCGCTCTCAGGGCGGCTGGAATAGAAACAATATCCAGCATAGTCCTCTCATCCTCCTCCGCCGGCTTGGCTGGTTCGCCTTCTGGATCTACGGGACCCAGAAAATTTGATACAGGTCGTTCATCAATGAAGGTTTCTTGCGTGTCGCGGTGGTCGCGTTGTCTCCCCTTGACAGTCGACGATTCCGCAGTCAAATTCTGTCTCAGAAACATAACTAGTCGGTGTAAGAGTCTTACGCCGAGTAGGATGCCCAGTAAAGAATATGACGGTGGTCGTATATGAGGGTTTTGCGGAAGCGACGACACCTGAACTCTCAATAAGCCATAATCCAGCCGCATGGATCAGATTTCGTGACTTACTTTCCGGATACCCAAAAATCGCTTCACGAGGTCGTAGTACGTGCCGTTCATATAGAATATGGCGAGATTGAGTTCAGTTAGGACCTCCAGGATATCCGGCACTGTTTTCAGAGACTTCCGCAACCGAGATGGCGTGCCATTGGTCGGGAATATATCATCCAACCGCGCCAGTAAATAAGCAGGAAGAGTCGGAAGAAGAACGAGTGCTGCTCTGGTCAAAGGTGATGGTGGAACAGTCCGGTGAAATGCAGAATATTGCCAAATGTCGGTGTATTCTTCTCCCAGCGTCTGTGTAGCTTTACGGTGGGATAAGTGCAGACAAGGGAAACAGAGCGAGCAGCGCACCTCGAACAGTCGTTAAACCATAGTACCCTAGCTTGACGAATAAATCGACCTCTTTATCCCAGCGACTTAACCAACGGGTCCCTGTGGAATTCTTTAATGCCCAGTGTGGACCCGGTACTGTTTATCGACCAACCAAGCCAAGCACGAAGCACTGTTTCCACTTGGTCTTTCACCGAAGAAAACATGGTACAAGTCGCGCTGATTGGCCCGAACTATCGCCCCGGAAATCAGGATTCTCACATGAGAAACTGCATCGTAGCGCACTTATTTGAGCCTGTTGAGCAGGAGGGAAGGAAGGAATAGACATGGAGGCCAAAATAGAAAACGCTTATGAGTACGCGACTGATATCTGTTTGGCTTCCTTCTCTTCATTCACCCCACCAAGAAGACATGACGGAACCCTCAGTTTGGCAAAAACGTACGCCGAATACATCCCCTGGCTCGATCGCCCACTGACTATCCACCAGTCAAGTAGAACGAAATAAATTGGAGATGTTGCGCCGCGACTAATTGTTTTTTCTATGCAGAATGGGTGCATTAATGGGCGGTGGAGTTGGGCTCACAATTGGGTTCATATTCGGATCGTGGAGTATCATGCAGTGCGTTCTACGTTCTTCTATAAAACCATCCTCAGCTTATTCGACGGGAGGAATGGCGCCGGTCCGCGGGGGGTCCTTTCTACCCTCTCTAAAACCATGCTAAGCAGTGCAGCCACTTTCTCATTTTTCTTGGCCATTGGATCGGTATGCATAATTCGGCCTCCGGTAGCAGCATGCTCTCATGCTGTCTGCATAGGTAATCCGGAACGATTCTGCAATCCTGGAGGCTGCCCACCTCCAGTTAATGCCCCCCACGCCTGTGATCCGCTCCAGGGCGGAGGGCTTCCAGCTGATGCGTGCTCGTTGGGAAGAAGAACGGCGCCGTGGACCGTCTCGAGCATGATGACTGCAAAATTACGCGTACATGCCTGTCAATTTAATGAAGTGGGCGAGGAAAACCCCCGAAACAAAATTATGTTGAAACCTCCAAGATACCTCAAGAAACTCATGTCGTGAACGCTCAATGGCTGGGATAAAGTTGTTTGTCCCATATTTCTGATTCGTGCAGATTCTACTAAACATGCATAATAAAACCCGCCAACAACAAGAATTGCACACGCCGAACACTATACTATATACAAGGCCACGAAACCCAAGCAACCCATGAAGTACTAATTTTGAGCGACTGAAAATGAGACATTATACAACAAACTGCGAGAGATTCGACGGCTATATGGGGTATCAATGCAAAGAGGTATCATATCGGCAGGCTTCTGCGGCCGTTCACCAACTATTTAGCATGGTCTGTGCACACTCCTATTCGACATACTTGTCAGCCATGCTGTCGAACCTGGAGAAGGCAGAAAAACGCACTTTCAAGCGAGGCAGGTTGTGAACGATGGCGACATTGACGATCGTCCTGAGTTTCCTTCGGACCTCTGCCTTGCTAAGAGTGAACTGGTACGTCCCAGAGCATTGACAATACCGCGAAACGTTGTCGGACTGGATCTGCTGGCACTTGGAGCACCGTAGATCCTGTTGGGCGAACGATCGCTCAAGGCTGTACACGACATCCATCAGAGTAAACTCAATCGCCAAGCGGTCGAATTCTCCGCTGCAAGATGTGCACTCCCAGCGCGGGGAGAGATCGGTGGTTTTCGGAAGAAGTTGCGGGTCCCTGCAGAAATCCATGTCCCGAATTGCATCGCAATGTCGACAGGGAACGTTGAATAATTTGAGTGGCTCGCAGGGATTCCTGAACGTCGCTTCGGTCGCAAACTCACGTACGCCGATCAGCTCCAACAGATTACGCTTCAGCAGGCCGACTTCCACTTGGTATTCCTTTGCAAGGGCGAACGTGGCGCACACTGATTTGACGAGCTCAAGAACGGGATTGATGAGGTGTAAATGTGACCCGGGAAGGATAGGGAACTCAAAACCGCCCATAAGCTCATCATTCATCATCGCATCGCGATACCGATCCTGCACACTTCCTACAGTCTTCAGAAGTTTCCGGGTTAGCCGTCGGGCAATGAATTCTTGCGTCGCTTCCATTTCCTTTGTTTTGACTACATCCCGTTGTGTGGAATCCGGCGCTCCGTCAGCGTTGCGGATTATACGAAGCGGTGCTCGTCCCCCACCGTTGATTCGCTGGCGTAGTTTGAACAGCTCGACGATGTAGTACTGTATGGCCGCATTAAAATCCTGCTGGATAGCCGGTGGTAGGAAAGAGCAGATATTCCACTGCATGTCTATCGAGAGCTCGTCCGGCGGCTCCAAGGCTAGAGGATCTTCGCAGACGATACCACCCATGTTGGCCTGGTCCATGAAGAGCAAGAAATCATAGAAATGCTCCGTATTCAGATAAATGTGTTGGAACAATTCATGCGAGTTGACAGCGGTGGTGATGTATGTCGCGTACGCATGTGCTGTCCCGGGGGGTTTCGAGGGTAGCAAGAAGGATTCGGCTAAAATCAGCATAGACTACGTGAGATCCCAAGCGTTTGAATTCCGCCAACAATTGAATGAATGTTTTCCGCATAAGCCCATGGACGAACCGGTGGATACTGGGATCATACATCTGCGAAGCACTGGAGCTGATCCAGCGCCAGAAGTGGTCGAGCGCCAGGTTGGCGGGGCCATCGAACTTGCTTTCGATTTTGTCGAGAAGCCACGCTTTGATCATAGCTCGAAGAACGCCAAACGTCTGAGTTGAGACATTAGATTCGCCCAGAGTTAGGTCACGTTGAGTCTCAGCGTTGGCGTATTCATCCATGGTTCGAGAGACGGAATCAAACGCAGTGGCTCCGCCACTTCCTTCCAGCTCGTTGACAACAACTGAATGCAAAACTGCATTGACTGCCAGATTCCGGACAACGATTTCGAGGCAAACGTTCGAGTAGGACCCAGGAGACATGAACTCGGTTTTAGGGAAGTCCTCCGTTGGTCGTTTGTCGTTCTCGATACCGCCCAGGTCGGGACGCTCTCCGGGTGACCACCACAACACCATGTCTTGTTGGATCAGACGACGGGCAAAGCTTATGTCAGCCATGAAAAGCGGTTGATCGCCCTCCACGTGGCCAATTGGCACGTCATAATAATCTGCAAGGGAGACCATCCGATCCAGCCAAGTCCTGAACGATAGGTACCGACTGAACATTTTCCCTGCGACATGGGACTGCCAGGGAAAGACATCTAGCGTGTGAGCGATCCTCGCTTTGGACATGGAGAGAACGGGGAACTTCGATAGCTTGGGAACAAGCCTGTCGAAATACGACTGGTCTTTGCTGGACGAGATGACGACTATCAGGGACTTGTCTTCCAATAAACCCAACTCTCGTGAAACAGCCTTCAAGGCAGTGATGTCGTTGCCGTGGTAGGTGGTCGTGAACTCGAGCGACTCTGGGTATCCGATCGAGCTCCTGGCACCGTGTGTTTCTTGGAGCTTCTTCAAGAGGTCCGCATAGTTGGACTGGAGTCGAGGAATAGGCTGCCTACGGGTTGCGGGATCGACAAGATGGAGCTTTACAGGGCCGGTGGGAAGGAACATTGCGAAGACGTGAAGGGGTGCATTGGCGGCATAAGCGTGATAGATGAAGATGTAGTTCTTTTCTTTACCGCCGTCAAAATATTTCTGACGGGATAGAGAAGAACCCGATCGATCGACTTGACTCAGATCCAACCCAACAGTCTGCGCTCGATTCAAAGTCATACTGGAGTCCTCAGCCGAGCAGGTCTTGCCCAGCTTGAGCATAGCCCGCACATACAGGGGCACCTGGTGAAGATCAGCAAGCCAGCAGTGTTCCTATTGAGACAAACTCACCTGTAGCTCGAACACTCCATCGACGTTCGGATCGTTGGTGAGATCAATAAAGTGCTCCTGAATCTCCTGGTACACGTCCTCCCGGACGACGATCTTGTAGAGGTTCGCGCTTGTCAGATCCCGGGGAAGATTCCGAGTGACTTTCTCCCAGATATAATACTGGAAAAGGAACATGTCTTCCTTGGGAGTTCTCAAATTGATATAGAACTCCCGAGGAATACGAAGAGGTAAGGAGATGATGTCCGAATCGACGGACAGCCAAAGCATATACCGACCCGGCGTCTTGCTAGGGCGAATCTGTAAGACATCCCATCGTCTGTTTGTTCGCACTCTGGTGTTTTTGAACATAGCGGGCACCATGGTCGTCGTGGTGGAACCGGCGCGCATCTCCAGCCTATACTTCCACCGGGGACGGATAGCCTTGATCCATCCAGAGTAATCGACACAAGGATCGGGGAGTTGTTGAGAAAACGCATCTTCCGCCGGTTCTGGAGAGGACTTGCGGGCCTTCTTTTTTACCACAGCGAGGCGTCGTCCACCAGTGTTGCCTTCCGGCTCTCCGAAATCCTCCATATCCTTTGACTGGGCCTGCAGTGCCTTCTCCTCCTCCGTCATGACTTTGAAGAAATCCGTCACTTTATTTTGCTTGAATTTATCGACAGCGCCAGCTACACGACGATGCAGCCAATCAGGATGTCTGACCCGTGGGACTGGGTTGGCGACTTTCTGCATCGCTGCCGGGATTGTGATGAGTTTTTGAATGACGGAACCTAGTCGCTCGATGTAGTACTGCCAATCCAAGATGGATCGCAGCTCGAAGTTTGTGAGACTGTTGTCCTTCAGCCATTTACGAAGGTACGTGCGCTTCACGCTCTCCTCCGCAGAAAAAATCGCAACAGGAACGGCCCTTTCTGTGACGGGGGCACCGATAGGTTTTGCGGAGATGATGAATTTGCACGCGAGGCCTTTATCTTTCACCATCTGGTCACCAAGGAACTCTGCCAGGCGTTTCGCAGTGCTGATCGAGGTCGACTTCTGCCCGCCGTACTCTGCCAGTGTTCGAGACATGCTCCGGTTCTCGGCAATGAGCTCCACCAGCTCATCATCTCCCAATGTGTCAGCATGGCTGAAAAGGACATCGAGCCATTGATCGGCAACCTGCGCGACCGCAGCGTAGCATTCTTCCGTCGTCGTCCCGAGCAGGAATTTTTCGAAGATCTGCGACTGGAAGATCTTTATGAGCTGCAACTCTCCCCGCCGCTTCACCTCGAATCCCTTCAGCTCAGCGAGACTCCCATCGTCGTTGAATACCGCATAACGTTTCTTCAACAATTTGTCCTCTTCTTTCGACGACGGAAGGATCATCGCCTTGTACGGCCCGTCAAGCTCGAAGAAGATCGAGTTCTCGCTGTGGATCACATACTCCCCGGTGGCAGGGTCGAGGTCATGATATTGATGATTCGTAAATTGGGCATAAACGAGGTGGTTCAGCATGGTGCACGGATACGAAAATGCGAGAGATTTTCCGTTGTCGAGCTTGAACTTGAAGTTCTCTGGGAAGACGCCAGGCAACATACACCAGATGCCATCAGTATCCAGCTCGAGTGGACGCCCAATCTGTTCGACGAGCGCGCGCGCCATCTGGATAATGGTCGCACCCGTCAAGCAAGTGATTCCCGCCATTTCCATCGAATGCCACCGTGCCCCTTTACGCATGACGTACCCGTAGAACGAGTTGAGGATGCACTTGTGCGCAAGCTGCAGCGAGTCGTATAGTACGATCATCTTCTTCGCTTCGTCGACCTCTCCAAGCGACCGTCCTTCCGCGACAACCGTATCGAAATTCTTTTTCCACGTCTTGTGAAGACCCTTGTACTCGTAGCGTCGGTCGCGAAAAGTGCGCACGGTATCCACATAGAACGGGTTTTCGCGCTGGCAGACGATGGCCTGCCGGTTCTCGACCTTGGTGTCCTTCGTTTTCTTGTACACCTTGCGCGAATAGTCGCCGAGGCGCTTGTGTAGCAGCGCAGTCTGCTCCGCTTCGGAAAGGTCGGGGAAAAGCCGCTGGGGACCGCCGGGTCGGCGAGGAGGGAACGTCTCCTGATTAAGCGCGTGCTTGATCATGTTAAACTCGTCGCGGTGGGCGGGGAAGAACTCTCCGCGCCACGCCCAGTCGAGGCGCCGATCGCATGTCTTGCCTGGCCGATTATAGTCGCATACGGCGCAGACAGCTTCATCGACCATCGAGTCGGGCTGCAGTCGATTTGACAACATGATGTTGGGATACATGGCGGCGACATCGAGATGGTAAATGAGCGGGTTGTCCATCCGCAGCGGATTGTCGCGCATAAGCTCAAGCGCTTTCTGGATCGCATCTTTGACTTCCTCGTAGTTCGTCACTTGCTCCAGAGAGGATTTTGATTCCTCAATAATGCAGAAAGTGAGAGCAGCATCGAGATCGTCGATCAACTAAGAGCTTTTCAGTTGTGGTTCTTCACCTCAGCGACAAGCTTACCTGCTGAATGGCGGAAGGCTCGATCTTGAAGTGCGTCGGAATATCACTTCGAAAAACGCCGGCCTCCAAGGCTTCGACATGACCGCCGACATATGTTTCGGACGCGAGCAGGTGCCCATCGTACATGCTGCCGTGCGCCTCCTCGTGCCTGTTTGGCATGATAATCTGCCCGCGGAAGGCTTCAACCTGCGCACATAAAGAGATAAATGCCATGCAAACGACGAGGAAAAGTCGCGGACCATGAGCAAGGTTTCGCAAAGCGTGCCACTTCCTTTGCGCAGCACTTCGTCCGGCCTGAGTGGAATAATATTGCACAGCGAGAAAATGAACGGGTGCACATATTTCATGTATAGATAATAGGTCGCCACGGCATCAGACACGGAGTATTGCGCTAATACCTGCGGCTGCTCCAAAGCATATCTGCTCGTGCATTAGAGACGTTAGCTGAAGAAAGATTAACTACTTACGGTGTCATGAGCTCAGGATCGAGTTCAATGGGATTGTACCCGAGCTTTGCGGTCGTCACCGCCTTGAGACCTTGGCTTCCCTGGGGCAAATACGAATCCCGCTTGACCCATCGAAAACAGTCCATATGAACGCATGTCCGGCTCTTGTATTCATCTTCTGCATCTTTCGCGAAACCAGTCTCGAGGTACATGTCAATACCATTTGCCTTTGACCGGGCGTCGAGGAATGGAAAATCGAAAAAGTCGCCATTGAAACTGGCCATAACGGTCGGTTTGACCTCTTGAATATGAGAGAAAAAACGCATGATAGTTGCAGCCTGGGGAAGCATGAATAAAGGTTTAAAGTCACTTTTTTGCCCTTACCTCGTCCGCCTCATTGAAAATAATAAATGGGCCCTCGTATCCATCTTTTGGGGTGTATTCAAAGTCTTCTATGTCCTCACTGACTATCTCGCGGTTGGTGATGAGGTATCCCTGCCCATCGACCATGTATGAAATCATCATCACTTGGTCGATGGCCTGGTCAGGAAACTTAAGCGGTGCCTTTGTGGTCTCGATATCGTAGGCCATGACCACGGGGTCCGCACGTTTGACACGCTCGGTAATAAGCTTGAAGGCAGGCTGGCCCGCCGTGAACGTGACGGCATACCAGAGCCCGACACGGATGTCGTTGTCGATGGCGACACGCAGATAATAGGGCACGTCGTATTCGCGGACATCGATGATTCCCTCGCGCGGGTCTTTGTCACGGGAACCTTTTCCAGAGCGTCCGCCCAGGCCCTCCCAGTCGTCGTCGAACTGGACGTCCATGCTCGCGCCTGCCGTCGCGCTAACAACCTCCGCATACGCGTCGACAGCATCGCGTTTGGCGCTATTGGCTAGCGCGAGAGGGACGATCTCGCGGCGGACAGACAAAAGGTCAGATATGTTTCGGAAACGAAGCTGTAGATACAGGCGGCGATGTCCCATCAAGTGATTGGGCAGCTTGAGGTCTTCTTTCCGCTCGCGTGTAATACCACAAATTATTCCTTCATATTTCTTGTTCAGCCATTCTTCTATGGTTGTTTCTGTGCCGCTCTTGAAAGGGAACATCAGAAAAGGTCGAAGAGATTTGTACGCATCTGGCTCACCTTGCAGCAGATGTAGAAATACGGCTCGTATTGGTACGTGCACTTGAACATCCCGCCATCGTCTTGGATGAAATAGAAATCAACCGCGGACTTTCCCGACGGCCATTCTGGGTCTTTGACGAGTGTCTGAATCCATAAGTCTGGCTGTTAACCAGGATGAAGACGATCGCACACACCGGATGCATATTGACAAGCCAGCCTTCCTTGCGAACACCCTCTTGCACGCGTGAAAACCCGAGCTTCTCGTCAAGCTCATCGTACACCCTAACCTCTTCGAACTTCTCCGCGAGCTGCGTCCCATCGTCCTCGCGTTTGGGGCCTGCGTCTCCTGCTTTCCCCCCACCTCTGCCACGGCCTCTGCCACCACGACTTCCACGCCACGATCCACCCCGGTATCCACGAAAGGAGCCACGCGCGCCGCCACGCGCTGAGGAAAGTCCAAAATTGCCACGGCCGCGAGCCATACCAGCGAGAATGTGCTGGCGTGGTGATAAAAGACGCGTCAAGAAGTAACAGACGCGTAGCGTAACGTCGGAGTACGAAAGAGATCGGCACTGCCACCACGGCAAACTCGCTCTTGCTCTTGCAATTGACCCTTGAATGCACGGAAATTTCTACTTTCTGACCGTCTGAGCGAGACTTGAGCTCATCCGACCCTACTCACTATCCCGATTTGATGGCATGCCTCCTAGTAATTTGTGCGTTTTTAATACGATTTTCTCCTCCATGTCGCTCATTCACCTCTTGAAGTTTGGATTACCAGCTACGCTTGGCCTCATCCCAACTACGATGCGGACCTGATCTCCCGGAATTACGGGTCTCAAGTGACTGAACGCTGTCTCGAATTCGAAAATACTGTCTATGGCTTATTGCCCACTGAACATTCTGCGCGCTTGCTCCAGCTCAACGGATTCGTGACGGCGGGGGTGACGCCCTCTGGAAATACGAACGGCTACCATAGAGTTTTCAGTCGAGAAATCAAGGTGGCTACAGGTACAATGTATTTTACAACAGGACCGGAATTATACACAGAAAGATCAGAGCGTCAGGTACGTGGTACAACGTTAAATTACTGAGGGATCCGCCTGAAAAAAACGTAGTCCATACGCGCAGTCATCGATGCCGGAAGCGCTCTCGCTCTCGACATCCGCACCAGCCAGTACTTCAAAGACGGTAACCATCGCACCTGTCTCCTTACCCTTATCCTGTACCTCGCGGAGCGCGGTGTCATATTGACCTCCTCGTTTCACGTGTACAGGGCATACACCATTGTGAGCGCGCGCTTCCACCCCGGCAATGAGTCGAACACGCTGGACGCGGTGGCACACGTAGAGGCACGCTCCCGGGTCGTCAAATATCTGCGCCGGCGGACTGTCCGAGGTGTCGCCACTGCCGAATATCTGGCGCATCTCGCAGACACCGTGCGCCAGCTGCCAATCATCGTGTCGCGAGTGGAGGAGGTCGGAACCCGTCTACGCGATGGACGACTGGACAGGAGTACGCTGAGCTGGGCACAGAAGGTGGTCATGAAATGGACGTTTCCAGAATTTTACCAAGGACGATGCAAGCTGCGATGATGGACGCACATCATTCGTCGTTCTCTTCCTCCTCCCTATCATCCCACCGCAGTTCGTCCACCTGCTCCCATTCAAGGAGCGCAGACTGGATGTCTACCCACCAGCGCTTTTCCTTGACAATCCGAACTCGGCCGTCGTCCCGCGCGAGCCGCAGTAGCCCCGCATGCTCTAGGGAGTCGGTAGCGGCGCTGGGCGGGCTGCGGCTGCGGGGTGCGCCGACCTCCACTACGAGCCGCGTCAAGTGGCGCATATTGGTGAGCTCCAGGGCGCGTTCGAGCTCTTTGCGCTTGCAGGCGGCGTGCGAAATGTAGAGATGGGATAGCCTCGGGGCGGCGCTGGAGATGGTATTAAGGAGCACGGAACCTTTGTGCGGAGAGGTCGGCGGGGGCGCGAGCCGCAGGCGGCAGAGCTTTGGAGTGAGTGGAGGTCTGGTCGGCGCTGAGGAGGCGAACGACCCGTGGAGCACGAGGACGCGGAGGTGAGGAAGGGGAACGGAATACAGCGGTCCCGGACGCTCTAGAAAAGTAAAATGTGTATACAACGTATGTAGAGTAGTTGCGGTAAGCTTGAGAATGCGTATGACCGCTTGCTCGATGGCATCCGGAAAAATCTGAAGCGTATGTGTATGTGAGAAGGGAGTTATGCCCAACTCAGGGAACAACTTGTCCGTAAACACAAGGCCGCGCGCCCGCTCGTGCGCAAGGTCAATACGCGAAGTCCGCGGGTAGAGACGCAGATTCTGTGAGCCAATGAAAAGGGATTGGACATTGCGCAGGCTCTCGGGGGTCGAGTCAAGGATACAGAGGAAACGGAGGATAGGTTTAGGGCCGACCAGCGCGACACTTGCAAGTTTGTAGGGAGCGGAGATTGTGCGCCAATCCTTCGATACGAGCGACAAGGCTCGGCCCGCTGCTCCATCGTCCGTACACGCCAGGGCATGTATTTGTGTCCATATCTCCACTGGTAAGACTGACGCTGTGGGTTCGTCCATGGTGTTCAAAGAAGAGAAGCGCGGGAGAGCGCTTATAATAGGACACCATTAATATTGATCCTTCTCTCATGTTTATTCACGTGAAGGTGAGACTGAGGTGAGCGCCGGTGAGCACTCAGATGAACAGTCAAAGAGGAAATGGATGATTGAGAATTGAGGAGATGACATCGATAAAAGGAGCCCGAGGATGGTGAGAAAATTGAAATGAGAGCGGTACAAACAGGCGATTCGTCTCTTTGAGACGGCACGCTCCTCTCTTGGGACAAGTGTGAAGGTCAATGACGGGAAAATGGAGCAAGCCAGCTAGGAGCTTAGAGGCGTAGAAATAATTACATCCGAGTCAAGTTCCAAGAAAGTCTGTTTTTGAATATTCCTCCTATCATGTTCAATTTGGGGGACAGAGAGCGAGATTTAAATGAGCCATCCGCCATTGCATCTCCCACCACCTACACGAGGAGTAGCCGCATGTCTCGAGCGGAAGATGAGAGTAAGGAGAAAGATGCGCCGGCAGTGACGGCCCCCGTCGGACCGGCCCGACCGGGTCTAGACTTGCAGCTAAATAGTAGGCACTACTTGGTACCTGCGTCCATGAGTCGTGCAGAAGACATACAGCAACACCTCTATGCTTCATTCCTTCACGCCCGCACCCCAGACGTTACCCTCCGCGTCAGGGCCAGCTGGCATGCTGCTTACCGACTTCATCGCATAATTCTTATCCAGGCCGGCTTCTTCAATTCCCTCTTTACTGCAGGCTTCGCCGAGTCCTCTCCTCAACCGGATGAGATTGACATTATATTCGACGATGCGAACATAACGCGTGCAGGTACGCCGGTACTCTATTCACGTCCTCGTTGTCTCACATTTTTGCTATTAGCCTTCGAGTATGTAGTTCATTGTGCAGACTTATCAATCACTCACTCAATCTTAGGTTCTGCCTTGCGCGACTATATGGGGGAGGTCCACCTCTTCATATATTTCCCTCGTTGATTCCATCCACCGCCCAGCCACTGACTTCTGCCTTCCCATTTACTTCTGTCGATCTTCATCCGCCCACTCCGCCAGGCCACCACCCGGGAACTCCACGCTTCCTTCTCTCCTTACTTGCTACCTCTGTATATCTCTCTATCCCTACTCTGGCAGCCCATGCACTCTCCGCGATCCTGAGCACAGTTGGTCCCTACACAGTGCTCCAATACCTAGACTTTGCTCTTGGCAAGCCAATCGGCGCTCCGGATCCGGCTTGGAATGAGCCTGAAGCTGCCGTGGGCCTTGAGAACATTGCACAGTTTGTATCCGACGATACGCCCTCGAACGCGTCGCTTCACTCTATCGACACCGTCGATTCGGTCCCTGAGAAGGAATTTCACTATGGTGCCATTTCTGACAAGATCGGCGAGGCCGCCGCGTGCTGGTTGACCCGTTGGGCGCCCGACATGCTCGCCTTCGAGCAACGCAAGGCCGCCGCGGCTCCCGAGATGTCGCGTCGGCGCGAGACGGTTACGACACCCGACTGCAGTGCTGCCCCGTCAATCTGGGACCGTGGTGGGTTGAGTGTTCAGTGGGTATGCGCGGTCGTGTCCTCAGACACACTATTTGTGCGTGGTGAACGTGAGCGATACGACTTTGCTTGCGCCGTTGTTGAGCTGCGGAGACGCCACGGCATTGTGCAAGAAGAAGAGGAAACATGGACGACCCTCTTTGAACGGGGGATTCATTATTGTCATATGGTACGGTTATTACCGGCGGTGTTGCACACTTCTAACTCTCAATCAGTCCATGGAAGATGTGATTTTCCTTTCCAAGGACACCTCACCGACGACAAAGCAGCCGTTCGTGTCGATCGCCGTCCTGCAGGCTGCACACTGGCAAAACTCGATTTTACGACAGCATATTACTGCCCGACCTGCATCGTCCTCTTTTGAAACGCGACCTTCCCCCGCCCCCACACCTGGCTCACCCGTGCAGCGGGAGAAAGAGCTTGGGATCACACAAACAACTGCAGAAATTCGTGCGCGCTTGGCCGCCGCCGACCCCTCGCTCGACCAGGCGGGGCCATATTATCTCGTCCCCACTGACTCCTCGCAGCGCATCGGTGACAACGGGAGCAGTGTGCACCCGTCAACCGCGGATGGCATACCGCTTTCGATGGATCAGCTTTTCACGACCTCTTTTACACCGTCGTCACCTGCTTCGCCGACTACAACACCTAAAGCTGCCGCACCGACTCCGCTAACGCGCGCCTCCGCCGGCGAGGCGAATTTTTTCGGAATCCAAACACGACGCTACACCGCGCGCGCCTGTGTTGCGGCGGACTCTGCGGGCACCGCCCGCTGGACACTGCACCCGCCGTTCCGCTTCGGGGCGGAGTTCTGGGACGCGGATGCGCTGCCCGAGAAGGCGCGGTTATATTCACATACAGTGTGGTGCGGTGGAAGCCTGTTCAACGCGTACGTACAGGTCGTGCGCAAGAAGGGCGCTGTCCAGCTAGGAATTTATCTGCACCGGCAGAGTACGCTCGACCTTCCCGGCGCAAGCGCCCCACGCGGCGAGGCGCCACCGCCTTTGCAGCGTGGCCCACGCGAACGGCAAGGGAGCCTTGTTGGTCATGGGCCGAGCCAGACACACGCACGCGGGCCGTCACTTCCTGCGATCATGCCTTTGCCTGCTAGCCCGCACTACTCGCCATCCATCCACCCCCCGACACGCAGTACCACTCCTGTTTCCGTCTCTGCGTCGCTCCCGAGTACACTGAGCTCTCAACTCAGCGGGCTCTCTCTGAACGGGGGCGCGTACACGATCCAGGCGCCTGTGTCGCCGCCAGCGCCGTACCGCGATCCGCGGCCGTCCGTCTCGGCGTACTTCACGATCAGCTGTGCGAGCGCGACAGGCGCGAGCCAGACGCGTTTCGCAAGCGCGCCGGACGTGTTCTCCGTGAGTCAGAGCTGGGGATGGAAGTCAAGTTCACTGCGGACGGAAGAGTACATCGAGGTGGCGGAGGCGGACGGGCGGCCCGTGGCCGGTGTGGCTGTGCGGCCGAAGGAGGTGAGCTTGCGGGCGTGTGTTGTACTCGGGCTGGTGTGACCTACAGTAGATGGGGCGAGCTGGTGGGAAGAGGACCTCATCTTATGGGCGTGATATACCCAGAGAGTTGGTGCATCCAAGGATGCACGGACTATGAGCCACACATGTATTTTTTGTGCTTCCGATTCAGATAGCTTTGACACCTTTCTTATACTACTAGCCTACTACTACATATGCTACCGACCGTTCCACACATGCTCACATCCTTGTCTATTTAGCAGCACTTTTCATTGTATCAAATTCAACTGCTTTCCATGCATTCACGAATTTTACGTAGCAGTTACAATGATCCGACGAGGGTCAATGGGCAAAGTAGTTGTAGTAATAGCACACAAATATGATAGTTACATTGAACTTACAGGTAATTCTATATACAACAAAAAATAAGATATCGTTGATACATGTATATGCATATGGTCGTCTTGTCCATCTAACAGACAACCGCAGGCCATCCAAGAAATCGGGTCGTCAAAGTACAGCGTATGGAGAGAAAATAGGATGTGGAGGTGTATTGGTACAGTTTTTTTTTTTGTATTTTGATTGATGAGTTGGAAGGATGTACAAACCCAACGAAGGGGGATTACACCATTTTTCCTGTTGGAAAATAGTTAGCTATGATGTGCAGGAAATGGATGCCACTCACCAGATCCATGTCTTGTTATCCAAAATATACACAAGGAAAAATATTGAACCAACTAGCTAAGTAGGACGCAGATACGACGCCAAGAATCTATAGACGCGCTAAAAAGAGAATACACGAAATGAACATCGACAATTATCAAGTCTAGCAAAGCACATACTTGGAAGAAAGCAATGGCGATGCCATCGCGAAGCCTAGTGTTAGCGGGTTGCTGATTATGGACTGGAGGGTTGGGTGTGGGCTAATTAAGATCAAGGCGATGAATTGCGAAAAAATAACGCGCAAGGAAAGAATAGACTAACGGTGGGTGCAACAGGAGCACTGATCGCAGGATTCACGTAGTTGACAGTAACATACGTTGTCGAAAAGTTGGCCTGGTTGATGACCAGGGACATCGACGGAAATGCTGGTGGGGGACGGGCGGTCATATTTTGAAGAAGCGGGATTTGGATACGTAGAGAGGTGGGTAGATGGGAGAAGAGAAAGAAAGTTTAAAGCGCAAGGCGCGTCTTTTTATACTGGAACCGGATGACATGAGCAAAGCGAAAAAGGAAATGTTTCCTTCCTTGTTATCATTAGGTCTACCAAGAAACCCTAAGCGGCACGCATCTCTGGTATTCTCCAAGCCTCAAAAGACAGTAGGCCGAGCTGGCAGCTGCAAGATTTGCGTACACTCCGAGCAAGGCTGTCGGCGATACGTAGTTGATACCCCGCCTTGTCCGACAGAGCGAACCTGGATTCTGGACATGGTTTCAAGGAGAGGAGGCCGGCCATGGGTAGGATGAGATTGCACAACCTCTGGCGTAAACGTACTAGTAGGAGGTAAAAGTTGTTAGCGCCAGCTTCCTCTAACTTGTTAACTCGGATTAAACTGGTGGCTATCGACTTCGGTTTATGGGTGTCTCTCTCTCTTCATTTCTCGTTCCCGCAACTGGCTCTGGCTCTGACAGTACTCAGATCATCCTCTGCTGTCTGTGTCCTCTGGTCTGGTCTGGGTTCTACCTCGTCTTTCCGTTTTATGTGACGGTGACGAGTCACACCAGCGAAGTCAGGTTCAATTGCCACCACGACATCCCCAGAATTAAATGCGGAATTCCCGGCAGGTTTGAATAGTAAGCCAGGTATTGCAGGTGTGAGCCTCCACCCGACAACGGCCAAGAGACAAGACCCAAGCCAGTTCAAGAAAGGAGGCGGAAATCCTGATCCCTTGGAAAAACCTGGTCCTCTCCCAGAGTTCCAGCAACAATTGTCGCCAAAAGACATGCAGAAGCATGGATCGACAGCATGGATAATTTCCAAAGAATTTCGTACCAGACAGAAGACAGAGCCACCAGTTTACGACAGTGCACAAGCACGAAGAATCACCGCCGTCTCGACCTTTTCCTTCGCGGTTTCTCATTCACCTTTAAGAGCTCGTTTCCTTGTGCATCTGGTGATTCTCTCTCGGGGGTGGGACGCATGAGCTGCACACCTTGAGCGACGCATAGCGCACTGTGTTTTCCGATCGTTCCAATACGGTTGTCTTCGCTGCCAACGTGGACGCTACGCTCGCGGGAGATACTCCTGGCACGTATGTTGCAGGCCACGCCAGAGTACTGCCCGTTCCCGTCCCGCAGACTGGGGGCAGCTGTGGGCCTCATTGGGCCGATTCCGGATGCATAGAGGGGTCTTCGCGATGACGTTGAAGGCCAGAGCCGGTGCAGCTGAGTGATACCACGGAAAGAAGGAGTGGCAAGGGTGTGAAGCGAAGAGGATGTGGCTCTCAGAGATGGAGGTTCTGGCAGAGGAAATCGATCAACAAATTTGCTTCCGCGCGCCCATCTGCAACCATCTGCGTTTCAGCCTTTATTTTTCGATTTGCTTCACTGCCCGCTCAACTACCTCCTCCTCAAGGTCCTCGGCCTCCCCCAGACCTCCAATATTTGGCGTTTAGATTTTTTTCGCAGCTTGCACTCGTCAAACTCGTGGTGCACACTGCAGATTATTTAAAATGGATTGGATTACAGAACCGGGACGGTGCGGCCATTTCCCCAACATCCTAGGATCCAACCGTCTCGATCGAAGGGCACAGGTTAAAGTTGAGGTGGCATCATGATACACTGCGAGGTCCGTCAAGTTCTCTGCGACTGATAATTCCAGGATGATATAAAATTCTGCCACCTTTTAGAATGCATCTCAACGGCAGCAGGTGCGACGTTCGGCGGCCATGCATTGCGCTTGGGCTGCATGTCTCCCTCTACACAGACGCAACCCACCAATAAAACCCTCAAGACCAATCAAGACCTACTCAAACGTGCATGGGCATGCACCGCCATAAATGAATTTTGGGATCGACATTCGACACGACTCGATACTGTCCGGCGGCTAACCGTTGCTGCTCCCAACCACCTCGAAAAAACTTGTGGTGACATGGTTGTTGATTCCTACTATAGGTTCACTCTTTTTCTCTGTCTTTCCTTCTTTAAATAATAATATATCAATGTCATGTTTATGTCCATCCCCAGACGCAAACTCCACCTCAAAACTGCCCAGTGCGCAACGAGTGCGCGGTCACGTTGCGTGGGATGTGAACGACAACGGATCGTAAACCGATCGGGAAGGCGCGCGTTCGCCTGCAGCCACTTGTGCTATATAAATTCGGTGAGCGTTACCTGTGACTTCATTCTCTCTTGGCTCCCCCACATCTGCAGAACCCAGCTCGAGCCTTCGAGTCCTCCCCCGCCTTCCACCATGTTGAAGTACAACTTCATCGCCCTCTTCGCCGGCGCCCTTGCCCATCTGCACCTACCTCGCTCCGTCTGCGCCAACTTCGCCTTGGCGACGTTTTGGATAGTCAGATTTCTGGGCGTTGTGACGGGAACCAATGCGTTTTTTTAGAATTTTCGCACAAGGCGCAACGGTCATGCTCGACGTCCTTCTCGCTTTCATGATCCCTGCTCTTCTCGTCTCGGTTGGCATTGTTCGACATTGTCTTCGTTCTACCGTACATCCGATACTGGCGGCAGCTCAGCGTATTTAAGTCAATCATCTACAATCTGGCGCACCTGATTACCATCGCCGTCGTTCTGGCTTCCAAGCTCGCCCGCCTTGTCTTTAAAGTCATCACCGTTCCCCTCCACGTCTCAGGTTGTCTGCTGAAGGTTTGGGAGGACTGGGTGGAAACACTCAAGTGGGAATTGACCTTAAGGTTTCGCATGGTCAAAGTGGACAGCTCTAACTACTTCGGAATGTTTTTCAAGTCACAGTTCTATATATTACACTATGAGGGTAGGATCTGCTTCAACCACGCTCCGAGATCCTTTATTTCGGCTGGTGCAATAGAATGCGACATCCCATTGTAAGTCTTGAATGTCAGTCCCTTAGCCTCGCCGGTATTAGGTGCGGAGGGCACTCCAATCGTCGAGGTCAGAAAGTCGGCAGACTGTTTACCCAGACTGTGGCTGATCATCGGGTCCGCCGAGCCGTGACCCCAGAAGATTGGTACAGACGCTGCATGCGGGGAAGCGAGCTGGCAAAATACTTGAGTTTCTGTGGACACAATGTGCACTATACGCACCTCCTTCAACCTGGGGTATTTTCCGACCTTGTCTCGTAGAGGCAGGCGTCCGCTCAAAACTGCAACGCCGCCCAGTTGCTTGGAGGAAACCATACCCGTGAGCAAAGACATAGTAGCACCTTGCGAGAAGCCACCAATAACGATGCGACTGGGATCAATTCCGGAGTCAATCTCATTCTGGATGAGACTCTCTATGGACGCTAAACTTTCCAGCATCCCAGCTTCATCGTCCTCGCTCGGTGGATTGAATGAGAAGAGATTGAACCAGGCAGGCATGCGGTGTCCCCCATTGGCAGTAATCGCACGAGTAGGACTGGCACACGTTCAGATATAATCCGGTGAATTGGCAGAAATTAGCTCACGCATGGGGTAGAAGGAACTGGCAGTGGCTCAGAGCGTCAGACTGCAGCTGAGACGCCAGAGATTGCATTCCGAAGCCCGAGTCCCCTAAACCCTGTTTCTCTGTCAGGACAGGCATTCATATAGAGACGGCAGACGTACATGGACGAGAATCACGGTCGCCGAGTGGTTTTTGGAAGGGACCTTGATGAATGCGGGTGGTTCAACGACGGGAGCCATGATGGAATAAGCAGATAAAAGACCAGGTATAAGGCGTTTGGCTAGCATGCAGCTAGCCACCGCGCTCAAGTACTTCTAAGTACGGACGCCCTCAGTCAGCCTTACGCCGAGATTCTGACAACCCAGTAATCCCGTTTACTCAGATAGCGGGAGCCACGTGAGACGTATATCCACATTTTGTACCGAGCGGGTGTTTAAGAGATTCGTTACCAGGCGTGTTGAAGTCATGAAAAGAGTCCGGACAAGTAAATGCTCAGCGAAGGCTAGAAGGTCGATGCAAAAGATTGGAGAGAATTTACAAGGAATTGGTCATGCAGATTGGTACTTGTTGATATTTGTTGAAACTCCGATCAGCCCCTATCTTTCTGTTCAACCACAATGTTCGATTTAGTACAAGCCCCACATTCGTCCCCCGTGGTGTGGATCAATCCTTGTTTTTGAAATCGCCAGCGCTAAACAGCATGCTGGCCCGCTTTTCACAATTTACAGGCGACTCAGAAGTCACTGTTGAAGTACATAGACACTACAGCGACCTCAACTCGTCCATTTTCCCATGCATATTCGAAGCCAAATAATTATAGTCCTCTGTTCCAGCCGCGACGACTCAATGCAATTTACTTATCTACAGGCAACACCTTTTTCAACCACACACCCAGGTCCCGCAGCTCCTCTTGGCTCATCCCCGTTCCTAAACCCTCGTAACCATGGAACTCGATACCTTTTGCCTCTCCACTCGCAGGAGCAGTCGGGAAGCCCATCTCTTTCGTCATGAACTCCACCGAAACTTGACCGAACACAAACTTCGCCAATGGGTCGGCAATACCATGGCCCCAGAAAACGGGGAGGGATGACGCGTGCGCTGGGGCCATCTGAGGATATTCAGTCTGAATTGATCTTCAAGAGTGTATGTGAAGACGTACCTCCTTTATTCTGGGTCCAATAGGGAGTCGTCCGCCTTCAAGTTATCTTCGTCAATATTGTTGACATACAGCGCTATGGAGGCATACTCATGATGGCAAGACCGGCTAGCTTCCTCTGGGTTGTCAAACCAGTCAAAAGCGACATCGCGCCTCCTTGCGTGAATCCGGCGAGAACGATGCGACTGGGATCAATGCCCGAGTCCACTTCCTCGGTGATGAGTTGCTCGATGCTCGCGATACTTTCAAGCATGCCTTCGCCCAGGTAATGAGTACAACTTGTAGTATTCGCGTGGACAAATTCGTACCGGCTTCGTCCTCCTCGCCCTCGAACGAAAAGTTGTAGACGTCAAACCAAGCCTGGCCAATTTTTGACGCAACGAGGTCAGCATTGCGGATTTTGCAAGGAGTAAAGCACATACCGGCATCTTGTAGTTCCCATTCGCCCTTATGGGCCTCATAGGGCTGCAGACGCGTAGCGTAAATGCCTGGTCCGATAGCGCGATGATCTGTGCGTACTCACGCGTGCGGGAGAATCCATTTGATGTGTTTGAAGGCTGGATCCTGGTGGAACATGTTCGCCGTGGGATACATGCCTCTTCCCTGGGATCCATTCAAATTAGTATTCGAACCAAGCTTCCGCAGCGTGGCTTACCGAGTCTCCCAGTCCCTAAATAATATTTAGATTCGAACATCTTTACGGACGGAGACAGCACCGTGGCGACGCACATGCATGAGGATCACGGTGGCGGAGTGACTGGTCGAGTCAATCTTGAGATACGCGGGTGCTTTAGCTGTGGGTGCCATGGCGTAGAATGCGGATAACAGTCCTGGTATGAGTTTTTGGGGGAGCATAAAGCTGCAGTTGCGCTGCTTCAAGTACCAGAGACCAGTCCATTTGAGTAAGCCGTGTCAAGCCATGTCATTTCGTCTCACTCAATAGATCCACATCGCTTTCCGGAAATGGGCCACGGCGTTTAATTCCCTTACAGGAAACAAACCCTCACGAAATGCTCAAGTAGTTGTAAGCGGCGTAAAGCTGTTTACGCGGAGGTTACAATGTTAGAACACGGTGACTATCAGTGAGCTGTCGAAATCATCTTGCTGGACGTCTCAACGTCTGGAAGTGGTCTTTAGATTGCATTCACTGGAATTTCTTAGTAAATAGTACATGTGACGCAGAGGCTGTTCAATCAGACGTGCTCAACGGTGGAAGAAGTGCCTTCAACCAGCACACTAAATCACCAAGTTCATCGGTGCCAACCTCGTGTTTGAGGCCGGAGTATGAATGGAAAGCGAGGCCTGTGGGAGTCGAGGGCGGTTTCGTTTCTGCGAGCTGCAACCGAGTAGCGAGGATACGTTTTGCTAAGCTGGCGGTCTCCGGTGCAGCCGGGACACCGATTTCAGATATCAGAAAGTTGGCACACGCACGCCCGAAATCGTGGCCCACTATCGGATCCGCTGTGCCATGCCCCCAAAATATAGGAAGGGACGAAGCATGCGGCGACACCATCTATATACCAACCAACAGGCGGTCGCTGAGTAGTTGGCAGATAAACACGCGAGGCCTGCATACCGTTTTGAGCTTGTGTCGGAGAAGAAGCCGTCCACTTAATACGGCCAACCCAGCTAATGGTGTCTTGATTGTCAAACCAGTGAGTAGACTCATAGCAGCTCCCTGGGAGAACCCGCCGAGGACGATACGGCTGGGATCCACGCCTGTTGCTATGAGTTCAGCCAAAAGTGCGTCGAGTGAGGCTACGCTTTGGAGTATGCCGTCTTCGTCTTCCTCACCGGGCCCGGGAATAGCAACGGGCAACTGGAACGAGCTCAAGTCGAACCAAGCGGGAGTTGCTCTCCTCGAGCTGTGTGCGGATAACAGTCGGGCAGAGCTGGCATTGACCGGAGTAAATTCAAAAGACAGCGCACGCTAGTGGATGACATACGCGGCGGGCAAGATGTACTGGACGTGGCTCAGCACGGGCTCATCGCGTAGTTTGCGCACGACGCGGAGGAACCCTTGCGGGGTGTCCCCCAATCCCTATTTCTCCTGTTAGTGGGGAACAAACGCGTTAGCCTGACTTGCATAAAGTAAAATAACTGTGGCTGAGCAGTTGTCGATGGAGGCAACTGTTACAAAGGGAGAGTCGGTGTTCTCGGGCATGAGAGCTGCGTACCGGCCCGTGAGTTGCCGTGATAAGAGCTGATAAGACACATCCTTGACCACATCTCTCACTGATCTCTCACATGGTGCATTCTCGGCAGGCACTCGAAGCGCATTCCTGCGAGCGCGATGGGAACTTCTGTGAATTCGTCTCTCCTCCATGTTGTACGCAGCTGCTCTCGTCGTAGCCACTTTTTCATGCGCCGTGGTCGCTCAGCCGAGCCCAGAAGAGCTCGCTCCTCTCCTTGCGGGGTTCAGCAGTCCGCCGCTCGAAGCAGAGACACTCGAGCGACGCGTTCCGCTCTCCACCAATGATCCAACTGTCGCGCCTTTGATCGACCTACAGGTGTTTGCGCCCCCAGCCACGCCGAAGAACGGTGAAAGCTGCGCCGTGACTTTGTTGACACACTCCTTCGGTGAGAGGTCGTTCCATGTCTGTTAGGTTGCGCCGTAACTGACCTCGGAGGATGGAGGCGACGGATCTTTCAATGCTCCCGCTGTAGTGCAATACACCCCTCCCGCAGATCCATCCTGCGGGGAAGTAGGTAAGTGGGCTACAATCAGCTTGAACCTCTCCGTGTATTCGTAAGTTACGCATTGATTTCAAGTTTATATTCTCATAGTAACAGCATATAGGATCGGCACCCAGTACGACCGGCTGAGCGCCATATATCTCTCGCACTCTGAGAGTAGGCGCATTCCAACATGTTTATAATTTCCGTTCAACAAGTGTTCAGTCTGGCGTTCGTCGAGTGCCGAACCCACCAAGACGGGGACCATTTGGAATACGTAGGTCTTGACAGTACGCTCGCAATAATGATAGCTGACAGTTCTAAGGATCAAGGACGTTACTCATTTCACTCCGCTTTTTGCAAAAGCTGGCGATTTGATGATGGATTTCAGCAACATCATTGCTCCAGATCTATTACTTGACGGCGTTTTCGATGGTACATATGGCCTGTGATCTCACATGCACAATATCTGAACACCCTCCAGTCATACTTACTGCGACATTCTACGCTCCGACTCGGGATTTTCCGGCTGCAAAGACAGCAGATACGATAATACCTCTTTCCAATCTCGACGCTACTCTACCAAACTTCTTCACAATTACGGACGACGTCGGAGGCGTAACAAATGTAACTCTGTCGGACTCTGCGATCGAAGCCTATGTGGAAGTATCTTGCTCCGGGAATTCCGCAGAGGAATTTTGGTATCTGAGCAAGTCTTGTGCAGGGTTTTCCTAACCTTGAACTGACATTCGGATTGACAGACACGCCCGATGAGTTTGTGCAGACTTTTCCCGCCTCCACTGGAATTATCGGCAAGGGCCCCTTTCGAGAAGTCCAAGTCCTAGTCGACGACAAATTGGCTGGTGTTGTCTGGCCTTACGCTGTAATCTACACTGGGGGTATTACGCCCTCCAACTGGCGGCCGCTGACCAGTTACGGGGCGTACGATCAGCCGACGTACTGGGTGGACATCACACCATTTATCCCGCTCCTGCTCGAGAAGCAGACACAGCACACAGTCACATTGCGCGTCATCGGTCAAGGCACCAGTGCGCCAACGTTCAACTCGAACTGGTTCGTCTCCGGGAACCTCTTTGTGAAGAATGGAAGCTCGAAGACTACGGGGAGGATGACATCCTACAACGTCCCTGCCCTGAAAATCTCAACCATTGGTGGAGCGAGCACTGGCAACACCACCGTTTGGACGAAGGTTGTGGCGCGAAGGGAGCTAAAAATCGAGAGCGAATTGATCACGTCGGAAGGAAAGAAGAGTGTCAGTTTCTCTCAGTCTTTGCATTTCGTCAACGAAGGCCAGTATGCGGACGAAGGCTGGATCCAGGTAAGCGCACATGACCGCGTGGCTGGCCCAAAGTATTCCTGAGACTCATTGCACTGCGCACTAGTCGGGACAGCAGACCACCACCGGAACAACGACAGCGACCCATCAGGGAAAGCAGATCCTCAGGGACGCCTTCAACTACCCACTGAGCATCTTTTCGAATTATTCGCTGTATACCGCGGAATTCGGTTAGTAACAATTGCAATGCGTAAACATTTTATTAAAATCGTGGTTTGACAGGTGGTTATGGCTCAGAAGTAAACCAGACGCATACGCGGGCGTTGCAGCCTCCTGTCGGGTCGTACCGCTCGATCCAGTCAGTACAGCACGCGCGCGGCGCGATTGGGATGGACAACTGGCCGGGTCTGCGCCACGCCATCAACGGCACAGGCGCGACGGACCAGACTTTTGCGTATGTGGATGCGCGAGGCGAAACGTACTTTCGTGATATTGCGGCGAAAAATGATGGGTGGGTGAGGGATCGTGTCTGGGGGACGCTGCGGGATGCGAATCCTCCTGTTCCTCCGAATCAGATATTCGGTGCGGGTGGGGGACCTGGATTCAGGAGAATGGTGAACAGAAGAGGGCCTTGAAGGACTCCCGAGTCGAGCGGTATGTTTGGATGAAGTTGACATGAAGTAATGGTTCCCCATGTATTTCACAATATTAATATTTGCGCTGCGCTCGGCTAAACGGCAACTAGGGCCGGCCGGCAGTGGATGCCTTGAAAAGAAAGCCGTAACAAATAAAACACCGCCCAAGCCTCGATTCGGATCATCGGGTCCATCCCCACCAGTCTCCGTCTACGACAACGGGGAAAAAAGGACTATGACAACGGTTGAAAGAGCCCGCTGATCCAAGTACACCAAAATGCAGGACAATCACCATGGACAGTCTTATCTTAACAACACCGGGTATCCGCCGTCTGTATATAATCCAATGTCGCTGGCACCTTCGCGTCAGCTGCGCTCGCCCTCAAGTTGCTGGTTAACTTTGAGAACCCCCGTTTACAAGCTGGCTTGTTAAACTCGAGAACCCCTTAACGAATATTTACGATGCGTTTACGACGTTTCGGGTTCCTCCGCTTCTGTGCTCTTTGTGTGCTAACGACCGCGTTCATTTCGACCGAAGCTGCACCGTTGGAGTAAGCACGTCGCAATTCTTGCTAATGAATGTATTGATATGTTCCCAGGCGAACCCAAGAACGCAACCGAAGATTTAGCTACCAGTAAGCCAGCCAGTAATTTTCGACTGCCAGTTCTCAATTTTTATGTCAGTCGGCGACAGACCGATATTGGTGATTTAGTAGGGAATATAACGGGCAATCCGGTTTCCGATGATGGTTAGTGCATCTATACAATTACTTTTCCTGGGCAAGGAAGTAACATTGCACTAGCTGGTTTAGCCCAGACACTTGGACGTCTGTTTGGAGGGTCGTCCAATTCCTCTTCCAGCACTTCGGACTCCCCTTCCACCACGATCTCCGATTCTCTTGTCCAAAGCACTGGGGGCCTGATGAATCTATCGATTCCCTCGATGTCATTTTCGGACGATTTCCCGCTGCCTACAAGCTCAAATGCTGCAATGTCGTTCGCGGGGGGTTCATCAGATCCGTCAACAACAGCTCTAGACGGCTTGGACCCAATCATTTCCCATTTTACTTCAACTGGAACTTTCCCCGTTCCAACGGGAACTGGAGACGGTTCTGAGGCAGGCGACGTGAACGCCATCTTCTCCGAACTCGAAAAGCTTCTGCCGACCAGCGTACCAACCGTTCCAGTGGGTGGTGGTTCTGGTAGCGGCTCGTCGTCGTCGGGTGGCTTCAGTGGATTCGGAAGTAAATGGGACCCAGAGGATGCCTCCGGAGATCCCAGCACTTATCCGTCACAAAATGGTTATGATGGACAGGGCGGCCCGGGATCCCAGATTCCTGACTGCGCAGAGACCTACACGGTTATCTCTGGTGACACATGCGCCGCCATCTCCAGTGTTTTCGACTTGTCGGCTGCAGATTTCCTTCGAATGAACCCTACCGTGGGTACCGCCTGCATGAACTTGCAAGTCGGGCAAGAGTATTGCGTTCAAAAAGGCTCTGGTGACGCGGAGGAAGATGCAGATGATGAAGACGGTGAATATGGACAATACACGACCGTGCACGTACACAATCATTCCCATAATGCACACTGCGCCTGTCAGGGCTCTCAAAGCGGTACACTGGGCGGGTACCCTCCCAACAGCATCTCAACTGTGCTCCCATTCCCCGTGTCATCTGCTCCAGCGGTCCCCTCGATGCCCAGCGACCTACCAGTCCCACCACCCATTCCGCCTTCTGATCCGAGTTTGAACTCGACTGACCAAATATCCACGCCGGACCTCCCCATCGCGACCCCTCCCAGTTTGAACTCGACGGACTTGAATTCGACGAGCAGCAGCGACCCGCTGTCCTCCGATCCGGACTCAACAGCCACCGGCATCACCCAAGAGCCGTCGGCGTCGTTGGAGTTGGGAGATTCGCCGCCCGCGAACCATGCTGATTCAGCTGCAGCATCGAGCACATCATCTTTGGACCCAGATGATCCTCTTGCTTCCTCAGATGGCTCGGACGGCACTGGAATGGGAAGCAGGGCCGCACCTGCCTCCGCGCCTCCGTCTGGTTTGCCCAAGACGGTCATATCCGGATGGTCGGAAACAATTTATCGTAGTTAGTCTGTGTGTATGCAAAAGAAAGGTGCGCGGCGGAGTAGGGCCTCTCCAATCTACTTTTATTGAGGCTTCAGATAACTATTGGCATCACACCACTGACTGCTTGGAGCAATTGAGTTCTTCTCGCCGGCTCGTGGTTAGTTGTTGTGTACACATGTCTTGCGCTCAAATGCATCGACTGTATTGACGCATTGCTTGACAACCCAGGACTCAACTCAGGGGCTTGTTCCTGGCGAAGGAAGAGCACCCAGATCGCGTCGTTCAGTGATACCAACCTCCCCGAACAGCTGCAGATCAGCACCGGGTCACAATGGCGCGGTCGGAAGTCTGGATTAGCGAACAGAACCACCAAGATTTCCGCATTGTTAACGACCGCCTGCGAATCATTACCCTCTAACACTCGTCTATATTCAACTCCACCTTACAAAAAATCAAGCATTTGGGGTACAAGACCGTCCCTTTCTGCGATATGCATCGCAGAAAACATCAACATGGATGCGACAAATATCAAGCCTTCTTCTTCCGCAGACTCGGAAGAAATCAACTTTGTGACCTGCGATAACGTCGCACTACTAACCGGGAACTTTTTCTCGCCGTCGACGCCATCCAAGTACTTGTGGACAGCGATCCGTTTCTTGTCACTTTCGGAGGAAGCAGCCGCAGGAAGGCAACATGTCGCAGAGGCAAACGAAGTTGTACTTGGTCTACAAATCTGCGCGGCGCGTCTCGCGCGAGGCTTCCAGTGTAGTGTACTGGATAGTGATTTCTTCGCCTTCAGAAATGGGGTACATCGCACGGAATTGGCCCGTGAAAGACTTCACGTGGAAGTAATAATTCGCGTTGGGGCGACAATCGTGGTTTGCGCGGCTAAGAGAGGGGAAAATCCCGCTTGCGGCCTGCTCGGTGGTCTGCATTATTACCGGAAGAAGGTTGGTGAGAATTATCCCGTGTAGATGACTGATAGCTAGTTTCGGTTTTGCATTGTGGAGGGAAGTGATCGATGCTTGGTTTGGAGGGAAAGAGCCAATATTGCCCCTTTGAGACCGGCCGTTCAAGCATGATAAGTTCTCTCCTCTTGATGGCACGAGCAGCGAACATTCCGCTCGGACCCTTTTCGCCGCAATCACGGATGGTGAATGCTGGATTTATGGGAGGTAACGGTGCAGCCTGTTCTCAAATCGACCACCTCGCTACGTTCTGGAGGCTTTTGAGATTGTCAACAAAGACGATGTCAGAATTTTTGGGTGGCAAAAAAAGATAGTGTGCATTGTTGTAGTTGCCGTCTGCAACGACGATATGCGGGACTTGGGAGTGACCGGAGGTGGGCAATGGTTGATTTTGGGGTTGCTGTTGGACTCCAGGTTTTCCTAGTGAATGAAACCGTTGAGTGGAGTTGATTACTACTAAGGAAATAAAGGAAGTAAATTTGAACCTTGCCTCGGAAGATCCGCAACTCAAAGACTTCTCCGCTGAGGAGAAAAGATGAGCGCAGTCACCTCGCTACACCAACTACTCAGACCTGACTATATTTCATCCAGGTAGCAGATATCCAGGCGAATACTTTATCTACTTCAACCCACAATGAGACTCAGTCGGACATCTGAGATCGATACAAGTACGTACGCAACATTCAGACAGAATATGTCAAGGATGGCGCTAATCTGGAAGCGCGCGTATATGTCGACAGTCTGATTTTGGACATGGCATAGTCAATACTAGCTAAGCGTCCATTTTAACTTCAAGATTTCCTTGTGCATCCGTTGTCTGATCGCCGCCGCCCATACTGAGCAACTCCTCCATATCAAAACCCATGTCAGAGTTCTGTGGGTCCCCGAAGAAGCCTGGGCTCAAGTTTGTCAGGTCCAGGTTGTCCAAATCGTACGTCTCGCCAACATCGTTCGAAAGGTTGGAGGTGTGGCTCGGATGGGACGGATCTCCCATCTGTGAAAAGCTGGCCAGAAGGCTACCTGGCGACGGCGCAGCCACGGCTGCGGAAGGGGCGGAACCGGACGCAGTAGGTTGAGAATCGCCATGCGCATCGGCCTGGAGCGACGCGAATATATCGTCGCTTCCGCCGCCGAGCGCGCTGAGGAAGCTCTCCTCTTCCTCCTTAACAGTCTTTGCACCGCCCAAGCTGTGGGTCAGGGCAATGTCCGGCCCTGTGATCACTGGTGTGAAAAGCCCTTCGACTGCGCTACCGCCATTGTTTGAGCCGGAATCCGCATCGCCAAAGAGATCTGACATTGCCATGTCGATCTCCATTGCGTCGAGGTCTAACTCGATGGGTTTGTCGACGCTGTTGCCGACAGAGGTCATCTCGACGTCAGGGTTGGGATGGTCTGGGCCGGTTAAATCGATGTCGACGGGTCTGCTAGGATCGGAGGAGGACGATGCGGACGCTAGGGCCGCCATTAAGTCGGGAGGGAGCTCATTAGGACCATATGGTCGTGCGGACCTCGGCGCGAGTGTTACAGGGGAGGAGAGACCTTGTGAGAAGAGGGAAGCCTCCTCTGCGGATATCCGCAGAGAGTTTGAGGAAAGATCAAGCTTCAGCGGGAAGACCGGTCTTTGCAGTGAAGAGATTGATATGGCAGACGGGCGCCGTCCCATTATCGACGCGCTCGAAAGGGGAGGCGATTGAGTAGGATCCGCGGTAGATGGTCGTGAGCCTTCGCCATTTGCAGCTGTGAGGTCAATAGCTGGAAGAGGTATGCGGGTCGATGTCGGGGAACGAGAGGCTGAACGTGTTCGTCCTGCTATGGTGCTTGCCTTGGCCTCTGCTTCTGCTTCCGCGTCTTTTATACGGCGTTCTTCGCGCGCCAGGTCTCTCTGCAGAACCGAAATAGCTCGGAGCTGGTAAGGAGAGGAGGGTGGAGTTCAAGGCGGACGTCAGCTTTATGAGGCCCAGGGAAGGGTATGGACTTGCCAACTGCGATTCGATAGAGTCGCATAATTGGTCATATTTCTCTACCTCTCTACCAAGTGCTGCCGTCAAGGATTGAGGGGGAGCAGGAGCGTAGTTTTGGATGCCGCTAATAATGTCTTAAGTCACATCGCTCATTCTGCAGAGATACAAGGCACGTACAGTTTGCGTGTATCTGCGTAGAACGCGTATAGTTGACCAGTTTTCACAACCGCGTTCTTGAGGCAGGTGGACAGGGCTGTGACTTCGGGAACGAGATGGCCTGGGGCTGAGGGCGCTGGAGGAGGTGGCATGGCTTTTGCATCTTGCTCAAGTTTGACGGACGTGGACGGGGCAGGGACTTTGGAGATGGATGACTTTCTTTGGAGGGGACGCGGTTTGGGAGGCATTATTTAAGTTGTGGTTGTAGTCAAGGTTTACAGCGCTTGCTGCTTGATCGCGTCAGTTATCGCGTCTTCCCTTTCCTGCGTAACAAGCATGTCAGAGAGCGCGGACCTCTCTGCCTTTCCCCAAGTTGGTTCATTTATCCTCTTGGTCTACCCTGCTGAATGCAATGTAGCGCCGAATACGACATGTAACTTCAATACAAGTTCGGAACCTCACAGCATTCCCCGTCCGTGACGCATTCGCCTCTGCTCTCTCTCAACCTGCAGAGCAACCCCAATTCAATGCCCCAGGCCATTTCTCCGACGACCTCGACGTAACCCTGTCAAGGAAACGCAGCAGGCGAATCTCGACCAATTCAATTGCCACATATAAGAGCTTCAAATCGGACGAAAGTGCCGTTGACGAGACTGGCTATGCGGCTACAGAGTCCAGGGGGAGAAGGTCAACGGGTTCACGACTTAGCTTCCATGGCTCAGGGAGTGTCGGACCTAACGGCTCAGGCCGATTTCATACATCCGGTTCAGCGCCCACCATCAGAGGACACAGGCCTCGTACGAGCTCTATGACATCCTCGCTGAACTCTTCTGTCCAATCCTCGGGCATTTTTCCCAGCTCGACGATTACAACGGCTGCTCCATTTTCTGCGAATTTGCCAGACCATTCACAGACTGGCCTGGAGAAAGTTATCAAGGCGCGGCTCTTTGAGACATTTCTCGCCATCTCGGTCGAGCCACCACTACCTTCGAATGGGATTGGCAACACCACGGCATACCCTACTCCTCCGACGCCGACGTCCCCTACACGCGAGCCACCTCGAAGTCCCAAACAAGGTAATGGGGTCCCAGCGCGGAAAGGGACGAAACCCTCACGCCTCAGTCCCGCAGAGAAGTTATCAGCTGGCACGCGGCGGGAACTGCCCATCTCCCCTACATCACCCTCTAGACATACTCCCAAATCGGCATCAATGTCCATGCTGAATAAACCAAACGGGAAATCTCCAGCCTCCCCTTCGCTGCGTAAATCCCAGGCTGCACCAATTTCCCCTGCCCCTTCACGTCCACCTTCTACCTCCCCGTCATCACCGGAACTCCCAGACTATCTGTCTCCTATACACAGACCTTCCACCAATCCATCATTTGCGATGGACACACGCTCAAACTTTGAAACTGGTCCCTGGACTGATCCGAGTGGTCAGAAGTTGAAAGTAGAGCTGTGGGGAAAGGTGGGAGATGCTTGGAAAAACCGCGAACCTGCCGCTGGCAAAGGCAAGGAGAAGGCAATGGATAACGGAGACGCGGAATGGAGGGTCTTAGAGGAGTGGAAGGTCGATTTGGGGGACTTGATGCCGCTATCGGACGACGTAAGTCCTGGGGTGAATTCATTTCAGTAAATTTAACTTATATGCTACGCTATTCACGCAGCTCGACCTCCCCTCCAACACTCTTGTAGTTACTTTGCACCCACCTGGGCGGACGTTTTATTTACCGCCACCTTTTACTTCCGATCGCCGGTCGCCAATTCCGTTTCTAGATGCAGGTTATGCTTCCGACCCTGAATCGGCAGGTCGCGCAACGAAGAAGGGCGGCGACCTTGCCACTGTGCAGTCTCCTGAAAGTCTCGCGGTCGATGTGGTTGCATTAAGTCGGAGACGACATCGTCGAGGCCCGGGTCTGCTCGATTCCGAACGAGATCGCGCCAAGACCGCGGGTTGGCAAGCTCTGTTCAAGTCAGTCTTTGTTCCTTTCAATCAATAGCTCACCTAACCATATACAGACTAGTGACTTTGCAGACTTGTATACAAGACAATCAAGTGTCCCTTACCGACATTGTCCGAGAGATAGACAAAGTGCTTGAAGGAGATACGACGTCGGCCCTCGTAAGTCAGATTGTCCTCGAACACGTTCCTTTTCTCTTGTCTTTCCTGTTATGTTGTTTTCAAACTCAATGACTGAAAGAAACGCGAAGTTTCGGAGCGCGAGTCCTTGGTGCAAGGACTGCGCAAGAATTGTGCCGCCGTATACGACCAATCCGAAATCCGTGAGGCAGTCGATCCTTTCACTGGGATTAAATTTATGTGCTTTACAGTCAAAGAGAAGATCGAAATGCGTCGGCAACAACTTCAAGAACGAAGGGAGCTGCTTGCAATGGCGCAAGCATTACGCGACGACGACCTGTTCTCTGCCGACGAAAGAGAGGACCTCGTATTGGATGCTCGGCAAGTCGCCATGATTCACCTTGAATGCCAGCTCATTGTATTCTCCGTAGAGCTAAACTTGCATACCTACGGAGCCGGTTCACACCGACACGGACTACTCTTATTTCGACCCTTTCCACCATATTTCCCATTGAACTTCTCTCCCCTCCGGATCTGCTATACACCATTCTAGATGTACCTCTTCCTATACCGCTCTCTGCCTCCGATCCTGCCCCACCACTGACCCTTCCAGCGCACAAAGATGTGACAGAGGACGCCGTTGCAACTGCACTGGGCTACGTTGCTCAAGTCGTGCAATTACTTGCTGCGTACTTGGGAAAAGGCTTGGTGTACCCAATCACATGCATTGGGAGTCGCAGTATGATACGCGATGGAATTTCCGCGATGGTTGGGCCCCGAATGTGCGTAGCTAGCTACCTTGATGGAGCGTTCATTGTCTGATTGTTTAAACTATTAGGTTCCCTCTATTCTCGAAAGGCGTGGACACATACCGCTTCGAGTACGGCGTGTTTCTGCTCAACAAAGATATCGAATTGGTAAGCGGTGGTCACCATGCTAACGGTGATTTTGTTTGACGAGAACTTTAGCTGATGGCCGACCGCGATCTACGTGCATTGGATATGCGTCACACTTTACCGAACCTGAAGAACTTGTTACTGACGTTAACCGACGGAGAGGGGGCCAAATTAAGGTAGTTTCGCCGCTGCTTCGGGATGCAAAGACCTTATTTGTTTTTCTCTCTCCCTTCCTAGTGTTACCCGGTCTTTTAGTTCTCCTGAGCTGTCTGTGAGGGGACTGGAGTCTCCCAGGGCAGAGTCGCCGGTAGAAACTGGGCCGAGTACGCCCAAGGCGGTATACAGCTCAGAACTTCCGGCTGAGGGCAACACTCCGCCGGCGAGTGGGTCGACCACCCCAACTGTAGAGACTGCGAAAAAGGGCTATTCGTTTATTGGGCTTTCACCAATAGCGGGTTTCCTGCGCGCGCGGTATCCGTCAGCCATCCGGGCGCCACCTGTGAAGGTCGAGGAAGATGTCGAGCCCCCAACGGTAGATGACGGGTTGAACTCCGCGGAGGATGATCGTCGCACCATACGGGGAGATGTCGTCGCTGACGCGGCCTTGGAAGTTGGCATTAATGGAGCTTTGCGGGGCTCGGAGGTCCCAGGCGATGTACCTGCCCATGCACCCAGTTCCTCCCCACCGCCGGTGACGCCTATTAAATGACACACAGATTATACGTATTCAATGCGAGCTCTCCGTCGTTTCTCAGCAGATCTGGCTAGCGACTCGCGAGTGCGCGCCATCGTTGAAGGTCTAGAGCCAAATCACGTGGAGGGTGAAAATTTGGCCGGCTCGCGAGTGACTTGCGCGTTGTGACTTTCAGACAACGGAAAGCGGAAACCCCGGGTGAGATGTAAGCCTGAAGGCACCTAGAAGGGATGTGCATACTATCTGCCAGTAGCGGGGCATTCTCAGCTATATTCCATCAGTTAGGCTACCCTTCGATAAACGTCAACGAGTCGCTGGAGGGGTGTCATCATACGCATTTTCTGTCTGCCGCCAACCGAAGCAGGGCCGTGTTGAGGTTGAATGGAGCAAGTTGATCGCCACATGGTGGATTGCTTGGACTTTGCTGTTTTCGCGGGCTAGAATCTGCTAGAATAATTTGTGCGACCAGGGCCGGCCCTTGTCACATAATGCTGTTTGTGTCTCAGTGGTGCCTGTAGTCAAAGGAAGCGTGGTTGTGCGGGGTTCGGTGTATATGCGAGATGTGACTATGTGAAAGGTCGAAAGGAAACAAACAGGCGGCATCAAGACGGCATCGCCGCCAAAATCGCAGGTGACGACCGTTTATTCACTCTACCACCATTTCGCTCCCTTTTACTGTCGGGAAACTGGAGCGCTCAAAAGGGTCAGCTCTTTCTTGCTCTTCCTTCCTGCTCTCACCCTCCTCTCAGCCTATCAGCCGCATTGTAACAACAGTCCCACTAGACGGGCTCAAAATCAGCTTCAAGGTGGGTCTATTGATGGTGGCTCTGCTTTCAATACTCATTCTCGATGGCCAGCATCCCTTGTGCAACTAGGTTTCTCGTTTTCCGCCGTTTTCACCCTTCGCTTTGTTTTCTGTCCTTTACTGCCCTGGAGAAGTCACCGGCACCCTTTCGTCTCTTAAAATGAACACCGCTCTGGAAAACTCTATAAATTCTCCTACCGATAATAATCCTTCCACCGACGAGAGGAAACAGAGTCCACCCGCATTCCTGGACCTGGCTGATTCCGTACGTCATCTCCCATTTGTAACGCACTCGCAGTGGCGAACCGCATTTCTTGTCTCAGGCCGCGAGATTGGGCAGTAATATGCCGGACATTTCCGCCGTGAGCTCTGCGAGTCGTGGTTGGGTCCGATTCGTTTGCTGACGCCACTTGCTTGCAGCGCGTTGAGCTCAAGCGTCTCGAGCACGAGCGGCAGCGTCTTCTACAGCGCAAGATATTCGAGGATCAAATGCGTGCTCTCGAACAGCAGCAGGCCCAAGAGCTCCTCAGTCTTCCGTATGACCCCAATGCCCCCTCGGCCAACGGCGGCATCCAACACCTGGCGGTCTCGGCACCCACCACGCCTCCCCGAGTGAATGCCGTTCTCAACGGCGAACCCCACCAAGGTGTTCAAAGGCGTTCTCAACACTTCGATGCGGAGACTTTGTCCAAGGCAGTTGGAACTGCGGTTTCTGATAAGCGCAAATCCGTTACATACGCGCCGTCCGTCAATCTGTCGCCCGACTTGAATACCGGCAGCGCTGCAAACAACAGCAGCTTCAGTCGCGCCGCCGGTGCGAAGAGCATGCCCGCGAGCCGCCGTACATCAGCTAGCGAGCATGACGAGGACTTGGCTGGACATCTGCAGGGTTTGTCGATGGCGGGTGAAAGAGCTTCTCCCGGCCCCGTTCCGGTCTCGGCCTCAATTTTGACGAGAGGCTCTTCGCGCTACGCCGATGATGAAGGAGCTCGGTATGCTAGCACGTACAATGCTGGCATGATGTTGGATGAGCAACTCGACCAAGAGATGCACAGTGCGTTTTTTTCTCTAGTTTTCTCCCACTTTTAACCTTATTCTTCATTAGATGCCATGAGGAATCTTCCCACCTCCGACGACGACAAGTACACTTCGTCGTTTGCTGGCAAGGTATGACTTGGCTATTTGCATGCCGGCTCCGACACTTACGCGAAAACTAGATATCCACGTCCTCTGCAGCGTTGGACTTGGCCCACATCTCTCAGACTTCACCTCGGACCTCGTTTGCTACCCGTACACTGGAGACCCGCGACAAGTCGTCGGAGTGGCCCCAGTTTGCTGGATCTGGCCGCCCTGCTCCTCCCGATGGAGCTTCGCTCAGGGCCGACCGTCGTACCGTGACAAACCCGAACCTGACACTTTCTGCTCCGTCCAACGACCCTTCCGGAGGTAAACTGAACACTGTGTCGGCGTCAGCCACTCCGCTGGTCCAACAACACCCCCAAGTTACCGGCCACGCTCATGCTCAGGTGCCAACTTCTCGCCGTAGCTCACCACCTGGTCTTTTGGAAAGCTTGAACGCCACAACTCGGTCTGTTCCTGCCACACCTCTCGGTCTTCCCAACAGCGCTGTGCATATCCTCAAGTCCCCGGGCACGCCCCACACGCCCGATACTCAGGCCTTGAATGGACGCCTCACGTCTGTCGGGGAAAATGCGGTCAACGCCAATGATCTCCAGGCATCCTTGTCAAGGCTTCCATCTGGCCAGTACGACAACGGTTCTTTGACCTTCAACTCTATCCAACCTGGCGGCCTGGATGACACGCTGCAGGTAAGCAAATATCCTGCAGACACGGTCCCCTTCTCATATTCTTAGCAGCAGTACGGCGGTGGGATAGATTCGGTTTACGGTCTCAACGGGCTCGACAACAATGCCTACAACTCCTACGGCTTCGAATCTGGCGGTCGCTCCGGCGCCAACCCTAGCACAAGCGGTTCTACAGCTCTGTATCACCACAACGGATCTCGTTATGGACTGGGACTCCCTGCACGGACCAACTCGGGCGCTGGTGACGGCAAGATGAACGGTTTGCATGGACCCAAGCACAAGCGCGGCGACATGGACCGGGAATGTATGACTCATTCCTCTTGTCACGTTTGATGCTCACATACTTTCTCAGTCAACAGGTTCGCGGGCACCCGGCTTGAGGACCTGCAAGGCGAGATCCCTGCCTTATGCAAGGACCAGCACGGCTGCCGCTACTTGCAGAAGAAGCTGGAGGAGGGCTCCGCAGAGCACCGGGACATGATCTTCCGCGAGACGTTCGGCCACTTCGCGGACCTCATGACTGGTATGTCCGTTCTTTCCCCTGCCGCGTTTTGAACTCAGCGGGCCTATAGATCCTTTCGGCAACTACCTGTGCCAGAAACTTTTGGAGTATTCTACGGATGAGCAACGCAACGTCATCTGTGATTCCGTCGCTCAGGACCTGGTCAACATCTCTCTGAACATGCATGGAACTCGTGCTGTTCAGAAGATGATTGATTTTTTGTCGACCCGCAGACAGGCGAATCTAATCCTTCACTCAAACTTCGCTGCAACTGACGACTCTTTCAGGCGGATGCTAGATACAATGCTCAGATCCACTCGATCATTGTCGCCCTGAGCCTCCATGTCGTAGTCCTCATCAAGGACCTCAACGGAAACCACGTTATCCAAAAGTGCCTGAACAAGTTGGCGCCCGAGGACAACCAGGTATGCGTTTTGTATTGATCTGCAGACTCTCTTTGATTCCCCTTCCAGTTTATCTATAACGCGGTCGCCGCTAATTGCGTCGAGGTTGCGACTCACCGTCACGGTTGCTGCGTCCTTCAGCGCTGCATCGACCACGCTTCCGATCACCAGCGCATCCAACTTGTAAATGAGATCACGTACAACGCCCTCACCCTCGTCCAGGACCCGTATGGAAACTACGTAGGTGTCTTTCCTACCAACTGAGGTTTCTCATTTAATGTTTATCTGCAAGGTCGTTCAATACATACTCGACTTGAACGACAACCGCTTCAGCGACGCCGTCATCCGTCAATTCACTGGCAACGTTTGCGCCCTGTCTGTTCAAAAATTCAGTTCGAATGTCATCGAGAAGGTGGGCAACACATTGTCATATGATACAAATCATGTCTGAACATTTCCCCGTGTAGTGCGTCCGTGTTGCGGAACACAGCACCCGTAAGATGCTGATCGAGGAATTGCTGAACCGCACTCGGCTCGAGAAGTTGCTGCGCGATTCCTACGGCAACTACTGCGTCCAGGTCCGTGTTTCATCTTTTCAGCCGCCATCCCCGACTAATGTTGTCCAGACTGCTTTGGACTATGCCGAGCCCAATCAACGCGCGCTTCTCGTGGAAGGCATCCGGCCTGTTCTCCCGTTGATACGGAACACGCCGTACGGTAAACGTATACAAAACAAGCTGCAGCGTGAACAGATGGACCATTTCGGCGGAGGGGGCTATCAGCACCCCCAATCTCTGGTCAACCTTCCCCTTGGAACTCAGGGCATGGCTCCTCAAGGACGCCACATGTCCCCTGGCCTACACGCTAACGGACTCGCGGATATCTATGGTGGGCAGGGCGGACTCTACGCACAGTCGTCTTTTGGCCAGACACACATGGCGCCTCAACACCACAGCCTCCAACAGTCCATCGACGGTTATGTGCTGCAGGGCAATTCTAGCCACATTGGCTTGTCATCGTCCCACCACGCAGGCGGCCTCTCGGGCGCACCGTTCGCAGGTATCAGCCCTTTCGGCGGTGCCGGCCTAACCAGCTCCCTGTCCGACCCTTACCAGCGGTCGTTCGGATACGGGATGTAAATCAACAACTGACTTGCTCCGAGCCACGCCACTCTTTTCAACTCTCGACGTCAAATTACCCTATATCCTCGCCCAAATCGTTGCGTCTACTTGCCGATTCCTCCTCCCCCATCTACCTTACCGCCAAACTTTTTGAATTGCTGTTTCCTCGCTCTCGTCAAACCGTATTATCTAGCACTGGGGTGCGTCCGCGCCCGCAGTTATCATACCATCCCGCATTGTATTCTGCAACCGGCATATTTCTCAGACTATTGCTCCTTCTGTTTGACCACACCTTCTTATCGTTCCGCCCATTTGTACAGGTTATTCCCAACACGCGTAACACGGTTGTTTGTCTAATAGTACCCTCACAGCATTTGTCTCTCATTCTGTAGTTAAAACTCATCCTCAGCTGTATAAATTCGATAATTAGATATTGCAACCGGATATTATATCACTATTTGAACTCGGAACGAGCGAGGAGATGAGCTTGAGGTCGAAAACATTGGGATGAAGCAAATTATGAACGTAGGGACATTGAGCAGAATCCTCCGCCGCGAAGTTGGTTGTAGTTTATTTTCAACGGACGACAAAATCCGCGTAGAATACATGGGTCTCCCGTGTTGGTCTTGAAGATAAGGAAGGACCATTCGTACTAATAGGAGGAGAGAACAATATGAAGACCTCCGGTGGTTGTCTCAGACGCTAAAGCCGCACGACTTTCACGCCACACAGCGAGCATAGGAGTTGGCAAGATGGTCTATCCCAATCGACGCTGCAATGACCGAGCGGAAATAATGCATGCTTGACATTAACATATCATATGAGGTGCATACAAATGTGCTGTAGCGACGCGACAAAGGAAAAGAACCGGGTGACCAGTGCGACGTGTTCACCGGTTCTGATGTTGTATAAGTCGCGGACTGCAAGGAACGCCAGTACAGACGCACCTTGACGAAACCGATGGCAGCCGACTTTTCACGGAAGCATTGGCGGCAGAGGTCGAGCCCGTATTTACGGATGAGGCCGGCCTGGTGGGCGCAGAGGCGGCTATAACATAGAATATTCAGACCCCTCCTCCGAGCTGGATGTGCTGCAAGTTACGCACCATTGACGGGCGCCTTTACCGTACTTGCGCGGGCGGGAGAACCAAACAGCGTCGTGTGTCATTTTTTGAGGGTTGGCGGGTCTGTTCAAGGAGTATTTGTGTCAGAAATGCGCCATCCAGAATCGAAGAATGCGCACCAAGCTCTGAGGCTGTTTTGGCGTGAAGTCGGCGATGGATATTGATTTGCGCTGATGTAAGCGACTTCACAGCTTCACGTGCACTGTACGCGGTAACCGGTCCGGGTCCGGAAGGCGCCGAAAGCAACACTTAGATTGAGTTGGGACACGCACCGGGTGATATCGGGATGAGTAAGCAGCACGTGATGACATTGCCCCTTTGGCACCGCAGCGGAAGTAAATCGTTTTGGGCGAGTACTTCAAGCTTCAAGATCATTCAACTTCTGGGCTGGATGTTACTCGGCGGTGTATTATCCGAAAATTCTAGTGAATCTTCTGGTCTCTAAGTCTCGCAATATCGCCAACCATACAACAGTCAGCTTCTTGTCATCATCTACCTCCGCGAATCACTGCCCTCGCTTGCGGCAGCTGCTCGGCGTGTCCCAAGGGAAAAACCCACCTTGGATTGTCATGGGACACGCTGTTTTACCGCCGGGCGTACGCCCACAGCGTGTCCCATGTCAAACTCGATTTTTTTCGCCCATGGGATACGCTGCCTTTTTGGGACCATCGACAGATTATCTACGGACTATCTCATCGCCGTGGACCGTCCAATCCCCACCCAGCGCAGCCGAAACCGTGGGACGCGTTGCTACCACGCGCAAGTTTGTTTACGTGCGGCCAGCCAGGCAATCATGGCACATTGACACCATCGTCTGTGTCTTCTTTCTTTCTCCCTCTTGTCGTCTTCCGGTGTCTCCCCTGCCGTTCTTTACCTTGCGCGCTGCTGGGGATTATCGACACAATTCGCAGCAAACACTGATTCTCACACGTTCGTAGATTCCTAATAACTCTAATGGAATTACAATCACATTAGTTTTGTAGGTAAGGACGCAATGACCAACGTCGTCGTTGCGCCCTCAAGTCGAGCAGTACATACTGCTCGGCTTTGCTATTTCCTTGGACCTGTACCTCCCTCACGCTGGCAACGGCGGAGTCGCTCTCACCGAAACGTGAGCTACCTTCTCTTCATTTCATTTCCCTACTGACGTTTTAAACAGGTACTCACACAACAACACACAGCTACCGGGATCCCCCGCAGAGCTTCAACTTTTGCCCTGCCAGACCCAGGAACTGAGTGCCGTGCTCACCATGCGCCCAGCTGCACCTTGCACCAGATGCGAACAAAACGGGTGCGGTGGCTGGCTCGGGCCTGTCATCAGGGCGTGCATCCCGACACGGACCAAGACACACGCACCCGTGCTGCTCCCGTGAGACCGGCGTGTGCAATCACACGCCCCGCGGCGGCGTCGTTCAGCAAGACGTGAGTACACAGGTACGCACCAACACTTACTTCTCTTTCCCTACTGACTCTTGCGGGACAGTGACACCCGTACACACACGTACAGCGTCGATCACCAGCGATGCGTGAACTAAGCCGTGTCCACCATCGCACGGCCACCAGATCGTCCGCTCTCGCACACCATCCACATTATCGACGCCTATGGGGTAAGTCCTACATCCCGTCCCCGCCTTTACTCGACGGTCTGCACTTCCGCCTTGACTTCCCTACTGACCCTTCTTTCCAGCCTCACGACTTGTGCTCGCAGAATCACAGAACAGCCAGCGTCGTCGCGGACTCACCACCCCCCACGCACACACACACGCAGATAACGTCGCGTCGGCACCCCCCTGTGACCACTCTCGCATGCATCCGCAGGCTTGCGGAGGAGCGACTCCACGTGGGGCGCCCTCCAGCGCTAACGACTGCTCCGTCTCGCAGCCGCGCACATTCCACGTGGCACAAATTCGTGCCGCGCGAAATGTGCGCGGCTGAGGAGGAGCGCGAACTGGACAAATGTGGGACTACATGGGTTCCAATGTACGTTCTCTGTCCTCTCTCTCCCTTCGCCTCTGCTGACCATCCTTCTTTCTTTCTTGCAGGAGGCCTCACGCACGCACACTGATCCGGCACACATCCGCACGCAAAACAAAGCTGCCGCTCCAGGCGAATCTCGCAGTGCGCGTGCGTCATTTTAGGCGAGTCTTACACCATATGCTCATTGCTCATCGCCCGTGTGCATTGCAAGTCGCAGGTATGTGTCCACCTTTAATTGTTCCCTGCTGACCTTTCGTTTTAGCTCGTCTTTGGGACCTTGAAGGGAGGTCTGAGTGCGACGGCGGCCTGGAGGCTGGACACACAGACCCATGCAGAGCGTCCATTCTACACACCACGTCGCCAACGCCGCTGTCAATCGCCAACGACCCCATCTCGCACTACGCACGCATATCCGACCCACGCCTACCCGAACGCAGACCCACCCCCACATACATACACTCGCTCGCGCATTCGCGCCTCGTATAGCGTGAGCGGCTGGGAACGAGTCCCACGCAGCCAGTGTACGCAGACACAGGTATGGACATGTCTTCCCCTCTCTATTTTACTCTCTGCTGATCCTTCTTTATAGCGAGACACTGGTACATGGTCCCACGTACCAGCGTTACGAATCGGCAAGTCGTACCGCGGGACCCGCCTACAGACTAGCGTTTCGACTCTCGTGCTCTTGCTGCTCGCGCACGTCAACGTTAGGTACGCTCTACCCCCATCGATTCCTTCCTCCGCTAACATGCCTTTAGAGTCGCCGCGCACACGCCTGTGCGCAACAACCAACCCGGCAGCACACAAGTTCCCGCCACACACGCCTGCGGGCAAAGTCGTTCTCGACACACACCCGCACACGACGTCGATCCGGCAGGCCACGTCGCCATCGTCAGCGCCCGTCACGTCCGGACACACATACCTGCGTGCCAAGTTGGCGCCGTTCTGGGCGAGTTCGCGGAGTAGATTTGGGGTATGGCCTACCTCTTCCCTCCCCGCTTTTACTTTCCCCGCTGATCCTTTATCTAGGTACAGTCCCGAGACGCTGGTACATGTGGTAACATGTACCAGCATGTACCAGCGTCTCGGGACCTCCCTCCGAGTACTCGGAGGGAGGTCTGAATGCAGCGGCATTGCTGCGAATCGCGGACCGTCGGCCTTGGCCGTCGCACGCGACTACTGATCAACCTCCGACGAATCGCGCAATCCTCTGCATTGGGAGTTAGCATGCAGCGACTGATCGACTGCAGGCGAGCCGTCAACGAAACGATGGCTCGGACCCTCAGCCAGGCAATGTGTACAGCTGGGAGGAGCGCAAACCGGAGAATGGGTAGAAGGTACGCATATACACGCGTTCTATCTCTCCTCGCCTCCGCTTACGTTTCTTCCTTCTGTCTCGCAGCCTCGCGCCCCACGCACACGCACACGCACCCACCCGCACTTATACTTTCGTGCGAAGTCCCTGCGCCCGTTTCAGATTGACCCGTTCCGACACTGTTCAAGGTCGGAGTGGATGAGTCTGTTGACGCGCGCGGATGAGGGCACGATGTTGCACCACCCAGGGTGCACATGCGGTGGTGTTTATGCGGCTACACGAACCTAAGAAGCCGCATACATACTGCCATTGCGAATACGCACTTGGCATTGTGTGTGCGGCTGCGTGTACTGGCAGACCAATATATATATATATGTCTTTGATATGCAGCGTACATAACACTGTTGACTGATCTCCTAGTATAATTCGTTGTACTGCACGTAGCACGACCTATTAGATGAAACACGATCCAAATGCGGAATGTGATCGGTGAAATGAAATTTTCCTGCTCCCGACTACCATGTCCCTCAGCAAGATGAAAGCAGTTCCTACAGAGGATGAGGTGCGCATTATCTGCCTTGTATCTGTCCACAATTGAATGGGGTTCTCAGCTGACAGAAGAAGCCCTTAAGCTGTACCTTGAAGAAGAAGATTCGCTTGCGGAACAAATAGACGGTCTTATCTCGGAATCCTTGCAGGATTTTCCAGACGAGGATGAGCGCGACGAGGCATCCAAATATGCTGCTAAGATTGCTCGAGCTGTGATCACTGATAAAACACGCTACGGCCATCTTCGGTACGGCACTAAATTTAATCTATTTGCTACATTCAAATTTATTGAAGAGCTTCCTTAGCATCGTCAAAGCCTATATTGCCTCTCACATGCGCAGAGAGCCTAATTGGGATGCGACGAGTGTAACTGCTGCCACACCGGGCCATATTACTCAGTTCATTGCTCAAAAATGCGGTGACAAAGCAGAAGGGTATGAAGGGAAGAAGGTACCGGAACTTGTGTGTCTTTTGGCCAGAAATATTGCAACTTTCATCTTCTATGCAGTATGCAACAGCAGTTTCAGCTCGGGCGGCACTCACATTCTGGTACCGTTCAATATGCCCAAACGAGAGCGTTACCGAGTGGAGAATTGACTCGCGCACCGGTGAATGGTAAACATATTTATTATTGACACTACCCTACATATTCTAATATATTCAACAGCTTTGGCCTCCCGACTCGCGCCAGGCATGTGTCTGAGTTCATGACTGGCCTGGAGAAGACCAAGGCGAAGGCTGGTGAAGTGTCAGTCTCTGCCCGTGCCCTGTCTCTGAGTGACATGCACAATTTATACGACTTGTGCTTTCGCCCAAATGCTACTTCCGCCGAAATTCGGTGGGGAATCGTTCGATATGTAAGTGTTTTCTCTGTGATATTTAACAAGATACTGAGCTTTTTCAGACAGCCTATTTATTTGCATGGTTATTGCTCTTACGGTTTGAAGAAGTTGTTCGTCTTCAATTCGAGGGCATCAATATAATTCCGGGGGCTCGTACGATACACTCATTTTATCGATTTCAACTGTGCTAATCTCCGTTATTCAGGGGAGTCTTTTGAAGTGCAACTTTGGACTCGCAAGTCAGCGCAGACAGGTATCGGCCATGCATGGACTCTGCATGCTAATGACATGGATCCAAAGATCTGTCCAGTGCGCGCTCTCATTCGTCTCGCTGTCGTCTATGGTACCAGCATCGACCTGGCTGGCTCATTGTTCTTGAAAGTCAACAAGTATGGTGCTATACTGCAAGATCCTATTGTATGTGTATCTCCCTTCGAAGGATTTCAAACTCATTATGTCTTCAGACAACCGGGATAATGAGCCGCAGTTTGACGACAGATTTACAAAACCTCAACTACAAATCCTGGGCTATGTATGGTACACATTCATTCCGTCGTGGTGGATGCCAGCACCGAATCAAAAACAAGGGTTGGACAGTTGATATGGTGGCTGCTTGGGGTGGATGGTCCCAAGTTGAGGCAGTAACGATGTTTCGCTACTTCTACTCGCCAAAGGACAACAACGAATTCATGAATGATTACGATAGAAATGATCCAAAGCGACAACGTGTGTAGTGTACTTGATTTAGTATCTTTCCTTGTCAATCGTTCTCCAAACTTCCCACTTATTCTTCCCATCCCATTTCGCCGTCCATAGTTCTTCCGAAAATACACCATTGCACTGATATTCAACCGAAGATTGCTCCACCCGCAAATCTTTGTCGCGATGAGGAATAGCTTGGGACACAAGGCGAAGTGAACGGAGTTTCTCGACAGCCTCCTTCGATTTACCCCTCTTGCCTTTCGGAGTCTCTGTGATTGTAAAAAATGCAAAGAACTTATCTTTGTTCCCCTTGAACTCATTTTGAAGCTCGTTCCCGAGCCGTTCACGACGGGTGATTGTGTTCTTGATCTGCCCCCACATCAGGTTTGTGGCCCGATCCTTCTTCGGTCCATACAACTCCCGAATCTCTGCCACTTGGCCATTCTCGAGCTGAGTAACAACCTCACGAAGACCATTGGCACGTTTGAGTGATTGTACCGAGAGGCTTCCGCTGGCCAAGATGATCGAGTCGAGAGAAGTCAAAGGTTCAACTGGAGGAGCAGGAGATGGTAAAGCAGTGGATTCAGAAGCCGGTGCAGCAGAGGATGTGGAAGAAGTTGAAGCAAGATTGGAGTCAGATGATGGAATATTTGGGAGGGTACGAGAAAGCGCAGAAGGACGCTCTCGCGATAGGACAGTGAGAGCATTGGGAAGTTCATTCTGAAAAATTATATCAGTTGAGAATCACCGTTAAAAAGATAACGAACAGAAATGGAGGCCTGGAGCTTAAACAGAGTAGCAATTGAAGCTACATCACCATCTTTTGCAGATTGAAGCAATGCCTGTACTGTCTCGAGATCCATGGTCTGGGAATTATTATCCTCAGAAGGATTCAATGACTCGAATGTGTCTGCAAGGGTCTCATCGATTGCACATTTGATACTGGGCAGTAATGTTTCTGTGGTAAAGTCAATAATCAGAACAGTTTCCAATGTTCATTCAACGACATACGGTGACTAGGCTGTGTGGCATCCCCAACCAGCCGAAATGGTCCTCTACTGGCATCCTTCGCAGCCCATTCAACTCCCAAGCGGCGGAGATGGGCCCATTGGTTCTCGTTTATGGCCTTATCACGACTGATTGGACCAAGAGCGGGAGCAGCCGGAATATTGGAGAGATCAATTCCATAGTAGTCGGCCAGCCTGTGCCGGCGGACATCAACCCTGCCGGTTTTCACAAGCTCCTTCTTCCCAGCGGTTTTATTGGCAGCTTCGATCCAGAAATCAAGTTGTGTGCCGGAAGCATCAGTGAGAGAACGAGCATCAAGGTCCGCGGGACGTGGGGGCATCGGCGGAGAGCTGCCAGTGCCGCGTGGCACTTCTGATGGGAACACCCCGAAGGGGTTGACGGGTTCAGTCATGTCGCGTTGGATGTAACTTGGCTTGCGTCGACAAAAGAAGAGTAAAATACGGAGAGGAGATATCTCAAACAAAGACTTAGGAGTTGGGTGTTTGTTTGTTTCTCATCCCCTATTACTCTCCGGGTCCAGAGAACCAGCAGCATATGCAACAAACTAAGTATACTCACTCTAATTGGAGCCTCAGATGATTGTTGGATGAAAGCATGCCCAAATTGAACTTACTTTCCATTTCGGGCAGCCAAAAAACACGCGATCCCGCGGAAGCAAACGTCGGGGAGGGTGTGCGGGGTCCGAAACGGGAAGGCTGCAGCCAAACAGGAGCATGCCGTGTCCCGGGAAACGCCACGTGACCGGATTACGAGTCCTTAAAAATATCCTTTTTTAAGTTTCGTTCTTGTCATCCCGTGCTCACTGTAAATTTTTCATCAATTCAGTATGTCTTAGCTTGAAACGTGACCCTCCACGTGCTCACCATCAATTCCACTGGGCTTTTTTGACAGTTTTTTTGATGGTATTCCTGGCTTGAAACGTGACCTCTCGTCATTATTCGCTTCACTCACCGGCTTTTTCGTCCTTTGAATCCGTTGCTTTGAACCTTGAAACGTGACCTGTCTTTCTTCTCGTAATTTTTCCGTAGTAATGTCCACAACGTATGTATATATGTGTATTTTCCTTTGGTTTTCCCCCTCACCTCCTCCTCCTCTTTTCTCTTTGGTTTGTTATTTCTTCTTTTCTTTTCTGTGTTCTTTTTCATTCCTTCTCCTAGTCATGGTCGTGTCCTTACATGTTGTTCTTCGCCCCTCCGATCACCCGGCCCCTTTAACTGAAGGCATTGACGAAAACTTGGTTCACGAAATGTGTTCTGCATTCTCCCTCACTCGAGAGCAGGAGACCGCTCTTCGCTTTGTTGCTCGTCATGTCTTCAGTGACTCCGCTCCTCCCCTGAATGTGGGCTTTCCTCGTGTGGGCGGTCGTGGATATTCTCGGACCATTGACGCGATCGTGGCTTTCTTCGCCGGACGGAAGAATACTTACACGTTCACCTTGGTCGGCCCGACTGGCTCCACAGCCGCTATGTTTTATACCTATCACTCTGTGATTTCAATGCCTCTCCGCGATTTCGTCCCACGTCGTTTGTTCCCGGTCTTCTCACTCTACTTCTCCATTCTCATTCTTGTTTAGAATTCACGGACTACCGCTCCACCGGGAAGTCGCGGACCGGGCATTTTGTGCCTGCTGGACGTCTATTTGTTCCGCGGGAGATTATGTCTGACAAGGTGCTTCGCGCGTTAGAATGGCTTCGCGTTCATAACCCTGAATATCGTCTCATTACCGCGAAGCTTTAGTTTACTTTGGTTTACTTTACTTCTTTCTTTCTTTCTTGGTATTTGTCCTTTGCCCTGGTATAATCGGTAACGTAGCTCGCACTCTTACTTTCCGTACCTTGCTGTTGCTCGTTCTATCTACTTTGGTCCAATTACTACGTCCGTTCATTGCAATCGCTTTTTTTGGCTCTCCTTACATCTGGTAGACTTCTGCTTTTATATACTTCCTGCTTCTACATCCGCCTTCGCTTCTCTCTTTCTTTTCTTCACGGCTACGTCTCGCCTTTCTTCGCGTTCTTTTATTTGTGTGTGTTTTGACTCCCATCAAATCTCGCCTCTTTCTTTTTAGACTCTCAAGTTCGGTTGGTGGGCAACGATGGAGGCGGCCGTCGCCGCTCTACTACGCCCTTTCCCACTGCCTTTTGGTGAGGAATGCTCGTTTGGGCATCTTCGTTGTGCCATTTCTCACCTGTGTCCCTTGCCGTCGCTTCTGCTTATCCCCGGCAGGTTTTGATATCGCGTTTGCCTCATGATGTCCGACTTCGCCTGGCTTGATGGATCTGCTAGCATCTGCTCTTTTTCGTTCTTTCATGTCCGCCTCTGTTGTTGCATGTCTGTTCTCCCTCCTTTTTTTTTTTCTCCTGTTTGTGTGCTGACTTTGCCTCCTTCTTTATAGTTTCTGTCCTTGCTACTTTCTCCCCCATCCATGGACTTCCGCCCGAGATACTGTCTCTCATCTTTATCTCTCTCTGTTATTGGCACGACCCCGGTTCCGGCTCGTTTGTTCATTCCCGCTACGTCGTAAGCTCCGTGTGCTCGCTTTGGCATGCGGTAGCGCAATCAATTCCGGACCTCTGGCGGGCTCTCGTCGTGGACCATCTTTGTCGCGACTCCGTCTTGGACATGCTCTTCCATCGCCAATCCGCTCTAGATATAATGCTTCGCGTCTGCCGTGGTGGTCCCCTTTCTATCGCCGTCGCGTCTTCTCAGACTTCTGGTGCTGGAAGCATTTTGCGAGGCGTTGCTCGTCTACGCTCTTCGTCACACCAGTGGCAGCGCTTCACGTTACGCTGTCGTGATGCGCTCTTTCTGCGTGATGTGCTGGCTCTTGTCGCAGGGTTTCCAGCCCCTTCTCTTCGATATTTTCGCGTACAGCTGGATGATGCCATGTCCGACCCACGCCGAGACATTCGCCTCATGTCCTGGACCCTCCCTTTCCCTACCTCTTTCCTGCATTTGGAGACGTTCGACATCACTGGAATCCCTTTCCCCGAGGACCTCCCCCCCATGCCCTCTCTCCGACACCTGCTGTTGCGAGGATTGCCGACGTATTGCTGGCCTACGGCCTCTCAATTACTCACCTTCTTCGACACGTCGCCCCTCATAACCGATTTATCTTTTCGAGGGGGAGGCGTCGTGGTGCCTGACACTGCCCTCCCCGTCATCATCCTTCCGTGTGTCCGATATCTCGAGTTGTCGTTCGTTCGTGATGCGTACGAGCACACCCAGTCTTTGCTCGATTTTTTGCGTAGTGTCACCTTTCCGGCCCTAGAGGTTGTCGACGTCACCTTTGTCAGTCGTGATGCTGTCCATACCTTCATTCACGGGGGTTGGATTCTACGGTCGCCTACTCTTCGCGTTCGTGGTGCAGTCCATGATACATGGCCCCTCCTCTGCCTTTACACCCACATGCGTCACGTCGTGCACCTCGATCTGCGGGGCGGAACTACTAGTATGGTCCGTGCTCTCAGCAAAACAATGGCGCGAGCTCGACCTGCGTATGTCCTTCCCCATCTGCGTCGCCTGTCGCTTCTCGATCCACAATGGGGCCTTGTGCTGGAAACTCTGCATACCCGACGAACCTTGCGTGCTCCTTCCCTCGCCTTATCTTGTTATTTTACTTCGCCGCAGGGTTTTTACGAGGTGCATCCGGATCGCACTGCCTTGCGCCCGCTTATTACCAGCATTGAATGCTCCTTCCTTCCTCCTCATCCTGGTCATTTCGCAAAATTCGATGAACCTGTCGGGTATGATCCTCGTGTTGACACAAGCCTATACTTACCTTAATCTACGTACATTTGTATTGTTTTCTCCTGTCCTCACTAATAAAATCATTGCTTTCCGTACAATCCCGGGTGTGCTCTTGTGCTGGGACGACTGGCAATAATGCTTTGATAATCAATTTGTCCTTGTTTTATCTCGCTCCCTTCACCATCTCCTCCTCTATGGACCTGTCCGTCTTCGCCGCTCGGTGCAAAGCCCTCCTCCAAGACGAACCCCTCTTCTCTCAGTGGTTCGTTCTTACCAATACTGTTCGTCATTGGTCTGCTCTCTGTGGCCCTTTCTTATACCTCCGCTGCTGTCCAGGCCTGTCGGCGTTGCCTTCGCCTTCCTGGGGCTTGTTTCAGGAGACATTCCGCCTTAGGTTGCTCTTCCTGTGTAGCGGCTAAACAGAGATGCTCTCGCCAGGATGACTTTCTTTTTGACATGACCAAGCACACTTTCTTTCCTGTCCGAAATGACTTCGACGTTGCGAGGGAACTCTTGAAACCGCGGCGGAGACGTGCCTGTCGCCCTCCCGACGTTGTTTCTCGGGTGCAGCCGTACCCCATTCCACGGAACTCTACCGTCGCGCTTCCGCGTTCTCTCTCTCCGTCCTCCTCTTCTCTCGCTATTTCCGCCATTCGTACTTCCCCAGCTTCCTCTTGCCGACGTGATCTCGCGTCTGCCACTTCCGTTTCCGCTGCGCCCGGTGAACCGTCGCCTGTTCCCTTTGTTTCCGGTGTGTCTTTGTCTTTCTTCCTTCCCGCTGACGCTTAATCGTCATGGTCTTGCGTTGTGTAGCCCGCTCAACTGGAGACCTGGACAAACAGGCTCTCCTTCTATTGGTCTCTCTGCTCCTCGAGCAGATTTGTGTCTTGCAAGCATCTGATGCTGACATTGACACTGTTCGTCCTGTTCTTGTATGTTCCTCCCTCTACCGTCTCCTATATTCTGCTGATTTAACTTTTATTTTGTGTCCTTTTTTCGCAGCCGTGACTGATTCTGCGGCGAAGTCTTTTTTATTATTATTACTTCTACTGTATTCTTTCTATAGTATGTCTTTTATCGCTATCTGTTGAATGTATCACTCTGGTCGTTCACCTTCCTTTTCCCCATTTGAGCACAACATGTTTTCCTTCGGAATGGTATTTTGATGCTCCCTTGTGTTTCGCTCATCATCATCGGGTTACTGTCCACATGAGGTGATGGAGCCTTCCCCTCCAAAAAAAATCAGCCGCATCCTAATCGCAAACCATCACCTTGAATTCTTTCTTCTTGCCAGGTCGTCCCCGCACTACCCTGCCGAGCATGTCTATCTCCACCCCCGATATGTCTGTGATTTCTTCTTTCCTTCGCTCGTGTGACTTACTTCTGGCTAGTGTGTACACTTCGCACGACTACTTCAATCGTCTCCCCGACGATTTGCTTTCCTATTTTTTCCTGCGTTTCTGCGGGCCTTTCTTCAGGGATCCAGAGGCTTTTGCCCTAATCAGGCGGGCCCTTTACATGGTCTGCCGTCGCTGGTACCATCTTATCCAAGATATGCATCTTCTTTGGTCTTCTATCCTGGTCGGCCGCGTCCAAAGCCTTGCTTTGATCGCCTTTTTCTTCTCGAAAGTACCTACTGGGTTGCTCAAAATCACACTCCAGTTCAATGAACCGGTCTTCCTCTCGTCTTCCCCTCATCATCATCCACCTCTACCCGCCATCATTAACGCGGTTCTACCCCATCTGCATCGCGCCGTTGCGCTCGTCATCTACGCCGCCGACACAGACGCCCTTACGATGATTTCGAGGGGCATGAGGAACGTTCTCATCCCCCGATTGGAGACGCTTGTTGTTCGTCGCCACGCCTGGACCTCTATACGGGTCCCTGGATATGCGGCCCCGCGTATTCTATTTTGTCGACCTTCGATGCTGTTGACGGCGATGGTGTTGAGTATTTTGCCGTTCGACACATCCAGCTTGCCACCCCTTCCGCACCTGGTAGAGTTGGTGTTGCGCGACATCTGCCCCGAAAACTTCCCGTCCTGTGCAGCTCTCCTGCGCTTATTTTCGGCGACTCCTAACGTCCTTCGCTTGTCTCTCGAAAATATGGGAGTCCGTCGACTCTCTTCCCTCGACTGCTCTATCGCCGTGTTGCCCTTATTGCGCGAGCTTCATGTGGCGTTTCGCGGCCAGGACAGCTCTGCTGCCTTACTTCGTTTCCTGCAATTGGGTCCCGTGCGCATTTTGTATGTCTCGCTGTCGTCAGAGTCTGACCTGCGCATGCTCGTCGTTTGCTCTCGCGTGCTCGCCTCTGTTGAGGAGTTGCGGCTCGACGGTAAGACACCTTCTCAAGCGGCGCTTACGACTTTATTCCTATCCGTTCCTTCTCTGCGCCTCTTCCATTTTCCCTACATCGGCCATAGGGTGCTATCTGCTTTGGACGACGCTGCTACGATCCTGCATCCGCACTCACCTTCCGAGTTGGCCCTGTCCCATCTTGCACACCTCGGCATAGCCAGTATTCCCCCCCAGCATGTGCTACCTTTCGTGCGACGTTGGAAATCTTTCCAAACCCATCCGTTTTCGGGAATCACCCTGTGGAATTCTTCCTCTCCTTCCCTTGACCTCGCAGATCCTTCGCAGTTAGAATTAGAACGGCTGGTCCTTGTCGACTACGACCTCGCGTATCCGGTAGCCGGTTGGCGCTTCTGTGGCGTTGCCCTTCCCGATTGAATCTTCATCACCTATCATGCCGTACTTTTTTGTAGCTCCTTTTGGACCTGTCGCCTACCTCGATGTCGTAGCCTATATCGCCGGATAAGCATCCCTTTTGCATTTAAAATGGGGCCCAGTTTCACTTCTTTGGATTGCCTTGAACGCTGTGCTACATGGCGGATGTTCTCCTCGCTCATCGCGCTGTTATAGGTTTGTTCTTTCCGTTTGCTGGAGGTGTTGTTGATTTTCTTTAGGTGCTCTCGCCGTCCTGTTTCCTTTTTATATCCACGCCCTTCCTGCAGAGGTTTGGGTTATAATTTTTCGACACACCAGATCGGATCTGCGTCCTGGCTCCCGAGCGTTCGCGCAAATGCGCTGTCGCGTCAGTTTGGTTTCCCGCCTGTGGAAAACTATCGCATACTCTGATCATCTCGTCTGGCGGTGCCTGGTAATGGATCGGTATACTAGCCCCTCTGCTATTACCGCCTTTTCCATCCATTCCGATAATCGCTTGGTCTCTGTTGCATTTTTGCATATGGACCTTAGCAGGGGTGGCGAAGCCAAGCTCCTAGCTGCCGCTGACCTTGCGTGCACTTTCAGTCACCGTTGGGTGGCCATGGACATCAAATCTTCATACGCGCCCGCTATTGACGCCCTCCTTCGCCGCTTCGCGCTCTTGCCTGGGCCGTGTTTGCAGCGCGTCTCTATAGCGTGTACGGCTTTTTTCAGTCCGTCACCGTTTCACAGCATGTACCTGCGCCCGTTGACCATATTTGGTGGTGTCTTCAATCAGCTTTGCGACCTGGACCTTTCCGCCTGTCCTCTCGCGTGGAACTCGTTGACGCATCTCCCCAACCTCCTTCACTTCTCATTGCGCGACATCCCCAGAACATCGTGGCCTTCTGCCCGCCATGTACTAGCCATTCTCTCCGCTGCCCCTGCTTTGGAAATCGTCACGTTGAGAAACGTGGGCCTCAGCTCCATCGACCTCGCTCCATGCCCGGTTCTCGCCCTTTCAACCGTCCGCTATCTCGACGTCATGTTCGCGCGGAATAACATCCAACAAGGTTCATCACTTCGCGCCTTTCTGGCGCTCATCTCCTTCGGCTCACTCCACGACATGCGCGTCACTTTTCCCTGTAGCGCTTCCATTCGCTCCTTTTGTGCCTCCGGTCTCACCTTCTCCTCACCAAATCTCCACCTCACTGGTCAATTTGTCTCTGCAGGAGACGTTCCGCGTTTGTTGGAGTGTTTCTCCAACGTCGTTTCTTTGGATTTGCGCGGTGCTACTGCTGCTTTTATCCAAGGGTTGGGAGAACGTCGTCACCGTCGCTCAGGAGCGGTTTTGCCTCTTCTCTGTACACTTTATATTCATCCTGATCACTGGCAGGAAGTGGCATTTTGTATCAGAGAAAGGATTCTGCTAGGGGCCCCCAAACTCAAGGTGCTTGCTTGCCAGCTCCGCTTCATATCGTCGGGCCGTGTGGTCGTAGGCGTACACGCTGCCTTATACGACTTCGTGCGAGCCAACGTCGAATCTTTTCAGTGGCTGCCTTTCGCTCGCCCTATTAGCAGACGTCCACGAATAATTACTCAGCAGTAAAATAGCTGTCTGTCCATCTGTATCCGCGGAAATAATTTTTTTATTGCATCAATTCCGTTTCCGATCGCTGCCCAATTAGGTTGTCCACTTTCCCTTCACGTTTCATCAGGCCTCAGCGACAGAGCTTTCTATCGGTATTGCACGTTCGTCATTTATTTCCTGCGGCGTCGCTGAGCTTACCTGCATTGCTTCATTCGTTATCCAGTTCGCGATGCCCGGGTCGTCTAGCCTTTCACGCTTGCCCGTCGAGATCTGCTTCATGATTTTCTACTTGGTCTTATTCTCCTCTCCTTCAGGATGTAGGGAACTGTATCGCAGGCGCTCCCACGTCATAAAGTGCTCTTTGGAATGGATGCATTTTGTCGCTGCGCAACCTAGGTTTGGACGCATATAATGTTGGACGGCTGCATTCCCCACACCTCGATCCGTTGGTTTCTACGACGCACTGCTCGACTTCCCCTCGTCTTTCTGATCCGGCACCACAGCAGCGCTCCTGGCGACCCGGATAGAGATCCGGGACGAATTGAAGAACTCACCGAACGTCTGACCTCCATAAAACCATACCTTCGCCGGGCGAATGTCATCGATATAGAGACCAACTGCTCTTTTGGCCTTTCTGCCATAAACTCTGTCCTTCAGACGGTGGCTACTCCCGGACTTGACCGTTTCACCGTCATGTCACGCCTCTTCCGCCATTCTCCTGCCGCACTGCGTGCTGTTTCCGCGAAGGCCTGGATGAATAATTATTTCGCTGCGCTGCGGACGTTGGACATCTACAATACTCCGTTACCCTTCGACCTCGTTTCTTTCCCGGTGCTGCAGACTTTAAGAATTGTGAGCGTCTCCGTGCCTATCAGGTTTTCGGTAGCACAATTCGCTCGCCTTGTCAACGGATCTCCCATGCTCAAATCGATGGTCCTCATCTACGTCACCTGCTCAGACGTAACGTCCATCCGCGAGCCGCCCGTCATCACCGCGTCCGCGTTGCTTCGCCTTACGCTCCGCATGAGTGTCGACGGATCGCTCCCTCGTCTAGTGGCTTTGATGAAGATGGAAAATCTCCAAACCTTGCGTTTAGCGATGCGCAGGCACCGCGATGTCGCCAACAGTTTATTTTGCGCCGACGCCTTTCGCTCTACGCGTACCTTGGAGCTTGCTGACACCTGCTGCAATTGGGTTGACGCCGCGCCCTTTTTTGCGATGTTTCCCTTGGTCACCACACTTGATCTTCGTTCGTGCATCGAGAGCATGCTACCCATAGTTAACGCTATATCTGCCTCGCACCTCGTTGACGGCCGCACTACCATTCTACCTCGCATCGAGAAATTGCTTTTGGCCGCCGAGAAACCAGCCGCCGTACAGGATTTTGTTCTCTGCCGTGGAGTAACCGACGGTGGATACGCCCACAACGCGGTCATCCAGACCATCCGCGTCGACTGTCGTTTGGATTCAGGTCGAGAAGACGTGCAGGTTATCAAGCGATGGCTTAAAAGTCGAGTTCCTGACTTTCATCTGCGTTTCTTGAAGTAGTTATACGTTATTGAATAGTCGCCGGCGTGAATCCTATATCCTTCGCTGCCAGGGGGGGGGGGGGCGTAGGTCATGCATCCTTCGACTGTAGTTCGTTCGAAATTTGAGTGAAATCGCTTCACGGAGGTGTAGCAAAAGCGTATGCATTGACAACGGCCAAAAGCGAGCCAAATGTTACGTAAACTGTGAGCGTCTACTTAAGCGTCTATCTAGTACGACGTAAGTGGTCGTATACGCTGTCCAGCACCGTCATACTGCTTCTTCTACTGTGACCATCCTGCATGAAAGTGAGTTATGTTGCTACTCGTCCATGCCATGAGCTCCCACCAGTTTAGGTTGCATATCCATGGACGCCACGAAACTTTCCGCGAACTTCTCACCAAGACCGCATGTTGCTCCGCCTAGGCACCAAGCGACAGAATGCATGCCGTCGAACGAATCGTAAGCGCTTCCTTCAATCTGGTCGTTGTCCTTGTGCCATTTCAAAGGATAAAACTGTCCTTGTCCGTCGTGCAGGGTGCGAACCGTAGCGGGGCAGTTGGGATCGACACCACAATCGTGCCCTGTATGGGCTGGGATGTTGTTCAGCTGTGGGCCAGGGTAAGTCACGTTGCTTGCAGACACACCGTCTACTCACCTTGGTCTCAAAAGTAATTCCTCTGCCGCGGTAGCGGTTGATACAGCCCATCGTCTTGTAAAAGGTGAGAGGGTTCATAACGCACGCGCTCTTCACCAGACCGATGCTCTTTGTTGACAGGTCGGGATAAATAACCAGTAACCCGTTGAAGTGCAGGATGTTCATTACGATAGTAGCGTAAAACTTGAAGATCGGCATTGCCGCGTTTTCTCCAGCCGCCACGATGATGTTAATTTTGAACGTTCCCTTGGTATACCACAATATCTTCCGGATGCCTGCCTGCTCCGGGTAAGAACCGTTAAGCACCTGAACCTGTTTAAAATCCAGCTCGTCTCTGACGACGGCATCCATAGCCCCCTCTTGCGACTCGGGCACGTAAATGTCAACGTCGTTGGGGGTGAACGACATATTCTTCAACACTGCGACAGGCACAGAACCAGATATCAGGCTGCGCGTCGGTCCTAGGCTACGCATCATGATTTGCGCGTCGACGCCGCACATTTCGAGAACGGCGTGGACCTTGCTCTCGATGTTCGCGTCATAGAAAGTTGCTGTTACGTTGAGTCAGTCTCAAACCAGATACATTCCCTGATAATGACCACTTACCAGCAGGCATGGTTGATGGTAGGGTAGAATATTGTCAAATATTTTCACTGACGCGTCGAGTTAATAGGTAGAGCGCAGCACTTGTATTATTCCCCGGCGCCTTCCGCTTCTATTCGCGGGTGTTTCCTCTCACGGGCGGCCCGCCATTTGGCTTCATGTCCACGTCTTTCTCATCACCTAGCCGTCTCCGCCGTGGCCGAACGAAAAAACCAGCGATTTGGCTCGATTGGCGTCTCGATTCTTCACCGTCGATCGTGATTTCTGATGAGCATGCGTTTCTGATATGTTCTCTCCTTCGCTGATGGCGCGTTCTTCGTATCCAATAAAATAAACTGCCACCCCGGCGCAGTACTTTGATGCATGCATAACGACATTGTTGCGGAGGAAGCAGCGCCGTTTGCGATCTTGATGCTGCGGGTTCACATGGGTACGCTCCACATGCGTTGCTTCCAATGCCCTTTTCCTATCCACTTTCTTTTTTTTTTCTTTTCTTTTTCTTTTCTTTTTCTTCTCCTCCCGCTCTCTCCTTCTCCCATGAGACAACATGCGGAGGTTTGCAAGCGCTTCCCGTCGTGGCTGATGTCAAGCCGATGTTTTCGCTCTCTTGCCTTGTTTTCGTGCCCTCCTTTTGGCGTTAATCGGCTATGCTATCATCTTGTGATTTGGGGTCGTTTGCGATTTCACTGATGCCTTTTCGCTTCGTCTACAAGCGCTGCTTCTTTCCCGACGGGCGGAGGCAGGTATCGTTGATTGATCCCGCACATGTTCTTTTCCGGTTTTTCTGCTTCACGGGCACGTAATTCTACTCTGATAGCGACCCGCCGGAGTTTGGAAAAGTCCGCTCCAGGTCTCTCTTGTCGTGCCTGGCCGCTGCCTCTTTGTGACGTTCATCATCATCTGCATCGACCGATCGCTCTCTTTTTTTTTTTTCTCTGCGCTGTTCTAATCAGCACTATCTGTTCCAGTTTTCTTATCCGCACCCCAGGCCAATTACCCGTACACTCGCTAGTCAGCGACAAGTTTTCGCGGTCACGCGCTCACGTTGCACCCCGACGGCGTCTCTTCTTAACAGCCAGGTATTTGTTCTCGACGCTCTAACTCAAACAAAACAAAATAAAATTTGACACCGATACAGCTCACTTTGACGCCAATGACCGTACCTAGAACGCTCAGCCTACCTAGAGCGCTCCCCATGGAGCTGCTAATGTACATTTTCAATCTCGCCCTCTACGGGTCTTTCGATAATTATTGGACTATGGCCTTGATCCGTTTCAAAATAATGCGCGCCGATCCAACTCTCATGGTCTTCGTCATGGCTTGCCCTGACTTTTGGACGCATTTAATGCTGACGCCGGGCCTGCCTGTGGCGGCGGTTGGGGAACACTTCGCTCGCGCCCAACAGCGCCCACTGTATATCTGGGCATCGTTTCGCCTTGCACAATTAAATGCTTATGCCAGCCGTACAATCCTTGCTTCGGACGAACACTCTGTCGTTTCCACCCGCTTTAACGTCGTTCTGAGCGCTTCACAACGCTGGCATTCGCTATTTGTCGATACCGACAATCGCTCGGCATTTCTGAGTCTACGCTCTTGCTTAGCGGGGTTTCCTCCCCCTAACGCTCGCCCATTCGCTATCCGGCATTTCTCCTTCACGTACTCCTATACTCCAGACATCGCGGACGCTTTCGCGCCTCACCCATTGGATGCCCGTGACTGGTTGGACGGCGGTTACTCCCGCCTCGAAGACCTCACTTTACGATCAGTCAATTTATGGTGGCACCGTCTCCCGCCATTCCATGCCCTCCGGCGCCTTTCCCTCCTGCACTTCGGTCGCAGGCAACATATGGCACATGCTCACTTCAAAATGATTATCGAGGGTAGTCCCTGCCTGGAGTTTGTGGCACTAAAAAATATCGGGTGCAGCGACATACATCCTATTCCCCTCCCTCAACGCGCCATTCGTTCAACCAGCATCACATCAATGGAGATCGACTTCGCGTCAGAGGAAAGCACAGGCGCTCTGGTGGCCGCGTTTGTCTTCCCATCGATGCGCACTCTCCATTTGCACGTCCACCACGCCGCCGATTTGGTCTTATGCGTCCCTTGTACCGGCCTCTTCAGCACTGTCCTGCATTTGACCCTCATCGCTGACATGCTCTCTGACGCCACTTACGACACGTTATTCCTTTCCTTTCCTACCATACTGAGCATCGATATCTCCCGCTGCGGCCCCACCCTTTTTGTCCAGTTCTTTAACGTCTCTCAAGGAAATATGGCTGAAGGAAAGACCGTTGTCGCTCCGCACCTACGCTCGCTCTCTGCCCTTTGGGAGAAACCTGAGTTCATCAAAGACTTTGCGATCTTGCACGGTGCCCGAGACGACTCCGTCGGAGCACATATGGAGCTCAAATCCATCGAATGCACTTTAACGCCCTGCGAGTACGGGACGTCACCTACCGATCTAGCTATACGCTCATGGATCCAAGCACATGTGGAGCACTTTAAAATGTTTGAGGCGGTCGAATGTGTTTCTGATAGCGACGACGATTCTACTTCTACTTTATCGTCTCGTAGTTAAATAATTTATTTCCCTGCACTAAAAGAAGTAGCCTTGAAATTTGCCGCGTTTATACCACGGACAGAGGTTCTGCGCCCAAGGTAATGAGTCTTCCCTATCCGTTTCAACTATACGGACTGCCTTCCCGGCGTCCTCAGCCTTCGACCCAGCTTCCCAATTGAAAGTATACCAATCTTTTGAAATCACGCGAGCAATCTGCAATTCCTTGCCGATTATTTGCCATACGGCGTCTTGGAACACTTCCAAAGATGCTTGTGCGTCGAGTCCAGCGTCTGCGAGTTGTCAGTTTGCTATCTTGAAATCGACGTGAAGCACTTACAAAGCATGTGTTCCGGAGTGATGTTCTCGTCCCATTTCAGCTTCGCAGTGACGGTCTTGTCCAGATATGTGCCAAAAACTTCACGGACACACCTCTCCAGGCCAAGACCAGTCCCGTCTTCCTCCGCGTAACGCTCTGCATTCGCGAATTTCACCATGAGGCCGACGTCAACGAAAGCGTTACCGCACACGCCCGTGCAATCTCCGACGACTCTGCCGTCGTTTACGATGCCGCAGCCCACTTTAGCGATTGTGGTGCTGGTCACTATACGGCGCAGCTGCTCTGGAAAAGCTGTTGCTGCTATAAGCAATTTTCTGTCCCCCTTGAGTGACCGGCCGCACCTCGCATTCTCTTGACATCCACGATATACACGCGGCCCCCCTCCGCCACCTGTACTATGCAGAGTTTGGACGCCGCCCAATTGATACCGTCACCGCTGTGACTCTCTGGATGCTGCAGGGGTCGCGCGTCGTCCAGAGTGGCGTCAACGTCAATGGAATCGTCGCCTTTCGGGTCGGTGTGTTCCGTATCGAAGCCCACTGCCCCCCTCACAATGTGTCGCAGGGCGTTGTTGGCTTCATGCACGTTCCCGATATAGCGGAAAACGTACTTGACCGGGTAGGGCTGATGTCTCGCACTGAGTATTAAATAACTAATTCGCTCGGAACGCTAGACTCACTGGAATTGGAACTACTGCATCTACCTCGTCATCCTCTACCCTTTCGGGGGCGGCTTGCACTACAGCATCGGCGTCTAGGATCTTCGACGGTTACGCGGTCAGCAGCGACATAGAGCAGTGCATACACTCACATCTTCGCTTTCCCCTGCTTTCGGTAGTGCACCGTCAGCGAACGTGTCTGTAGCTGCTCTGCCCATAAACACGGGCTCAGCCACGAATGCTACAGCGTCCGCCTCGTTTCTCTGCGCTAAACAGTTAGCCATAGCAGAATGGGGTGTGGCCTTCCGGACTATCACTGCTTCACAATTCGACTTCGCATTTATATTCCACACTGCGCGATCGTATCTGATCCCGATTCTCAACTGTTCTCCGCATTGGGCATCCCCACGTGGAACCTCTCGCTCGCCGCGACCGCTCTGTTCTGTTTTGCTTCTGATTCCTTTTGGTTCCGCTATTTCCTACCTTCTTTGCGCTGTTGCTTATTGATTTTAGTGACTCCTTATGAAGAACTTCCCCCCCGAATTGATAGCGAAGGTCCTCCGCTATAATATTCTACCCTTCCATGTCGAGCCTTTCGCTATCGATGCACGCAGGCTCATTCCTGCCTTGGTGTGCAAGAAGTGGGGCGAAGCCGTCGACTCCGACCATATCGTATGGACGAAAATATTCCTCGATTCTTTCTCTGCTTTGCCTTTGTTGAAAGAAGCTTTGAGAAAAAGCGGAACTCTACCTCTCCACGTCCACGTTGAGTTAGATTCTTTCGTTTCTGGTCGCACCGCTGCGCGTGCAGAGTTACTCTGTTCGGCCATGACTCTGCTTGAACCTCATATGCAACGATGGAAAGGCTTGACCATCGAAACGCAAAGTGCTCAGGCCACCCTCGACTTTCTTGCTTACTTGCAACAGGTCAATCTCCCCGAGTTGCAACACGCGGAATTCGAGTTGCAACCTGTTGCTTGGCAGTCGCTCCTGCCCACAATGCAGTGGTCCTCGCTCAACCCCGCTGTACTCGCCAGCTTGTCCAGTCTTCGAATTAACCACCATTGGGTGCCAATGTCCACATACGCCCCATTTGCTTTCTTGCACGAATTGCATCTCGTTCGACTTTGCGCCCCGTGGCCAGAGTTGAAGGCGGCGCTGGAGACATCACCCCACCTCGAATACCTACAATTGGCAGATGTCAGTTCCCCAGCCTTTCCCTTGTCCGTCCATTGGGCAATGCCGGCAGTATTACCCAAGCTCTCCTACCTCGATTTCTCGGCATTCGCCACCGAGCACGTTCTGGTTCTTACCAGAATGAACCTTCCCTGCCTGGCGACTCTGCGATGCGACGTTGCTTACCCCGGTGTCATGTCCACTTTTGTGGACCTCTGCGCGCCGATCTTCGCTGGCGTCTCTTCGCTTACACTGCTGTGCGGCGTATACGACGTAGACGTCGTTCGGGCATTGTTGCTTGGCGCAGCATCTCTGCAGCGCCTTGACGCCGTCTGCTGCCCGTTTCCGTTCGCGACCATGTGCATGCGCGTCCTCGGGGAAACTTCGCGTATTCTGCCACACCTGAACTTGGTCGCTTTACGAGGGCCCTTTGGGCGGAAAGACGTGGAGGCTTTTCTTGTTCCGCGGGAGAACGTTACTGCTGTACCAGGTTGCTCCTTATTGTTGAAGACTGAAGAAGCCGGGGAGGCTATACTCACTCGCTACCAATATTATAATGGTAGCTTAACCACGTCGAACTTCGCTAGCGTGGTAGATTGGTTTTATAGTTGAACATGCCGTTGTAATTAATAATCAATAATAAGCCGAGAGTTAGTTACGCGTTGTATAAGAGTACCCTCTCTGGACGCTGATAAGAAATCAGTTTAATGTCTAACTTTGCCTTAAGTACCCCATACGCCGTCCGCGTAGAGTCATCCGCGTAAGCGCCTGATGCTGGCAAACTGCATTGGATGACGATACGTTTCCCTCCAATCGCCATTCTCCATTCTACCACTGTCTTCACTTCATTCCAGTCGGGGACGAACGTCAGGAGGCGCGTTAGAGATGGTAGAAGCAGGATGTTGGCCACTTCGTCCCTTCTTCCACCGAGACAACGCATGAACTCAGGCACTGCGCCTCGCAAGTCCAGCACCTCCGTTTTGGGAAAAAGCTCGTAAAACCGTGTGATCTCCTGCTGTGAAGAACCACAGTTCCCGCCGACGCGAAGACGGCGGCACGTAAGATGTAAGTTCGACCGTAGGAACAGCTGCAAGCCAGCATCGCGCTGAAAGAATACGTCCAGGAATGTAATGTTTGGGAATTTGAAGTAGCGGAGGAGGCGTATGAGAGCGGCAGAGATCCGAACGCTGCCAACTGCGAATGATAGCTCGAGGCGAAGAAGCTGGGGAATGTTCACTGGAAGAGTCCCTGCTGGTGGCTTGTCTGCGCATCCGACTGCCTTGAGAATGATGTGCTGAAGGGCCGGCGCGGAGGTCAACATGCCAACATATTCAGCGTAAGTTGGCCAACCGCTTTCCGACAATCTTTGTAAAGACAGCCGGACCAACGCAGGCATAACCGAAATACATTTCCATTGAAGCGGGATAGCAAAAAGGTCCAATTTGCGAACCTGTCGCAGATCTCCGGCGAACACGATCGGCCCTGTTAATAAAAGATCGTGCTCGCGGCCGATATACGGCGTGTAGCAGCTCATGGAAAAGAAAGTGAGGCCTGGCACGTCTGCGTCACGGATGAGAGCGGTGATTGCGGTGACAGTCGGTATATGATGACAGTGGATGTCGAGAGCCTCCCAACGATCCGCTGAAGGCAAGATAAGTTTGAATAATCGCATGAAAGCTTCGATGGGTAGCTGTGGGCCATCGTAAATGTCGTTGTGGCCGTCAGAAAAATCACTGTAAAATGCCACCGCTATCCGACGACCGTTCGTAATCCTCAAGAACGCGAGGAGACCTTCCTCCGTAGAGTCACGATCGACAACAAGCGTGTGCCATAAAGCGGGATGTGCCTCTACTATTTGGCGCGTCGCCTTGCATAGCGAGCTAAGGTGGCACCGCGCCTTACGAAATTCGCGCGATGTTCGAGGCAGTACCAGGCATACCCATTCGAATATGAGGGAGATTATCTCCGGAGGTAGCATGAGTAGGAAGAATATTGACTGCATGTCTGTGCAGTTATTAAACTCGAGACGTTCCCTCCGAGATTAGGCGCGTACCATCGTGCGAAAGGACATGGGAAGCCATAAAGGAAGAAAAAGGAAGGTATGTTATTCTGGCGACCATATCGAACATTTATATGTAGCAATGTGTACGTAAACTTTGTTGTGGTCATACTGTGGCAGTGCTACCTTGGGTATTCTCATCTGTGCGCTTCTTCCTCGAGGCGCCTGCATCGGTGGATGCATATCCTATCTTCCGCTTCAGCGTGATAGTACGAGGTGCCACCCTCACTATCTGCGAGCGTTGTTTCTCCTCCGCGGCCTATGACTACATCAGATGTGTTCTGTGAGACTTCTTGACAGACGCGAACCTTCGAAAACGTGGAATCTAGCAACGTCAAGGCTCTCAAGTGACAATGGAGCTTGAAGGTGTCCTTCCCGCCTTGGAAAGCGATAACCGACATCTGGATTTCGACAACATCCCCAATGCGAAAGGTGCTGGGCACAGCGGTTTCGTACACGACATCCCTGTGAAACCGGAGTCGGGCGTGATTTCGCGCGATAACGCTGCACTCACTCGGTGAGAGACGCAGAAGCCGTCTTGAAATAGCTGACCACATTGTCCTCAGCATGAACAAGTGCGGGACCCACGAAAGCCCTGAGTTGCTCGATAGGATCTACGCCAGGACCAAAGGCAACGTGCTCCGCTCGTGGTTCGTCTTTGATAGCGGTGAAAAATCGGTTGCTAGCGCTAATGATAGGTTCGTCGGTGTCGTTGATGGCCGCCCACTTGGTGCTGACGCCGTTTTGAAAATTACGCAGAAAGAGATCCAAGATAGTCTGCAAGCTAGCGAGACCAGCTTGGAACGTCTCGGATGTCCCCCCCGTGATAGTGATGCTCTGGCTCAGCTGGCTGGCTTTCGCAGCAGGCAAACTATAGAGGGCGATATCAGGCTTTGGTAAAACGAGCAAAGAGGGTGCTTTACTGCGCGATAGAGCCCGGCGTCAACCCGAGCTTGGTTACCAGACCTTGAATATGCAAGACCAGCTCATCCTCCACAGTTCCGTCCCCGTTGAGAGGTCCTAATCGCCAAATTTTTCGATTGGTTCCAGTGACTTGGACGTTCAGGTTCTCCACCTACAAAAGTGTCAGTATTGTCTCGTCCGGAGTAAGCGCGTTACTATAACACTTACGTCGAGTGTGCTCAGATGTTGGCAAGCAGGGTCGCCAGCTGCCTTCATCTTCAGTTGGCTCTGCGCAATACATTCGTCGAGGCGCTTTTCTGCACGAATAAGAGGTTAGCCTGTCTCATCCTAACGACGAACTCGACTCACGAGCGCCTGCCGTGTCGTAGGTTTTGCCAAAATACACCATTTCCATTGTGCGTCGGTGGTTGGGGACTTCAATAAGAATTTCGAAAGAAGGCGTTGCTGCTTGAGCGACACAAGAATATCAAGGATATATCCCCGATTGAAATTGTTCGTTGTGGACCCCGAGCACACACTTATTATTTCTTAGACTTTCCCAGATTCTTCATTAGGACATCAGATTCGCCGTTCCCGATTTCGATGAAACGCTGCCGGCACCACTCGAGGCGATTCAAGATCTATCGCGACATTGGACTCTTGATACGCGACTAAACCACATGCGTGTGAACGCACTCGTGTGGTGTGCTTTCTCACCCCAAAACTTTCTCGTGATGGCGATAACTCCGGGCGGATTTCTGTCCGTAGCTTGGTTTTAAATGCAAACATAGCAGGCGTATATTTTCTTCCTTCCTTACCTCCCCTTTTCATGTCCCATCGTGCCAAGTGCGACCGCGTTTTTCCCCTCCCCGCGTCTCACATCTGATTTGTTTTGCAGAGCTAAAGGAAAAAGCACTTCGCGACGCAAAGCAGTTCCTCCCGCCGTCCAAGTTTACCTCGACACTGAGGCGTGCGTACTCGTCTCTCCCGTTCGGCCTCCTTGCATTTCTCATTTTTTACTTTTAGAGTGGAAGAGATGTAAGCAGACGTCATATTCAAGCACACGTCGTATTCACATATCTACTTCTCAATGGAACGCCGTGCACAGGCATGCCGAAGAGAGTGAGCTGTATGTATACCTGTCCTGCCCCCTACAAGCAAAGCTAAAGCTTTGTCACGTAGCACTGAACTCGACGATGAAATGTCTACCTTTATCAATGACAAAGATGACGACCAATCTCCCTCGGAGCAGTCCCACACGCAGCCGTCCGAAAATCACCAAGAACGTTCGGATGAAGAGCCGGCCGCGCCTGCTGAAGGAGACAATGGGTATGTTCGCACTGTTGCTTTTCGCTCTCCTGACGCAACTTGCTCAGGGACGACAGTGACTTCCCGACCGTCCTGCTGCCACCTCGCACTCCGAAAAGAGGTAAAAAACCTCGAGCGTGAGTTTCTGCGCTGTTCACCTTTACCTTTTTTATATATATCATATTCTGCACTGGTAGCATCAAGAGTCGTTCCGTGGTCGACTCCAGCGGCGATGAGTACGTTGATGGTGAACGCCTTGCGATGCCCGACTCAAACGTTTCTACTTCCCAGAGCCAACGGAGCCTTGGACGCCGACGATTCGTGAGTGACTCTAGCACGCTGTACGAACTTCCATCTTATGGTTTGCAGGATGTTCAACAAAGGGTCTTCTGTTAAAGCGAGGCACGTAGACCTGACACACTGTGTCTTTCATCTATTGACCGCATCTCTACCAGCACGTTACCTCCTGCTCTCACAACAAGAAGGTAGACCACTCCCCCCCCTCACATTCGGCAAGTCTTCTGACAATCTGAATAGTAGAAAAAGGGCCAATTCCGAGTCCCCCGGCCATAATGTTGATGCTGACGTTGCGCCGACGACCAAACGCGCCAAGGCCGCAGGTGTCGAGCAAAGACAAGGGAAGACTCTCACTTCCGACAGTGAGATTGAGGTGTAGTAAGGGTTGTGCTCGCGCGACTGGCTTCCGACGCTCAGAACGGTTGTAGTGACAACAACCCGGTCGATACCACCCCTTCTCGCCGGAAGAATGAGGCAGTGAAGGGTTCGCGAACAAAGACCAACCTTGCGTCCGGCCCTTCGTCGCCTGTCAAGGCATCCCGGAATGGTTCTCCATCCAAAACCGCTCGCAAAAAGTAAGTAAAGGATTTTGCTGCTGTCTGGCATCACTGATATCGTCCTCTTAGAGGGAAAGCGAAGCAACGATCGGATGACGAAGAGGAAGAGTACGTGCCTTCAATAGTAACTTACTGGTTTCGAGTTAATTCATGATGTAGTGTGGTCGGTTCTGTTGTTGACCGGCTGCTGCCTCTGTTGCAACAAAGCATCAACACTTCCGTTGCGGCCCTAGAAGATAGGCTTGCTGCGAAGATGCCTCCGGCGCCTCCACCTGGCCTTGTTTCCCCGACCGCAGCCGCCCCTGCGGCTGTCAAAAGCGCCACACCGGTCGCATCGCCTCTGCATCCCTCACCTATGCCCCGAACACCCAGGCAGAGCGAGCAAAATGCACCCGTCATGCATGTTGCCACTCCTTTCACGTCCTTGTCGCAGGATCCTGGACCGTAAGTCGATTAATCCTAAGTCGCTCTCTGCATATTAGCTGAAATTTTGTCCGTCCTTTAGGGCCAGTCCATCCCCGGCACCCAAGAAGTCAAGCCTGCAGTCCGGCCCGCAGACCTTGAACGGTATCCTGCCCAAGGTCGCAGACGTCCCGCAAGCACCTGCCCCGTACGATCCCTTACAGATAATTCTTAATACTCGACCTCATTCTTCCACAGGAACGCTGCCCCGAAACGCGTGCGCCCTGGGACCGTCACAGAGCCGGCGGCCCCGCTCTCTTCCGAAGGGATGCCCTCCGACGAACATCCCGCTGAGCCTATATCGGCTGGGATGTTCCCGCCCGGGGGCGACGACGCCATGTCTGTCGATACCAATCAACCAGCTTCGACCTCGGACGGGAACGACTTCCAGCTACTTGTCAAGAACGACGCGGAGCCTATACTAACGGGTATGTTTCCTCCCGCTGAAGAAGCGAAGAGCGCGGACGGGGGAAAGCCCTCGGCGGGGGCTGCACCTGAGGGCAATCCGAACGACGGGAACACTCTCGCCTCCCTCGGTACCGGCGAGCCCATTCTGACTGGTATGTTTCCTTCCGCCGAAGAGGCAGAGGCCGCGGATGAGGAGAAGCCCACGCCGGCGGTTGCGGCTAATGACAGGCCGCTCGGTGACAAATGTCTGGATGACCTCGAAGATTACAAGAACCGATTGTACGCCGCCCTCATTTCGACCCTGCGGTATCCACTAACGCCTGCTTCTCAGTGATCCCACCGCCAAATGTGGTGTCTTTGATCTGGCGCTGCAAGACCCCGCCCTGGTTCCAATGTACGCCGGCCTGCCTCCCCTGCCGTACGTTTCACTGTTCTGCACTTCCTGATTTCTTATCTCACCGCCGATACTCAGTGGTGGTCGCTTCGTTTATGCGTCTTATGTGGCGCCGAATGCACCTCCGGTAGAAGAAGGGCATCTGAAGTTCTCTGGATGGCCAAATACTATTCAGGACATTACCGAAGTGTTCGTTCCGTTGTCCCTTTCAAATACTTTTTACTTGACGCCCACCCAATAGTACAATGCGAACCGCAATAACTTTCACTCAGCTCGGCGTCTACCTTAACCCGAGCAAGGCTAGTCCGGCTCTGGTCGTTATTCGCCCCACCTCACCAGGAAGCACTAACTTGCGCATCAACATTGGCGCCAAGGTCGCCATCTGCGTGTCGGTTGGCATGCTCATTGAGTCGTATCTGACTGACGCCACATCTGGAGGAGGGAACCGCCTGCGCAAGTACATAGCGCTCTTGCTGCACAACCAGTGCTGGGAGCGGTGGGAGGCCTTCATGTGTCTGGTATTCGCCGAGGAGTACATGTTTACGCCGATGACGCGACTGGCGATCCACATGGGCTCCGTTCTCAACCCGCCCCCAAAAAACGACAGCGCCGCTAGTACGTCTTCTCTGCATGCCGTATCATCCTATACTAATCTCCTTACTCAGACCGGAAGGCCCTTTCAGACAGCGTGGATGCGAACATGCACAGCCCAGTCAAAGGCACACCCGAAAGACCTCGTCCTACTGGTGCGTCTGGCTCCAACGCCTGGCAGAGTGACCCATCAAGAATGAAATTTTCCTATCTCCACACCGAGACCAGTGAGTAGCAGCGGTCTTTCCTCCGATCGTTTTTAACCGTTTGAAGTCCCTGTTTACGACGCCACCAAACGCGACTTCAATTTCACTACCGACATCGACAAAGTGTCCCAGCTTCCGCGGTGGGTGGGAGAGATTCCGGTCGCATCCTTCGTTATGGCTGCCTATACCGCCACCAACTACAAGGGCATCGCTACCGGACAACAAGGAAAAGCTCCGCACGTCGGATGCAATCTGTTGTGGGCTGTGGTGTGCGGGATCCCCAAAAAGAAGAAGACGTAATTACATTTGTGGCCTTTTCTATTCTCAAATACACACGCGTACAAGTGGCCTCTATCTAGTGGGAATAACTAAGTGTTCAGAGTCCAACTGCTGTGTGATACTGCCGATGTCGTCCAGGGATTCTGTGAAAATCTTCAAAAGAGGCCGTGACTTTACTGTGAACGTATATCAGCAAAAATCGCACCGATGTCTGATGAGGCGTACCGCCGGTGGGCAAGTCCGCATCCGTGTAATATGCTGTGAGTCATGAATAAACCGTGGATGAATATGCACGTAGAGCGATGAACGAACTGTGGCCTAACTGCGCTTTTCGTCGCTTGTTAGCTGACTTCTTCAACGCTCGAAATTTCTGTGGGTCCCGAGTATTATAGACGGCGAGGAAGACCTCAGCAGAAGGGAAGAATTGAGTTCTTGTGCAATCAAAAATGAACTTGATTTTGCGGTCGCAGCCTACTTTGGCCCGCCGGCACGAGCAGCAGCTAACCTGGTCGTCGTTGACGATACAAGCCTTATACGACCGGCTCGCGATACAACGGTCGCATGTCTGCATTGTAATCAGCTGTTTTGAATCTTTACCAGTACTGTTTCGACTTCACCTGAACATGGCTCGCATTCCAGGACCTCACTTCTTCGCTACCCGTCCAACCACCCTCTGCCGTTCTCGACCGCGCAGTAAGATGCGCTACTTTCTTCCAGAACGCGGCGACGGTCGGCTCAGAGGGTAACTCGAAGGGCGCACTGAGTAACTTCAAAGGTCGACACGCCAGGACGTGTTGAGCCATTCCGTACGCTGATTGCGGCAGAGGGGCATAACCATTGAATGGTAGCTGTCGTCGCCTAAGTCGCGCTCCGTCGGTACACAGTGATATTACCGCCGCTGAACGCACGTGATGTTGTTGTTTGTTGCCGCGTGATCCTCCACTTCCTCTTCGAGTCGTACCTGCTATATGCCACTACTCCTTGCCCACCTCACAACACCAGAACCACTAGTACTGACTATTACCATGCGCGCCACAATACACTCTGAGGAGGAGCCTGCCGGTATGTTAAGTTGATCAATCCTGTGTTAACTATCCTGATGTACCTCGCTGCCGTAGAGATACGCCCATGCCCACCTCTGCCTCTGGCGGGACCGATTTTGGAAGTCGCCACCTTCGGTGCTGGTCCACCGACAAAAGCTATCGCAGAACCAACCGCGGAGTCTTCTCATAACACCACGCTAATCTTGCGACTGGTCTTCCAGCTGCCTGTCGGCCCAATGGGAACTCCGTTCAATGCCATTGGTATGTTATGGACACCGTGTAAAACTGACTTCCCTAGGGAGGATGTGAACGTGACAGCGTCAAAAGAAAATGGCGCTTTCATGTACCCTGCGCGCGTCAATACCGATACGTCATTGGCGCCGAACACGTCCCTCCGTGCGTAGTTCACCACCACCTGCCCCTTCCTTCACTAACACCGTCCTAGTCTCTGCACGCCTCCCGTCTCTGACGATAAGGATGTGTCAGAAACTTTCACGGTCTCTGACCAAGCGTGTGATGCCCACGTATGCAATAATTGCTATGCGCATCTATTCTTTGCCTAGTCACATTCCAGCATGCACTTCTGTGTTGACCACATTTGCGTGCTGGGATACCTTACGTCGAATAACAGTTGCTTTTATGCACAAACCTACGGATCATATCCAACGCTGGTCAAAAACGGCAACGCCATCACTCGTAGGTGGAGGCGTTCGGTCATTAAAATTTGACGCTGCGGTCGTCGATGCTCACGTACATTGCAACTCTAACAACGTTTTGAATATCCGAGAGTCTATTATCAGCTTTGAATATCAATGCGCCGAAGAAGACGTTGGCTCCGCGTTAGCGAAGAATAACAACTTCGTTGCGGTAGACATGCCTCTGCACGAACTAGTGAAGCATCTAACACGCGTTGAATTGGGAGCCGCTGCACGAACGCACAACGACGCCATGTACAGTAGACTGGGGGCTCCCGAAGCCAAGCAACACATGCTGGCTCACAACTGCCAGGAACGTGAATGCCCTCTCATATTGTCTATCATGAGTGTGAAACCACCCAAAGAGAAACCGTCCAGGGTGAAAGAGAACGCCAAAGCGTACACTAAGAGGAAGAAACACATTAACTCTGAGGCTTTGGACGCAAAAGCGAAAAGGGATGTGACCGCCCAAGCTCAAAAATATCGATTTCAGCGCAAACACCGGCAAGGCCGCTTAGTGAACTCTGCCTTCCCACCCAAACCCGCTTCCGAAGAAACAATTCATAGGATATTAACACGTTCTGCAGAGGCTTTTTTACCTGAGCGCTTCGTGGAAGCAGGTTGCGCGGTTTGCGGACGGTTGACGCCCCTCATAGACCTCACGCCTCTAGAGGAGTTTGCCGGTGATTTGTCCTATCTACATCGGGATAATGTAACCCGGAAGGAACGGTTTTCTATCAACGATCCCATTGAAGAGCTGCGCGGGCCCATATTAGCCAGTGGCTGTTCACACGTATGCACTGAGTGCGAGACGTTCGTTGCGAAAGGTAAGATCCCTAATAATGCAATGGCCAATTTTAACTGGCTGGGAGTAGTGCCTCCTGAATTACAAGGTTTAACTTATGCCGAGGGCATAATGATAGCGAGAATTCGACATAATCGATGTGTGATACGCGTCAACTCGGGTCGGGTCCGAATGCACGCCAACGCGATAATGTTCGCCCAACCTGCGCTCAAAGTATATATGAAACTGCCGCCGAGTCGCGAGGAGATGGCCGAATTGCTGGCTTTTGTGTTCACAGGGTCGGCAGCGCCGACTCAAGAAGATTTCGATCGTACGCCAATGCTAGTGCGAAGAGTCAAAGTCGCCGCAGCTTTAGAATGGCTAAAGCTAAACCATGAAGATTACGCCGATTTGGAAATTTCTCAACAGAACTTGCTCTCCTACGCGCTTCGCGACGTCCCTGTCGTGGTAGACTACAGGCGAACTTCCGAAAACGAAGACAACTCAATACCAGTAGAAGCTAGGAGTGTCAATGATAATGGAGAAGAACACGGTACCTCCGACGGACAGTGCACTTTCGCAGTCCACGGTCTCACAAGCGAGGAGTACTCGACGGCACCTATGTCAACCATTATCGCCGTTGCTTTGCAGCATGTCACTAACAAGGGAGCTATGCTGGGCATTGGGAGATCCGACAACCCAGAGTCAATGTACCACAACATGCGCGCTTACCCTGGGATGTTCCCGTGGCTCTTTCCTTACGGAAAAGGCGGTATTGGACACGACGCGCATCGAGGAACACTAGGTGACTTGACGCATAAGAAAAACTTGCTAATGTACCACGATAAGCGGTTTCAAACCGATATGTACTTCCCTATGGTGGCATTCAATCAAGAACAACTTAAAGGGTCCTCACTAGGCAGCAAATTGATGGTAAAGCGATCGAAATTTGAAGGAGTAGCCAGACGTTTGCTGAACACCGACCCTGAGGTGGCGGCTAGCATCGCAGATCGCATGGCTGAAGGAAAACACGTCAAGCCAACAAACGATGCCGAAAAACAGTGCTTCGACTTATTGCATGATTTGGACGGGGTTGGTGCGCATGTAATGGGCTCAGCAACGTCCAAGAAACACATGAGAAACGAGATATGGTCCACCACGGCATTCGTAGGCTCGCCAACTTGGTTCATAACCATGGCATGGGCCGACGGCTTGCATCCTTTAGCGTTGTACTATGCCCAAACAGACACCATATACCGCCCAGAGCTGAGGAAGTCGGACGAACGAAAGTTGTTGATGTCAAATAATCCGGTATCAGCGGCACGTTTTTTTCATTACATGGTTGAGGTCTTCCTACGAGATGTCCTCTGCTGGGAATCCGAATTACCAGGCTTATACGGGCATACCGAGGCATACTACGCAACTGTTGAACAGCAGGGACGGTTAACACTGCATCTCCATAGTTTGTTATGGATTAAGAACGCACCTTCCCCCCAAGAAATCAGAGACAGACTGATCGGAGGTGACTCTGTTTTTGAGAAGAAGATGAAAGCATACTTGGAGGGTGCACATCAAGGTGAGTTCACGCACGGATCACTGAAAGACGTACAAGAACGTGTACGCTGCGACACTCGCGCGCCCCCCGAGGCAGTTGACGACCAATGCACGACTACTTACACTGTTCCAACTCATACTTTGCCCCGTGTACCTCCCGCTAGATGCGAAAACCATTCCAAAAATAACAACAACGATTGCGTTAAATGTCAGACTATGCGAAGATGGTGGAAGGGTTACGAGGATGAAGTGGACGATATCGTCCTTCGCACCAACTTGCACACCTGCCGCGAGTCCCTACAAGACCACAGGGACAAAGCGATCAAAGAGGATTGGAGGGGGCTTAAACCGGAATTGCGGAAGGTAAAGCGCACGTTAAACGAACGAAGGGGATGCTTGTCCAAGACGGGGATATGCAAGGCCAGGTTTCCACGAGAGATCTTCGAGAACACAACGGTGGAGGCCGATGGCCACATTAACTTGAAACATTTGGAAGCAAATCTGAATACCTTCTCTCAAGTAGTCACTTTTTTTTCGCGCTCTAACACAGATGTCACCAGCCTCTTATCAGGAACATCTGTGAAGGCCGTCATTTCTTATGTGTCCGACTATGTGTCAAAACTCGGCCTGAAGACTTACCAAGCTTTTGCATCCGTCCACGACGTGTTCAAGAAGAACGATGACATTATGAATACTGGCAGCGAGAACACAGAGACAGCCCGGACGTTGATGCGTCAGATGATAAATTCCATGTCCACAAAGATGGAGATAGGAAGTCCTATGGCCGCGATGTACGTCTTGGGTAATCCGGACCACTACAAGAGTCACACCTATGTGAATTTTGCTTGGCGGTCATACGTGTCCTTTGTGAAGAACTTTTGGAATAAAAAAGCTGATATTGATATGGAAGAAGATGCTGAAGACAGCGTTACCGTGCAAAAAAGAAACGGAAAATTTGTGGCCTCCTCCGTTGTTGACGACTACAGATACAGGCCTCAAGTGTATGAGAACTTGACCTTATATGAGTGGGTGCAAACCTCGGAGAAAAAAGCTAGAACACGGAAGGAGTTGCAAGAATTCGAGGCGCAGAAGGAACTGGACAAAGACAGAGCGTTAGACAGCGGAATGAAAAATGGAGCAGGCCTGACAAACGGCAGAGAAGATGACAGCGACGCCGAGTTTGATCAGGACGATGACGGCGGCGAATTCGATGACTTCATCGACAGGGATACAGATGACGAGAGCGACAGCGCCTCTGTAAATAGTGAAGGAGAAGAAAGCGACAGCGATTGGGACGCAGACGACGATGATGACACCGTGTTCAAGAAAGAAGAAGCCAAGCGGAAGGCCTACAGAATTGTGAGACATCCGTTCTTGAAGAATCACGACCTATACGACACCCACACCGCCCACTGCGACTTTCGGAAGTTGTCGAATACGATCCCCAACTTCTTGGGTGGAGCGGTTCCACGCGCAGATAAAGGTGACAGAGAATACTACTGCATGTCCTTGATGACAATGTTCAAACCGTGGCGCAGTCCAGCCGATCTCAAAGATGAGTTGTCGACCTGGGACGAAACATTCGTGGAACACGAATTCACACCGAGGCAGAGAGAGTTAATCAGTAACTTTAATTTGAGGTATGAATGCAACGATGCTCGCGATGACCACTACGCCATCATGAGAAAAAAAAATGGCCGAAAGAGGAGAGAAACCCGAGAGTTCTTTGCTAGGCAGTAGAGACCGCTTCGAAAACGACAACGCGGATGGACTTGAAGGTGCTGAGGACATCGCATTAAGCGATGGCGATGCTTACATTGGGAAGCGGACCGCACGGCTGATAGCAAATAGGGAGGACGTTCTGGGAGTACTGAGAGGCACGAAATGGCTGCATACATCCAGAGATGGGCTGGAGGACATCGATATTACGCGTGTCCTTCCCCCGTACAAAGCACGACGCACCTGGATTGAGATCGTCAAAGGCGAGCGTAAGCTCTACACCGCCAACAAGCTAGCCAATATGCCGGCCGGAGGAGCGACCAAATCAAACGAAGGCGGACATTTTACGGAGAATAAAGTCGAGATACTAGAACATGATCATTTCAAACCAAAGCAGCGGATGACCAAAGAGGAGAGCAAAACCCTGGAAGACGACATATGCCGAAGACGCACCCTTAATAAGGAGCAACAAAGAGCCTTCCGTATTGTGGCTCAGCACGCATCCTCACCAGACAACAAAACACCGCTGAAAATGTACTTAGGAGGCATGGGCGGATCAGGAAAGTCTGCCGTATTCAAAGCGATAAAAGAGTTCTTTGCATTGAGGAATGAAGAGTATAGATACATCGTGCTAGGTCCTACAGGGTCTACCGCAGCGCTGTTGAATGGCTCGACATATCATTCCGTGTTCAAGATTCCTAGAGACACTAAAAGCAAGAACCAAGATGATGTCGACGGGATGCCAACGATGCCACTGCGATGGCCAACGTAACGAGCGCATCCAGGGAGTGGAGTACGTTTTACTAGATGAGATATCAATGGTATCGTGCACAGATCTACAGTCACTCGCCAGTCAAGCGGCGAAAGCTAGGAATATCCACGATATCGAATTTGGTGGCCTGAATATGATCGTTGCAGGAGACTTCGCGCAACTACCGCCCATGACTGGTCACTCACTCTACAACGGCCTAGTTGCCCTCAATACGGGGGGCGCCATGAGTCAAAAGGCACAAAATGCTGTCTTGGGACGCATTTTGTGGCACCAATTCACGACGGTCGTCATTCTAAGAGAAAACATGAGACAGGCTACACAAACAGAAAATGACGCCAAACTGAGAACAGCTTTAACCAACATGCGTTACGCAGCTTGCACAGCAGATGATATAGCCTTTTTGAGAACTAGAGTGGCTAGCGACCGAGAGGGACACCCAAAGCTAGACTCTAAGTTGTATCGTGACGTGTCAGTCATAACAGCATGGAACATTCAAAAGGATTGTATCAACGAATACGGTGCGGAGCGCTTTGCCCAAGATACCGGCCAGGACCTTGTCGACTTCTACAGCGTGGACAAATTAAGCGCCAGATCGGTCGACAAGTACAAGTGGCGCAATTGCGAACAAGCACATTTCCGAACGCTAGGACCCAGACTTCAGCAAAAATTGTGGTCTGCACCACCTACCATGAATACCGAGCAAATCCCGGGAAAGCTGCGATTGTGTGTTGGCATGCCAGTGATGATCAAAGCCAACGAAGCCACCGAACTATGCATCACAAAAGGACAGGAGGGTAAAGTGGTGGGGTGGGTGTCGGCATTGGGCCCGTCTGACCAGCAAATATTGGACACCTTGTTTGTAGAACTCGTCGACCCACCACGACCAGTTCAAATCCTGGACTTGCCTCCAAACGTCGTACCCCTGAGTCGAACACCAACGCATATCACCGCGTTGTTGCAAGACGACAGTCTACTATCCTTGAACCGAGAGCAAGTAATGGTGTTAGGTAACTTTGCGATGACGGACTATGCGTCACAGGGCAAATCAAGGGCTAAAAATGTTGTTCATTTGAACAACATGAAAGACCATCGAGCGTACTATGTCGCGCTATCCAGAGGAACCACTGCCGAACATACAGTTATTATGCAAGGCTTTGATACGTCCAAAATAACGGGAGGTATGAACGGCTACCTGAGACAGGAACTACGCGAACTGGAAATATTAGATGAGATCACGAAATTGCGACATGAAAACGCGTTACCTCGAGAAGTGTGTGGAATTTACAGAGGTCAATTGATTACATCGTACCGAAAGTGGCTTGGAGGGGTCATCGACGATCCAGATCACTTTCATCCCTCCATTCGAAATGCCGGGCGGGACGACGATGCGAACTTTACACGCTACTCTGCTTGGGTGCCTACCATAAGAAAAACAAGAGCTCAGAAAAGGAAAGCAGAAGACGATACAGAGAATGGGCCAGCAAAGAAAACTAAGACAACTCAGCCTCTCGAAAACATAAATGCTCAGACCACTCACGTTGTTACTCGCCTGGGGAACAACCACGGGCCTGCTCGAGGTTCGCAAGGTTCACAACAACCACCTGCGCCGGTCGGATTGATATGGGACAGCACGAACTGGAGTTGTGGCTACGATGCCCTGTTAACTCCTTTGGCTTGCCTCTTGAAAGACGACCCTATAAAATGGTCAGCTAGGTTGGGGAATATGAGCGCTCTGCTCGGGGTATGGGCGGCAAAGATGGCGGAAACACCAACGTACCCAGAAAACGCCAGAGACGCAGTGCGGACATTATTGCGCTTTTCTGACGCCATGAGCTTTCCGCTAGGACAAAGAGGAATCATGCTCGACTCTTTATTTATGGCCGTTACGAACAGAGAGACTTACGGAAATGCCAGCACGTTTTGCGAAAACTGTAATTACCGAGCACCGGGGACGACCTCCACATTGAGCCAATCGCTGGAAGCTAGTTGGGGAAGAACCTTGGAGGCAGAAAGTCCACAAGGTATGACGGTTGGAAGGTGGCTACAACGGCACTTCGACCGACCCAGTATACGTTGTCCGCATTGCCAACCGCAGCGACGAATGAGGAGGCTCACTCGCTTGACGGGAATCCCAGATATCCTCATATTAAGCTTCAACGGAGAGGGCGGAAAGCTGTTGATGGAAGAGGAGCTATGCTTTGCACGTACGGAAGGGAACGTCAGGTTGAGACTAAGGGGTCTGTTATACCACTCACGAGCAGGACAACATTTCACGAGCGTGGTGGTAGATAAAAATGGTACAATGTGGTACCACGACGGAATAACCACAGGAAGACGATGCGTGAATAGAGGAAACTTCCGCGACGCTAATCCAGCAAGCTTGATGGTAGTTCAAGGAGCGACGCTGAGTGCGGCGCTGTACGCGAAGGATGACTAAAGGAGGCTGTGCCCAGGTGGCCGCCGGAGTATGTACGTTTATTACATTAGCGACAGCAAAAAAAAAAAACGTTTGCGAAAGTTGCAAAGTCTACTAATAGTTGTACATTTTGCAATCAAGATAAAACTAATCAAAATCACTTCTTTCGTTCGAGATCAGCAATAGCGTTCATGAGAGAAACGCGCTCCAATTTATTCATACCACCCTCCGGAAGCTTGAACAAATCGTCAATCGTTTCTTTCAAATCGTCTTTGCAGTACGATGCGAGGGTTCGAACTTCTCGCATGGATTTGAAACCGGTCTCGACAATTAGTTCATTCCAGTCTGTCATATTGAACCGTCGGACACTAGACAAGAATTGCTTCAACGCGGCGTCGCCTGAACTGGTAGTTGGATGAGGAAGCTCGGAAGGCAGCGCAGAACTGCTTGGACCTGCAGTCCCAGCTCCAAAGCCCTGTTCAGCATTGGCTGGGGGGACTATACTATCTGGCAGCGGGTGTTTTCCGGCCAGGATAGCTGGAGAATGCATGTTGGTCGTCTTGGTAATTTTAACTGCCCGACCAATTCGAACGCCTTCAGCGCGCCGTTGCCGTTTGCCCTAAGGTTGGTCATGTCAGCAGTGAAGGCCCAGACGATCAGTAGACGAACCTGATGATGTTCTTCACCATCAGAAGTATCAACATGGTCGGATTCGCGAGGCGGTGGGGGCTGGATAACGGAATGAACGCGAGACAACACATTGGAGAGGTAAATCTTACCTTTGCCCTAGCTCTTGTAGTGCGTTCGGTAGGATACAGCTGCGCGATACGCCGCGAGGCTTGGGCAACAGTTTTCTTGGTGACCCGCGGTTGTTTTAGGGGAATGGGAGGTATATACGGAAAGCTACGAAGGATGTCGGCGGGTAGATACGAAGGGTCTTCGTTGATGTTATCGGCAGGTTTGTACGCGTTCAGCACGGCCTTGCGAATCGGGTTATGATTCACGCCGTACACTCTACCAAGGTCTACAAGGTTGAAGTAATGCGGATTAAGACGACGACATATACTGCGAGCGGTCCTATCGAGAACCAAACGATGATAGTCAACCCTGGGAAGAAAGACCCTATCTATGAATTCTTGAGCGATTGGGTTGCTTAAAAAGCCGTTGGGCATCATGCGACTTTGCGAGGGTAGGTGGTCGATCGAACGTCCTACGTGCACTAGGCTACTTGAACTTTCTGTCCCCTGTGACACAGAAGTCTAAAAGTCTTATAGTACATTATATGTTACTCACTTTATACGACACGGTTGTTGGGAGCGAGGAATCGGAAAAGTCAAGACTCTGACTTGGAGCGCGATAAGCTTCGCCCTGTGTCAGTCCAGTGAGCAATCCAACCAAAGAATACACATCAGAATGAAGTACGTTTTCAACATCGTCCACAAGCTGATCTTCTTCATCGGAATCCTCGCCTTCAGGGGGAGGGGTGAAAAGCGGGGATGGATAGGAGGGCATTTGCTTTGACCGTGTCGGGGAAGGCAGGCAGTTATATAGGGTCAGAAAAGAAGAAGAAATAAATCAATGGGTGCTGCGGATACACGAAGCAATTGAAAGCACTGCGGGCCTAGGGGTACCTGAATAATACAAACACTGCGCATAGCTAGACCGCCGACAATGGGCTGCGTTTGCATGGAGGATATGATAACTGTCCGTTGCGAACAACTGTGGAAGGAGGATGCCGTAGAAGTCGCATTGTGGATTACCTCTTACTAATACTTGTTTATTTGTCTGCAGCTTCCGAAACTTTGGTGGCGGATTGGAGTGCGCGATCACGTGTATGACGATATAGTACGCGCACCGGTAATTACCGCGCCCCGGGGAAGGGAATTCCTCCACCGTTTACTCTGCGAGGCAGCTATGCGATCAGATCTTGCATAAGATCAGCCATGGTCGGCACCTCTTTTCTCCATCCTAATTCAAGTCGTCGTGGGGCCGATACGCACCCGGTTCGTTCAAAGTGAAGCAACTTTAAGCGGTAATCAAATTCATTGATCTCAAGTACAAGATCGGAATTTATGAAACGGCTCTACACATGCACCCACACCATTTTTATTGAGAGTTGATGCTTCAAAGGTATCTTGTGCCCGGTAAGTTGTACATTATGCTCCAGTGTTGCTTTGAGATTTGATGACAACCCAACAAGTTCTTGATCAGAGAACGCAGCCTTGTAAAACGAGAGGGGATTTTGAGTCGTTACTTGCCCGATTTGAGAGTGTTTTGGCATAGTCTTGCCCCGAGCAGAGTGTCCGAGCATGGCAAAGCGAAGTTACCAGTTGACGATAAAGTTGCGCTGTCAGGCCAGTTCTTGAGATAGGCCGACGAACAGGATCATGGGCATCGAAAGATGACCCAGAGCTGAAGACAGCCAGACGCATGTCACCATCTACAACCATCTACAATTTTTCAGCCAGAATAAAAGACATGCGGATAAGATAAGAACCTCACCAGCGACCGGTCGGAAGTTGTACCATTGGGGAGGACGCAAAACCGGCGCCAATCGTCCGACGCATGCCCTGAGCCTACAATTTAGTCAGCTTTGATCTATTTAATTGGTGGAGGGAGCCCACCCTACGTATTGGGACGGCTTTCCATGCCGGGAAATTTATTGCAGAGTTACAAACATTCACAGAGGATTTCTGGAGATGAGAGTCAGCGCATTCTAGAAAAGAGGGCATACGAGCTCACCTATCTACGGGTAGACCCGCGAGTTCGATCACAAACTCTATGATATAGATTGCGCGTTCAACGGTTGGAATGAAATCCTTCGAGTAGAATTCGCGGTGGCGGACACCGCATCCGGGACACTTCACACATACTGCGTGCGAACCAAGCACCTCGAACGCGTTATGGATCATACGTTCTAAAAAATGAGACTGCGTCTCAGCGAGAGAAACAAGACTCACCGACACGGCGGACATCGGAGACTGGCCAACAGTATTGCCAGTCGAAGTGTACACCCACACACTTCCGCGCGTAGTCCTTCCGGCGCCGCCCCACATTTTCGGCAAAGCCGGCTTTGAAGTGTTGTTGCAGGACGCCGTTTTTGTCGACGATCGTACGACTGTTTAGATAAATATAGCCAGCTTTGACCAAGTGGCTCGGGTGCTCCATATGGCTGACGATCTGATCCGAAGGATCTTTCATATTGCGACTAGCAGACTGGGTGAAACGTCACAGAACTCAAAAAAACCTACACCTACACTATAGCGAGCCATTGCTCGCGCGTCGCTTGTAGAAACGTTTTGGGAGCCCTAAGATGAGTCAGTTACAGCTCTACTACGCGTCAATTGAGCCTACTCACATCTTAGAACAAAGGTAGCACGTCAAGAGGGATGGAAGTTTGAGTGGAAAGTTGTGGCAAGTGGTCAGGAGAAGAAGCGCCCGTCGTCACCGATGCTGCGTCACAGATCCATTAATAGCGCACGCCGTACGCAGCATCCGCGGACGTCGAAAGTGGGAAGCACAGAGGCGCCGATGACCACTACAGCAGACGAAGGCGCCCCTCTCATGTAGACAACTTCGCAAGGAGAGAACGGAGCGAAGAAGGATGCAGAAGCTCGAGTAGGAGGGGGGAGACGCAGGATGTGCGACGAAATGAAGAGTAGCATATCGAGAGGAGAACATGGGAGTTGGAGAGAGGGAAATCAAGGCATGTCACAAAAAATGAGGCGTGCACGGACCACCGTGACAAGCGAATTTCAAAACATTACTGAGACGCAGCCGGGCGGCAACTATTTACAATCATGATCATCAAATTTGGGATGTCCGGCAGGGGACTCGTACTGCCATGCGAAGCACTGGCCTCACCAACTAGTTCCCTAATCGGGGCGTATCCCACAGGAACTAAGCCCATTTTGATTTTCACCAAATCTCATAACTTGCTACTACTTATCTCCAATGCTGCAATTCATTACAGCAACCCCGTGCTAGCCTCGAAATCGCGCTTCATCTTTCTGCACAGGACCTTAAATACTCAAGCTGGTTCAACACCCCCAGAAAACTGCTGAATTCGGATACGCGAGTCCCGCCTTCCTCTGACTCCGCCCACAGCTGTTCAGCCGACGGTGCGCGACGCGCACGGCAACTCGATTGTACCGTGCGTCCATTGCCTCACAACTCGATGCATGACCATTGCAGTCTAGATTCCGCACAGTACATGCGTTATAATATATCTTACGCCCGACCCATACGCGCCCGCAGCGCCGCCCACGCCAAGAATCTCCACACTATCGCAACTGATACTGCTACACCCACAAGCTTCGCAGTGTTGCGATCGTCGAACGAGTACAGTTGCAGCCTATCACAATCAATCATCCTGCACAAGTCGGCAAATGGACAACCTACAATTGTTCCCCATTCTGCGCGGTGCAGATTCCCACTGCTATGTCGGCTTCGGAGCAGTAGAACTGCAGTCCCTCGCATTCATTGATGAACTGCGCGCGTTGCGTTGGCTTGAGCGGCGTGCCCCATGCGATCTAGGACTTGTTAGACACGTGCGACATGAACTGATAGAGCGGGCTCACAATCTGCAACCTATACGCAGTATGATGAGATCCGAAGCAGGTTAGTTAAACGGACATACCAATACGGAACGGATAACGAAACTAAACGAGCGAGATGAGACGAGATACCGTGCAGGAAGAAGGAACGCACGAATCCCACTGAACTGGACGACCATGGACAGCGTGGTGGACACGAGCGACACTGCGATGCCCATAGCATCAAAGAACGCCGCAAAAATAAGCGCGACGCTCTCCCCGAGGCTTTGGCATGCCCAAATCATCACCGCATACTCGAAGAAGATGCGTGGACTGGTTTGCATTCCGACTGCAACATTCATCTTGCCGGAGCGTTAGAATTCGCCAGCTTCCGGCCATCATTCAACTCACAAAGACGGCGTAAAGCTGTTTCTGTTAGCATATGGCAGCCCAAATGATAAGAGGACTCACCAGTGAAGCCAAGAATTGGAAAGGAATTTCCATCAGGGAATATGCCAGGATCAGGGTTGTGCATGAGTAGGCCGCAGAACTGTGATATTCATGCATGAAAAGCTGGCGATCCTGGGGACTGACAAGCTCGGATGAGTACTAGTAAGAGTAAAGGCAAATAATGCGTCGTTCTCACAAGATGGCAATCCCGCTGATCAAACCGACGAAAGGCATAGCTGAGGTGGACTGGAGAACAACGCTGAAGACGAGGTTAAGCATTCTTATATCTGAATTTAACCACGAACTGACCCGATACGATCCTGGCCGCCAGAAGGCCCAAATCTGAGCTGTGATGGGAACGATAAGTTCGACCCTCGGAGAGCAAATAAAAGACATACCCGTTCGTAAAACATCAGAAGCAGCACCCCAGTGAACGGAGCCTGCGAAAGACGGCCCCAGAAACCCTACAGGGAAAAAAAATGAACAACAGAGTGAGCTTAGCAAAGGATCCCACTATACTTCTTTCTGTCTCCAGAGGTTGCGGAACATGCGCTCCCATACGACAGGAAAAGCAATGTACATCGGTGTGAGCCGGCTCTCGTGTACGATGGGCGGCGAAACGACCTCCGACTTGTGATGGCCTTCCACCCGGTCAACCTTCTCCCGATGTGTGTTCCAGAATCCAATCAGGCCATTGACTCGCTCCCGCGACTCAGCGGTCTTTCCAGGACGCTGGTCCACAGAAACAAGGTCAAGGAGGTGGCTGGGGGAAAGTTAATTAGATACATCTGCCGGGAAAACAGTTCATAGGGCCTACTCTGCCGGGTTAAACCACACCGACGGAAGGGGGAAGCCCTGGCTCTCCATGATGCGCACGGCCTCCTCTCGCTTCCCGCTGAAAACTGCGTGGCCGCCCTTGGCTAAAATAAGCATGTTGTCCAAACTGTGGAAGATGTCGGAGCGAGGTTGGTGGATCGAAACTAGACTAAATGTTATGTAAAAAAGGACGCTGGATATGAGTTATCTCTACCGATAACAGTGCGGCCACTTCGAGCGATGTCTCTGAGGCACTCCATGACATTCTGTTTGTACGAGTTGAGATTGTGCGACTTATGGAGAGTTTTACTTACGTTGGCGATAAACGAATCCAGACCCTGGTTACACATAGGTAAGCAAGAGTACCAAAGGGACGTCAAGAGATACTTGCAGATGTTGGCTCGTCGACAACCAGCTGAAGGCAACCAAATGAGCGTAAGGCCTTTGAGAGAAACCAAAACATACAATGCTTGGATCGCTAATCATTTGAACTGCGAGACTGAGCCTTTGGGAGGGTATAATCAGAGCCTTGCGAACCGCAAATGAAATGCCATACCGTCGCTTCTCTCCGCCAGATATACCCTTGAGCAGTTCTCCACCGACGTATACATCCGCGCAGTCCTTCAGCCCAAGCATCAACAATACCTCTTCCGCACGCGCAATTTTCCGTTTTTCTACAAGAATACATTAGCAATACTACCTCGAAGGAGATGTGAGAACATACTGCTCATCTTTGGTGGCAACCGCAGGATGGCTGCATAGCGAAGCCTAAAAAGGAAGGTTCAGTTTTTGACAGATAGGGAACATTTTTTTTACTTGCGTTTCTCTCACGGTCAAGGCGCTCTGAAACGAGGGGTATAAAAGAGAAGAAAGATAGAGGTTGGAAAAAGCCACTCGCAAGATGATAGTCGTCCTCTTGTTCTACAAATGCCACGGAATTCCGCACATCGTCCGTCGCCGGCATTCCGTTGAACAGGAGATCGCCAGTCATCTCGAAGTGTGCACTAGGCCCGGCGTTCAGCTTGCGGTGGGCCAAGAGCTGCAGGATGGTCGATTTCCCGGCACCTGGAATACAGTTAGCGGCAAATTAAGAGCACTCTGCTCTTTGCTTACCAGACGGTCCCTGGTCAAAGTAAATACATCAGACGTCCAGATGGAAGCAATCAACGTACCAGGATGGCAGACACTTCTCCAGCAGGAAAGAATGAAGTGATTTCATTGAGGATCTGTTTTTCTTCTGCCCGACGCAGTCCCATCGGAAGACCGGTCCTCACCCACTTGAAGCTAGCGTTCCGGATCTCAACATCAATCTTCGCCCGGATGATGTCCATGTCGCCCGTCAGCGCCGACTCCTTGCCGTGTCCTTCTGGCCCTCCGCTTGCCGCATGTTTCACTCCGCCTGGTTTATGGAACTATGTGCGCTACTCAATGACATTGAGAGCGGAGAAATGTCTCGCAAAACGTACGTGAAGAATGAGCCCTGCCATAACATGCAATCTGGAAGTTTTGGGGTCAGAAAAATGATCTGAGATGATCTTTGCTCGTACATCACAATGGTGGCGATTTCAGCAGCGAAATACACGATGAGAGGCGTGTCGGAGAAGCCCAGACTGCGCAAAACATTGTCGCCGTTGCACTGGGTCAACGCTACCCCGGTAACACCTTCACACGCGAACGTCCGTCCTTTGAACTGAGTGGTAGCAACGACACGGAAGGAGTAGAACGTGGTGGAACTGTAGAGGTATGTGAGTATGCCTGTCGAAGGTACTACGACGAGGCTCACAGCCATTTAATCCAACGCAACCAGACGGGGACGTTGGTGAGTGAGCTTTACGTAGATCATGAGTGAGGTTCATGGCGGGTAGGAAGACGACGAACAAGCCCGCAGAAAGCCTGTTTTTAAGACAGATAAGTTGGCGGTTCATCATCGAGATGAACAAGAGCGTACGTGAAAAACAAGGATAACCCATTGGCAACCATCGACGCTTGAGGAAAGCCTCGCTATGTTAACAGCATTCAACAATTGGATAAGGAATAAAGAACATGAACGAACGAATATTGAGGAAGCTACAAGAGCTAAACCTTGCGTGGCCCATTGCATACAAATACACTAGAAAGGGCAGTTAGCAAGAAAGTGCGCAGATCAATACTGCCATACGTTGGCCACGACGGTCAGGAGATGCGCAGCCAAGTCATCCCGTCGCATATTACTGAGAAGATAGACTGCAGATGTGTGAGATGTGAGATGAGTCCCAAGAGCGGGGAAGCAGGTTACATATGAGAGCACTGGTCGATTGCGGTTAGTTTTCACCCGGTCAAATGACAGATGGCTTACTAGAGCGTCGGGGGCACTGTAGTCGGTATGAAATTCGCAATAAATTCGGCAATAATATAAGGGAAAGGGCTCTGTGGCGAAAGTAATGTTAGGCACGAAGGGGCGAAAAATATGATGCTCTACATAAAGGTGATCCTGTAAAATTGCTCATGAATACCCTTGGCAACGCCTGATGGAGAAAATTACCTCTCGTTCTCTATCAAAAATAATAAAATCGGTGCAAAACTTGTATATCCAATAAACCTGTACAAGGCCGAGTTACAAATCTGAGCTAAACGCGATTTGATCACACTCACTTGAGTAAGATAGTAATAGCCGGGAAACATTTGAAAGGTCGCGCCTTTCAAACTCTGGATATCGGCGGGAGTGCCTTGCAGGTCGTAATACGTCAACCCCATGAACACGCCAATTCCAACACTCTGGATCAAGAATCCAGCCAGCTGCCCGAAATTTCGGTACACGTTCAGATGGGAGCGATGGAGCAGAATCATGGTCTGCTTGATAGGGCCGGGGCGGGAAATATTGCTGCTAGCATCGGCGTCTAGTCCTCCTTGAGATCCGCGGGAGATGGTGTGCGCGAGGGGGTTAGGGAACCGCGGGGGCGCTTGCTTCTCCATTTGGCGATCCTTCCATGCCTCAACGAGGGCTGAAACGCGTGCACGCGATTCATCCTCGCGTTCCGGGGAGCGATTATCAATACTCGTCACGTCGACTAGGAAGTCTAAGGGATTCGTTTCTTTCCTTAGCTCGCATCCGCGCTCTTCGAACCAAGCTAGGCTGTCGGATGCTCTGCCGCTGTAGACCACATCGCCTTTCGACAAGACCATGAGGCGGTCGAAGAGCGCGAAGGCGTCAGAGCGCGGGGCGTGGAGCGAAAGAATGATCGTGCGGGAATGCCGTTTTGCTAGCTCAGACAGCGTCTGGAGCAGCAGGAAGGACGTGGTAGCATCGAGTCCAGTTGTTGCCTCATCTAAAATCAGTACAGATGGCAGGGTAACCAAAACGCAGCCGATCGAAAGTCGTCTAGTCCGAATGATTAATCACAAGGGGGTTGTTTGTAATATATAACATACCTGCGCTCGCCACCGGAGATTCCTTTGCGAAAAGTGCCGCCAACAACCGTATCCGCACACTCTTTCATCCCGAGTTCGTCAATGGTCTGGTCCACAATTTGCCGCACGGTGTTCTTGTCCACCGTTTTAGGGAGCCGGAGCGCTGCTGAGAATGTCAAGGTTTCTCTCACTACAGAATAAATCAGTTTGGGGCGTAAAAAATAGAAGAAAGGTCGTACCGGTGAGATGAGGAAGCAGGTAGTCATTCTGTCGAACGAAGCCAATTATTTTGGAAACCTTGGGTGAACCATGAGCCGGCGTCTCGTGGCCCGTCTGGGATGACGGCTGGAACGAGATATGGCCGTCGAGGATGGGGAGGCCGCCCAATCTTCCAGCTATTGCATTGAGTAACGTGGTCTTCCCTGCAACGCGTTTTTTTCAAGGAAGAAAAAATGGCAGAGACATTCGGAGCTTACCTGACCCACTCCCACCTATGATTGCTAACATCTCACCAGCTTCACAAGTCCCCGAAGCATTTCTGACGATGGTCGTGCGGCTCGTGTCACCGGGTGCCTGTTTCTTGGAACGAAGGAAGGACGGGATCGGAATGGATATGGGACCCAAAGGAACGCTTTCCAGGGATGACGGCACACCGATGGTCAAGTTCGTGACGGTCAGAGAGTACGGCTTCGGCGGTGGGAGCGACAATATGAGGCCGTGTTCAGCGTCGACCGGGGTTGGCAAGGCCGCCATGAGCGTTGAAGACAGCAAACGCGCCGTGTCATGTTATTTCTCCATTCAAATAGTACATGTGATTGGCGTTCCTTGAATTTATTGCGCGCAGGTGGTTCTGGACGGGACTAGTACTGGCCTGTACTGGCTTGGGGCAGGCAAATACACGATGGTAGTCGTAGATATATATAAAGGTCGGTGAAAACGCACAAGTTTAGACTGCCAGTCTCACGTCACAAGTGCTGAGAATGCACTGCCACCGCGGATCGTTGCTCTTGACTTTACCCACCAAATAGACTGCAGAAAAGGCTACACTGTTCACTGGCTGACTTGTACATGAACCTGGTAACTTGAGCTCCGGGACCCCTGTATGCTCATCTCTCTGTCAATTTCTGACCCCTATGGCCGCCAAAGACTATACAATAATATCGGCTACTCAACACGCCCAGCACTCGAACTTCAGCCCCACATGATTCTCTGGAGACCCTGGTATGCTCTCAAACCCAAGCTTTTCATAGAACTTGCAGGCGTTTCGGTTTTTTGGATTCATCACCAGCCACACGCCGTCGATGCCCTGGTGTTGGAGATACTCCACCGCCGTCTGAATGAGCCTGCGACCGAACCTGCACAAGTATAAGTTACACCTCTTGCGAGACAGAGCGACTACTCCTACCCCTTTTTCTGGTAGCTCGGCAAGATGTCGATGTGCAAATGCGCCGGGGCAAAGCTCATCGTGCTGTTGGGGAGGACACGGAATTTGTGCAGCAGCTGCGTGTAATGCTGGTCGGCGGGCTTCACCGCGATGGACGGAGGATATTGCTGTGACAGGACCGGCCACAGGTTCTCGGCGGCGTACTTCTCATACGTGGGGGTGTCTTTGGAACCGACGATGTATCCCACCACCTCGCCGCTGTCCTCTTCCTCCATAACAAACCCCCATGTCGTGGGCAGGTTGACGTATGGAATGGCCCATACCAGGCCAGGCAGCTCGGGGAAGTCGTGGAGATGCTCCCCGGACTGCCCTGAGTCGGCGGTGAGGAGGCAGATGCGCGACAACGCCGGTGCGTCTTGAGGGCAAGCAGGACGGATTTTTGCGACCATTGTGGTTTTCTACTGTAAGTTGGTTCTTATATAGCCAGGGGTTTGACAATGCTATTCGATATGTATACGTACAATACAGGTCCGTTTATTTATTACGTCTGAACAGGACCCTAAGTTTCAATTCTGATCTTCGGCGATCCGAATCATCATACCGTAGTATATTCTCCGTGTATTTAATTTTGCCCGCCCGAGGACAATGTGCGAGGTACGGTGTCCCGCCCGAATCGTGTTTGGGAAGAAGGGGCGCTGAAAAAACCGTGTTTTGGGAAAGAGTAGGTGAAGGCTTAAATTTAGCAATTACAGTTTCGAGCCAGGGCAATGATCCTGTTTAAATATTTTAGGGTCAATACATTCATCAGATACACAAGGCGTCCTACCCGATGACAGTGCTTCCAAGGCTGTCGCAGTAGTTATATCGATCCGAGGTTGTGGGCGCAGAGCGCCAGCGAAGCGGACGCCACCAGAGTTCATTTTATGTACAGTCTCCGTCCAACATGGACCCAACAGTCCAACGTACATTAGGTTGCGAAAATCGCGTACCCACTATTCAGAGGTGATTTTCGCCGACCTTGTAGCCGTTCAATCACCGAAGGCGGTGGGCTCGTACTGGGCTCGTATGCATGGATGCTGATAAGCAAAGGCAGCAATGAAGATAGCATACCGAAATGGTCAAGGCTGCCTTAGACCCGCTTTTCAACTGCAGGGTCAGATTTTCAATACGTGTCCCCGAAACCAATTACAGGTACGGTATCGCTGGAGGAAGTCCACTGGAATGCCCAGGTCGACAGTTTGAACCAATGTCCAAAGATGACCAACGGAGTTGTAAACAAGAGACGAGTCATGCGCCATCATTTCTGAATTGCAACCGTGGGACTTGTTTTTCGGAAAAGGGAATCTCGCCTCGATTTGGACAAGGACCCACAGAATCAGCCATCATCAAGGAATGCAGCGAGTCAACACTGCCTGTCTTTCCACGTTCTCAAGCCACCGTGGGTGTGCTAGTCCTCTCTTTCCCCCTCAGCCATGGAGTGCACGGCGGTTTTCCAGCTTTTTTCGCTGTTCGGCAAGGTGGTAGGCGTGCTTGCGGTTGTAGCGACTGCTCGAGCTGCCGTATGGCTTGTTAATCTGCTGGTTATCGCACCGAGGCTTGACCCCCTTAAAAATCTACCTGGGCCTGACGCCTCCGCATTCGACAGCCACTTCAATGAGGTTAACGAGTGCGTCTCCAGCCAGTCCCTACATATTCTCCCCACGGTACCGGTCCTGACATACATCTCCCAGTCCGGACATCACTCCCGTCGTCTACCACGATTGGACGACAAACCTGTTCGGAAAGACGTTTAGGTACGGCAATCTCTCTCGATTGCTTCAATTGCTTCAATGATATTAAATTGTTTACAGATACCATGGTTATGGAAAGGTTTGCACCTAATATAGTTGTGTGGACGTTCGACTAACCCTCATGTGAAGCATGACTATCGTCTGATGTCTTTTGACCTGCGGGTATTGTCGCACGTTCTTAGCTCACCAATATACGAAAAGCCATGGCAGACTCGTTCCTACCTCGGAAGGCTCTTGGGTCGAGGTTAGCCTGCTCCTACTTATAAGCTACAAAAGTTTACATCTCGTCTCAGGTGTCTTCAACATGGAGGGTGCCGAGCACAAATCCCTTGTACGTCGTTGCATCTTCCTTTGGCAGACAGGCAATGACTCAAGCAGCGCAAACTCATCGGCCCGGCCTTCACATCGCAAGCGGTCAGGGGATTTACCCCCATCTTCTTCCAGAAGGCGGAGGAGCTGCGCGATCGCTGGGATGCTCTGATCTCAGCTAACGCCTCAACTTCATGCAACTCGACAGAATCGCGGTCCACTTACACAACCCTTGACGTCGCGCACTGGGTATCGCGAACCACGTTTGATATATTCGGCCTTGCAGGACTAGACTACCACTTCAATGCACTGCACGACGAGTCAGAGAAAGGTAATGAATGACCTTTTCTGCAAGGATAATATCTGACTAACGTATGGAACTAGTTTACGCGGCGTATCGCACCATGTTCGCCATCTCAGACAAGGCAACGAAATATCGTGTTTTGAAACAACTATATCTTCCCTTCCTTGAGAAAATTTGGTCAGATGAGGACGACAAGACAACACAGCGATGCCTGAAAACTATTCGTGAATGTGGAATTAGTCTCATTCAGACTAAGCGAGAAGCTATCATGACTGAAAAGCTCGATTTTCGCTCTGAGGAGAAGGATATTCTCAGCCTACTCAGTGTGTCCTATGCTTCATTTTCGATTGCCTGCCTAAATTATTTACAGCCAAATCCAACCTATCCAACGAACCCGCAAGCCGCTTATCGGATTCAGAACTCCTGGACCAACTCTCGTCTTTCCTTTTCGCTGGCTCCGATTCGACTGCTCTCACCATTACCTGGTGCCTCCACCTTCTTTCTCAATACCCCGAAATCCAGAATCGGCTCCGCGCCGAAATCATATCTGCCCCAACGCCCACCGATTCGAAGCGCAACAGCACCTCCTCCGTGTCATCCACCTCTTCCATGATGCAGGTTGACACGATTGAAGCACTACCGTTCCTCGACGCCGTGGTGCGTGAAACGCTGCGAGTAATTCCACCCGTGCACGGCACAGGTAGGTTCTCCTCAATCACATGGATCATGCGAATAACCATTGTTCTTGTCAGTCCGTGTGGCCACTGCAGACGACTTGATCCCGGTCTCGCATCCTGTCACCCTCCGCAACGGCATGGTCATTCACGAGAATGAGCATATCCGCATCCGCAAGGGCAGTTTCGTTCACATTCCGTTGGAAGGGGTCAATCTGTCGGAGGACATATGGGGAAGTGACGCCAGGGAATTCAAGTGAGTGTGCTTGTGTTCTGAACGGGAACCCTGTACTCATATACCTCGCCAGCCCTGATCGTTGGGCCTCCCTTCCTGCTTCAGCAAAACCACCTGCGTTCCCTGGTCTCGCAAATGTCATGTCTTTCTCCTTCGCCGGCCACGCCTGCCCCGGATATCGTTTTTCTGTTGCTGAAATCAAAGTTATCATTGCCACGCTCTTGCCGCAGTTCGTCTTCAGTCCAGTGGAGGGAATCGAGATCGGCAAATACAACAGTGTCCTGACTAGACCTTTTGTGCGCGATCAACTCACTTCGGGCGGCATACAACTTCCTTTGGACATTACCAGATATGTAGAATGAGTCCCGACGAGACTGTTCATCCGTTCCCTTCTTAAACTGTAGCAATAGTAAGTTCATATTTATTATACATATCATGTAGTTGTCGGTTAGACACAGGGTAAATCAGTGATCAATGAGCAGTCTTTGCCAAGCCGAGATGTAAGTCAAGTCAGATTTTGCGCCCTTTCTTTGAGCGCTTCGCATGCAGGCAGACCTTGTGTGCGATTGTGATTGCTTCAAACTCCTTGGCCAAATCAGCGATCTGCTCTTCGGCGTCGGGCTTCGTATCAGAGTCGGCGACGACGTAAATCTCCTTCTGAGTGTGAATGGATTGGATATCGTCCTCATATCCATCGTCTTCCTCGTCGGTGTTGTCGGGAATGACGGAGAATGATGAAACCACTGGTTGGCGCGGTCGCGAATGGGATGAGCCTGGCCGTCCCGGTCAGTCGGGATATGCGCCATGAACAAATAAAGCATACTTGGCAATTTGGCTGCTGCCATTTTACCTATCACTTTCAGCCCCGGATCTCTACCCGGGGCCTTGCTGAGTTCAACTCTTCCAGTCTTGCACTTTGGGCACCCTGTAGAAGTAACGATGAACAAGAGGCTTGATGAATAATCGAGAGTAACAAGAGACCACATACTCGTCGTCTTGTGGTCAAAGGAATATTGCCAGCGTTGGACTCTAGTGACCGGAACGTCAGTGATAGACCGGGATACAAGATTTATGGCCTACAGGTGATCGCATTTGGTGCACTCTAAGCCTTGTCAGCGACTCAATACAACTGAGAAGGAGGGCCATACCCCATTCATAAGGGTAGGATATCACGTAGGTGTGTTCGATTGAAATGATGATGCAAAGGTCTTTCTTTTCGATTTTTTTCGCCCTTTGTTGACTCAGGAGGACGTCGGTCCGCCAGAAATCGCCACCCACCATTTGCGGAAAAAATCTCCGTGACCCTCTCTGAGCTGTTTGTCTATGATCCACGTCGCCAGATGACACATTTCATGGCAAAGGGTGTTCCTATAATTTTGGAATGAGAAGGAAGTAGGGAAGCTGAGAGGGAAGCTGAGAGATTACAGTACCTGACTCGTTCTAAGGTTGTCGATCCAGCAGGTTCGGTAGCAAGGACGTCAGCGAAGGTACGTAAGAAAGCAGAAAGGACCGAACCTGCTGAATCGACAACCTTGGCCGATAAATAGATAGTGGCTTTTTCATTGCCGTGTCTGTCGCTGCACGATTTTTTCAGCGGTCTATTCGTTAGATAACTGACGTTTGAGGCTCACCGATGATACTCCGCTCTGCCAGCCGTTTTCGTCATCCTATTGCTCCATATTATCTCTATTTCATCCAACGGGGGCAGCTGGTCTTTGAAGACCTTGTTGTTGAAATAAGAATATATTTTCTCCGCGTATATAGTTTGACGAGCCGCGTGAGCGCCCGCGTCGAGCTTCACTTGGTCCGCCTCACTAATCGGTTTTATACGGGAGTTTCTAATGGCCTGCTTGAATTCCTCCAGCTGTTGGAGCATGGGAACAGTGGTTGTAGTCGGTTTCCAAAATTTGGCGTAGTGGCTGTCAACATCGAATATTGCGTCCCGATCGGAGTCCGAGTCTCTAAAATACAGGTTCAGCGGGCCAATAGAAAATCTGAGGTGAACGACATGCGGCTCGGTACTACTCTCTGAGTCAGTGTTGGGAGCGTATAACCCTTTATTCTTCTCCCGGCGCTTCGGCTGCGTTGGGGACGGTGAACGAAAGGGTACGGGGCTCGGACCATCGACCACTTCAACATCACTGTCTGAGTCTTCGGCGACGCGAGGAATGCCTCGGGTAGGCTTGACTGGGGAAGGGGTGCGCGGCGTATTGCTCTGCTTCGGTGGTGGCTTGGACTTGTGAGTTCGCGAGAAAGGGTCGTAGTCGTGCAGCACCACGACCTCGTCCTCATCATCACTGCTTGTGCTCTGGGAGAACGGTGGGCGTTTAACGGGTGTGCCAGTGCTCCTGACCTTGGAGGATGTCGGAATTCCTGCGGCAGGCCGGATACTTGGAGTATTAACAGGTGTGCCAGGGTCTTTCCGTCTGGAAGATGTCGGAGTTGGTGAGTGCGGACGACGTTGGGTGTTCAAGGGTGTGCCACTCGTAGAGGTCTTCGTCCTGGAGGACGTCGGCGTCCCTGAAGTTTGCCTGGGAATGTCTGTGAGTGTGATAGTCATATGAACAAAGAGGCTGACAGTGTCTTTCTCGAAGACGGCGAGTCTTTGGCACCGCCGCGGACACGCGAAGCGTGGTCTCCCTGTGGCTTTCTGGGCTCCAAGCTGACAGACCATGTCAGTACTAAACTGCGGCTCATCGCAATGCACATACGCGGTTTCCCCCTCTGAGTCAAGGATCTCAATGGGGTCGCCTCTTCATTCAACCGATCGACCAATTAGCCTCCGCGGAAACAGACAGAACTGTATCACGCACCGCGTCCTTTCCTCCTCACTATCGGGGACAACCTCTACACCGTCCCAAGCGGACGATATAGGTGCAGAGGTGGTCGCGGCTTTGTTGGACTTTCCCGCGGGACGCGCCGGCAGCAGCAACGGTGGTCCATTGGATGGCATCTTCTTGAAGTAACGGCGAAAAACGCAGAAGAATAGGCAGTAATGTGAATTTGGGAATAGATTAGGCTACTCTGAGGAAGAAGAAGCTGGGACAAACGCCACTCAAAGTCTGCGTTAAAAGAGGTTAAAAGGAAGGGAACGCGGTCACGTGTCATCACGTCAAAGTAAAAGCAGAATTCAGAGTCAAAGGAACAAGGGAAACAACGAGCGTGGTATAACATTAACGGTGTGCTACATTTCTTTGTCCGTGAATAAAAATAGAAATCCGGCCCTAGTCCGCTCTCACAATGACATGAAAGTCAAAGACACCAGCGCAAAGAAAATGGCACCAAATACGGTCGCGAACGCTTCATTCAAGGTGACCGCTCCGCTGGCACCTTTGGTTGTGGGGTTAGACTGGTTGCTGCCCGTGGGCGGGGTTGGGGGCGTCACGGTGACAATGTCTCCCTGCGCGGCGTCTAAGAAAACCATGGCGAGACTGGGTCCGGGGGCGGTGAACGTGCACCCGTTCGAGCAGCCGGTTAGGTTCTTGTTGGGAACAGCCCAGCTAGGGGTGACTACGCTCTTCCCGTCGGAGACACCGGCATAACTCTCCCCGCCCCACGAAATCTGCGTCTCCTCCCCTGGGGTTGCCGCCGCGAGGAACTTGACGAGCGCAGTGCCGGACGACGAGAACACGGAGCCCGGAAGCGTGAAGTCGGTGGAGGTGTTTCCGTAGTTGAAGATGATGAGCCGGGAGACGGTCTTGTTCCCCGCATTGTACACAGCGTAGGCGGAGCTGGACGCTTGCGCGTTGGTTTTTGAACCACCGAGATCGAGATCGGCGACGATCGCACCGTGGTCGGTGCGCAGCGCTTCAGCCATGACGAGGAGCGGCTAGTGGAAGTTAGTTAGGCGCCAAGATCGCAGAAAAGGACATACGTAATACGGGGCGTTTGTCGTCCAAGCTCCAGCAGATCCAGCCGGGCCAGGAGGAGGGGTTAACAAATTATAAGGGATACCCTTCAAACAGCATAAGAAAGAGAGAGAAAATCGGCAGGTCCTGAAAAATCATACCGCTTCTCTGGTGTGAATATACGCTGTGGAAACCAGGTAAGAATTTGACGTGCACACCGAGGAACCGACTAACCTTGAGTATAACCCACTGCCGCCATCTGCAGAGAATAGTCGATGGACCAGATGGCGCCGACGGCAAAACTCGGGGAGAAAGGAATGCCTCCACACGATGCGCTGTTGAACTCCGAGTTGATGAGCTGGGGCCGGGTGGCCGCTGGCTGCTCTAAAAGGTAGTCGATTCCGCCTTTCTGCCATCCCGCAAGCGTGACAACTTAATCGAGTGATTTAGTAGCGCCCGTATTTATTTATTTTTTCGAAAAGGAAAAAAAAACACACCGTTGCTGTGCTGGAGATAGTAGGGCATTTGGTAGGGGAATTTGCCGGCCTGGCAATTATTCTGGGGATAGTGTTGGAGTCTACGATAATCAGGTGAGACTTGATAGGGAGCGGGGAAAGTCACGCACACAATGTATTTCAGTGCCGAACTGAAGGTGGTAAGATAGCCTTGTTGTAATAATGTACGAAGATCCTAAATCAAATTATTGAATACACTGGAAAGAATACGAGACCCGTTCTCACCCAATTACAGCAGATACTGGGGCCGCCAATATCCTGCTGGCCACTGCTGTCGCCCGCGCCTATGATATTAATGGCCGACGTATAATCCTTGAGCACGAGTCAATAAAATCGGAAATGGCCAGGTGGTAATCATACATCAAAATAGTTCTGGACTGTGTAGTTCTTTAGATTCTGCCTTTTCCCTATCGACAACAGGTCAGTCAGGCTTTTGATTGGCAACATAAAATGAAATAGTGACCATGGCCCGTATAAAGATCAGGTTCATTTCCCAAAAGCATACCGTCCAGGCTGCTTCCGAGTATGCTCCGGATATCAGTCGAAAGGCTGGCGTTGGGCTGCAAGGCCAGCGGGATATCTGGGAATATGTTAGTCAAAGAACCAAGACGCCGGCGTGTACGTACTAATTAAATAGGCCACGCCGCCGACGCTTTTGGAAACCTCGGCAAGGACCTTCCAAAGGGTGGGATTATAATCCGTGGGCTGATCGTTGGCGTTGTGGTCGCCACCTTGAAGCTGGACCATGGGAGAGGCCGCCTCGGTAAGGTAGGGCGATGAATCCGCACTTTCGAATACCAGTTGAGGTTGAGCGGTCGGGATTTGTTAAGAAAAGACCCACCTGTTCCCGCCGATTCGCAAGCGTACAGGATTGGAGCCTGTCCGTGCTCTGATCCCAGCGAGATAATTGAGGATAGGGATGTTTATCGTAGAGGTGTCGTTCCCAACTGAGGTAGATATAAGCAGCAAACACACGAAACAAAAAAGAATGGCGAACAATATTCGGGCATGAAGCTGAGCTCAAAGCTGATACCGAGGAAATTTGAATGCACCACATTGGACGTGGAAGGAGCAGCTGGGACGGCGACTTGAACAGCAGCACTCGCAGATTGCAAGACCAGAAGTAGGGAGAAAGGTATCAAGGGATACATGGTTGGGAAGAAAGAAGAGATGGGGACAGAAACGAAAAGACGACCTTGATTAGGACGGCGAATGAACGCCGTACCCAGACACAGCGTTGTTTGACGCGCTGAACCGAGTAGTCCTTCAGACATCTGATGGGGATAGTACAGTCTAGAGGCCGCATGCCGCAACTCTAATTGGCTGTTCTGCGGTACGACCTACATAATATCCCGTGTGGCGAGGAAATGTCGCGACACCGTTGATACCTACCTCGTTTTCTCGGACCGCAAGTTGTATGGCGATGTACCAGCGGGCAGAACGGAGCGCGCCGATCATATCGTCGCGATCTGTCGCGATATCGTGAATCGTTGCCGAGCACTCATTTCAGGAACGAGGTAACGTAACCACTTTGTGGTGGTCTATTTTTGACACGCCGATCCCTGAGAAGGCTTGGAATCGTCAATCGTCGACTACGGGTCCTCGAGGTGAGATTAGAAACCGTCGGAAAAAACAGCCTGCAAACGGTACGCAGAAACTGGTAACGGTTACAACGTTTCAGCTGAAACAACACACTCCAGGCCAGAGCGGGATAGAGCGGGCGATTGATCTGGGTCGCCGGTTCCGCCGTTCCGGTATCCGGTGAAATGCGGATCACGGGAGCTAGGGCTTGAAGCTTGAAGCTTGAAGGATGGGCCTGCCAGACAAATGCGCTCACGAAGAAAAAACAAATGCCTTCATCTAAAAGCTTAAAAGACAAGCTTTTCAAGCACATACAACTCAGCGGAGGTAACAAGGGGTGCACCCAGATGTCATGCAGCGCTGGACGCAATAAAAGCTGCAGACTGGGGCCCATGCATTCCGGATGGAGTTTAAAAATGCAAGAGAGCTGTGATTCAGATATTGTGGGTAATGATACGAAACAGAGACTCAGCCACGGCACAGGGAGACATCGAGCACTCGGGGCCAGCCTATTCATTCCCAGTTCGTTCTGCCGCAACGGTAACATGTACGTAGTGAATGAGGCTGCAGCCGCAGAGTGCCCACTAATATGTCGGATGGCGAGTAACGGAGCTAGAAAATGGTGCGAGAAAGAGTCGGAGGGTGTAGAGTGGGGTCAAGAGAGACTGACGTTAAGAAGCAAAGATGTATATGTTGGTGGCAGTGTAGATTAGATAGCAGTCCTGCTTCTGTCCATCCAACCTCCACCTCAGCCGCTAGCGTCTAATACCGTCCACGGTCCAGCAGCAGAGGGCTGCAAGCTCGCAAGTCATCTGCCATTGGCCCATTCATTCTCTGACGAAAACTAACAGAGTTCGAGTAATTTACTGTTTGTAGACAGGAAACGGGAGGCTCGATGGGACCAAAGCTCAGGAAATGAAAGCGGTTCTTTCTCTTTTCCTCGGCGCCCTTCCTCCTTGCGAATCCGTAACCGACCACAGGCCAGTTCGCGGTCACGTTGCCCCGGATATGATCGAGAAACGATCGGGAAGGCGCGTTCGTCTGGATGTCAGCCACTTGCGCTATATAAGTTCGGTGACCGTTACCTGTGACTCCATTCTCTCTTGTTGCCCCCCACTATCTGAAGAACCCAGCCCTCGAGCCTTCAAGTCCTCTCGCGCCTTGCACAACTTCATCGCGTTTCTCGCCGGCGTCCTTTGGACAATGGCTGTCTACAGCGTCGTGGGCATCCTCAAGGACCTCATCGCCGACGTCGCTACCCCCGTCTACGCGTACCTCGACCCCGTCTGCTCGTACCTCGCCCCCATCTGCACCTATCTCGCCCCCGCCTGCGCCAACTTCGCCTCGGCGACGTTTTCGATTGTCAGATTTCTCAGCGTTGTGAAGGGAACGAATGCGTTTTTTTGAATCGTCGCACAAGGTGCAACGGCAATGCTCGACGTCCTTCTCGCTTTAGTGATTCCTGCTCTCCTCGTCTCGGTTGGCATTGTCAATTTCGACATTGTCTTCGTTCTTTCGTACATTGGCTACCGGCGGTAGCTCAGCGTTTTCAAGTCTGTTCAAGTCGATCGTCTTGTATTTCGCGCGCCTGGTTACCAACACCGTCATTCTGGCTTCCAAGCTCGCCCACCTTGTCTTCAAAGTCATCACCGTTGCCCTCTACGTCTCCGGGTGTCTGCTCGAAGTTTGGGAGGGGTGGGTCGAGACACTTGAGTGGGACTTGACCTTCAGGCTCTGCACGGTTCTCGCCACCAAAGTGGACTGTTGGCGTCGCCGTTCATCACGCTTCCCTGTCGTCACCTTCCTGCTATGGTCGTATTTCTTTCAAGCACGATTCGACGAGTACGTGGCGGCTCATATTCCAGCAGCATCTACCGCGCCTAGCCAGGGGCAGAAAACCGGGATGCACCTCAGGCGCTGGCTCTTCGCGCTCGGGAACTCCCTGTTCACCAAGCTTCTCGCCGTGGCTGGTGGCATGTTCTCCGCCGTCGGCACCCTCCTCACCCTCACGAACGAACAGCGTCCCTGTCACGATGACGCAGAGCTTTTTGACGCGGACATTACCTTGGTCGATAACAATGGCAACGAAGCGACCACCAAGGACAAGGCCACAGCGTTCGCCCTCGACCTCATCAAGCAATCGACATCGGCTCCCTCCACCCCTCCGTCGTCGATTCTCGCTTTAGTATCAACCGCGCCCGCTGAGCCCCCCGTCGCCGTCCAAACTGCACCGGTCGAGCCCATCATCGAGGTCAAATCCAAGCCCTCCCTCAACCCTGCGGCTTCGGTTTTTGTCCCTGCCGCCCGTCGACACCTCTGCCAAGACCGAACCCAAGCCTGCTCTAAACCCCGCGGCTTCGGTATTCGGGCCCACCACTCACAAGGCCCTCCCCTCTGTGGCTACTTTCGAGACGGAGTTCAGCCCCCGTACTGCCCCTCCCAGCTTCTGGAGGTGTGGCGGTTGCGCTGTCCCGATTCTTCCTCCGTCTTCTCGCGCTTCTCCTGCTCCCGCCGCAGCTCCTGTCAGGAAGGAGTTTGTGCCCCGCACCGCACCTCCGAGCTACTGGAAGCCCGGCGGTCGCGCCGTCCCGATAGTTCCCCCGGTGCTTTCTGCCTGATTCAATTTTATTATTTTTAATTTTTGCTTAGATCAAGATACGATGATTTCAGTCTTTAATTCGAGCCTATGTTCACGTTACAGCTCTTTCAGTTCAATGTATGATGTGCTGCCATATATGCTTGATCTATAAGATATATCAGTAGTCAGTGCTCGAGTTCCGGTACGTTTCTCCTCCTCCTGCTTCTGACGGTCTCTTATATTCATGATTTCTAGGTATACTACACAGCTATCTGATGTCCACAGCGCTACTATCCGGATCCTATACCTTTGTATCTCTAGTACCCGTTGCTTGCGGTGAGTCTGCTATGATTTCTAACGTGACGATCCGCTTACACAATGACTTTCCAGACATCTATGCCCCATGTCTGCGCGTATGTACAAGCATGCGTGTGCACATCCTACGCGCACAAACTACCCTCGGAAGCGTTTCCTACACCGACAAGCACATATCATACACCGACATGCACACATACTACACCGACAAGCACATCCTACACCCCCTACCCCAGCCACAAAACTCCGGTCCAGGGATCGCTTCCGCGTCCCTCGGTTCTGGTGAGTCCTGCTTTCTGTCCTTATCGCAGGTCGAGATTCTCAGCTATCGTTTCTTCCACAGGATATAGTCAATCTGCACCGATTATGATAAAGGCGGATGCTACTACCGTTGAGGTGATGCTGTGTATTTGTTAACTTGTAGTGCTTCGTGGGTTTCGTTCGGTTGCTTGGGTTCGTGGACTGGAATATATAGCAGTTGGCGCGGACAATTCTTGTTGTATAGAAATATATGGTGGGTTCTGTGCGTGTTGCTCCAAACACTCGTTTTTTTTCTTGAGAGCGAGAGAGCCAAGAGAGAGCTGTTGTATGAACTCATAGTGCATCGCGAGAAAAACGTCGCCAGATCATTGAGCATAGAAAGCTGTAATGTTTCATTCAGTGAATATGTACAATGTTGCCTACGCCTCCACCAGCGCTGGAACTGCGCCGCCGAAGACGCCCGCTCATCAACTCTTCTGACACGCAAAACCACCTCTGCATCGCCTTGGCGCTTTCGGGCCTTGAGGAGAGGAAAGTGACCACCAGCGCCGACCGGGCAGGAGATCGCGACGCTGGTGGACGAGCGTGTCGTGTGTAAAAGAAAATTAGGTTATGCGCTTTATAAGGCCTTTGGCGACTGATGCAAACAGGTGCAAATATGGAGGACGGGATTTCCCGTTTGGGATACTTAACGGTTACTCGGAGAAAAGCACAAGTGGCTTCAAGTGGACGTTTAGGAAACTCTCTGAGCATTCTCTTCGTTGTCAAAACATACCCTAGCTAGCTAGAGTATAAGGCGGGTATACTACAATAAGACGTCAACGTAACTATCTAGGTTTCGGACGGACGCTGATTATGCAGCGGTGAACTGAAAAGACTTGGATCAAAAACGACTCGAAGGAGAAGGGAAAGCGGCTCACATAAGAGCAGTCGTCAAGCGAGCCGTGCTGCGCAATGGGGACGATCACAGGCTGGTGGTTGGACGAAGAGTTGATCGTGCACATGCGGTAGGCTCCTGCGGGGACACCGGTGGCAACGTTCACGGTGAGAACACCGTTCACAGCAGCAGCATCGACACCCTTGAAGAAGAAAAACTTCTTGGGGTCGGTGGGCGTAATCTGGTCCAGTGACGTGAGAGTCTCGATGACCTGAATGAGCAGAATTAGACAGAAAAATTACGTATTTTGGACTGGAAGCATACAATATGACTGTGGCCAATGATGAGACCCTGGCCGTTGAGAGTCTGGGGTGCCGCGAAGTAGGTCTTCTGCGCATTTGTGAAGACACCGGTCTGAAAGTTGGCGACGTTCAGCTGGGCGTCAAAGGCCGTGTTGGCAGTAACGCTGCCGCCGTTCTTGGGGAACAGGAACTTGGCGGACGGCATCTTATCGGACGAGGGGATCAAGCCGATAGGGGTGGGGTTGCAGGAGCCAGTCGTGATCTGGGCACCATTGGTCAGAGGAGTTCCCGGGAGTGTGAGCGCGCAGAAGTTGATGTAGTTGCTGAGAAGGATTAGAGGTCATTTATACATGCAGTTTTCTCTCCGACTCACTTCGAGCTCGTTGACGAAGCACTCTGGCCAGTGACGGGAGGGTTTTGGCCATCGTCCAAAAAGTTGGTGCAGATAACCGACTGATCAAGTGCTATCAGGCACGAACAAATTGTTAGCGAAATTGAAAGGGAGCGTTGGCTACGTTACGAATGATGACGTACTGGTAGATGACTGAAGATCAGCCCCAGCGCTGCCAGTGGCTGGAAGACCGGAAACAAATGAAAAGACGACGACTGGATATGGCTATAAGACAAACCTGCGCCACCTCCAGCATTATTGTTTCCAGTTCCAGCATCAACGGCGGAAGTCTGTGCGGGGGGGGCGACAACAGAGCTTGCAGCAGCTCCTCCCTTAGAAACCGTTGGATCAATTTAATTATCTCGATCATAAAGCGGAAGAAAAACATACAGCTGCGCCACCTTGTCCACCCTGGCCTCCACCACGGCCGCCACCCTGGCCACCGCGGTTACCTCCCTGGCGTTGTGCCTGAGGAGCAGCCGCAACAGAGGCGATAAGAGCGCCAATGAAAAAGATCGAAGAAGCCTTCATGTTGAGCGAGTGTCGAGTTGAATGAGTGAAGATAGATGTCGTAACTGAGGGACGCCGGGTCAAGTCGTCGAATGCAGAGGACTAGCCTTGTAGATCACTGATCACACGAAGAGAGCGAAAGAGAGAGGAAGAGGGAGGGAGGGAAGAACGTGGGGGTGCGGAGCTAAGCTGGTGATCCCTTTTGAATTGTCTATACTTGGCATTTGACATTGACCCACCAAATCGGTTGAGCAGATTGACGTCAAGGGCACGCCCGTAGATGCGAACCAATCGCAACGGCTGCTTCGGCCACAAAATGGCTCATCTCAGAGCTATTTTTGAGCTAGCCGGCAAGATGCAGGGTGATCCGCGACTCTTCAGAAAATTCACGCAAGCCAAGAACCGCGCCAAGCTTCAGGCTTGCTTCAGGCACACTTTAGGCACAGTCCAAAATTAAAATGAGAAAGAAAAAAATCCATATCGGCGGTTGCAAACCGTTGCAATGGACCGTTGCATGCTGCGACGAGTGTCCGAGACGACAGTTGAAAATGAGTGTAAACATAGCTTTCGGCGAACAAGGGCAAGGGTGCGTTTTCTTTCGTATGGTCGTGGATTTAAAATAGGATCTGCCATGTTCCGTGTCATCGCCAGCGACTCTCACAGGCTGGAGTCACAGCTCCAAAATAGGATCCTCGGGATCAACGGCAGGCAGGTTCGCGTACTTGTTTCACGCTCGACATAATTATAGCTGCGTGATCCTGGGAAAGGAGGGAGAACCAGTTTGAATTCTGGCAATTCAACATTAAAAACCACATAGGCTTCGAGTCTGCGACCTCCCGAAAAACCAACTTGCCAGTAAATGCGTTCGCATGAAAAATGCAAAACTGCGAGAGAATAGATATAAATCCACACAGGCGCAATCATCAGAAAAGTTGCGTTGGGCGACGACTGGCTGACCATTGGCGGCAGAGTTGATTGAACAGATTCTACATTTTCCTTGGGGGGGCCATTCAGTAGTGATGCAGACAGCACCCTGTCATTGGCAGCGCGAGTGAAACTCCGTCAATGTCGTCAGAAAAACAGTACATGGCAGAAGATAAAATTCGAACAAACATTGAGGAATGTAAATTGCAGTGGACTGGTGTGATCTGGTGGAGCGAAAGGCCTCAATTACCTCAGGGGCTACCGATGTGGAGAACCAGGTCATAGAGAGTTTGAGGCGTCGCGTAGAAGGTTGAACCGGGGGTTGGCGCAGACACCAGTCTGATAAGGTGCCTGTTGAGACACACAAACAAAAACCCACAAAATGAATATTTTACATGAAAAAGTAGTAACCTGCACTGAGAGAGACAGTGAAGGCCTTTTCAGCATCAATTTCGCCGGTGTTCTTGGTTGATGAATTCGAGGGACGACATTTTGTCCCAATGGGAGCAGTATTACACGAGACGGTGGCAATCTTGCGTCCATTGGTGAGCGTACCCTCGGGAAGTATCAGCGCACAAAATCAATTTTTGTATCTGCTGCGACGATGTGAGGAAGATGGCTGATAGTAAACCGACGGAAGCTTACTTCGTTTTTGTGGCCGATGCGGTCAAGCCCTCCTGTGAAGTTCGTACAGATGCTTCGAGTGTCATAAGATCCTGGCTCATAACCAGAACGTACTAGATGATTTTTGAAGGTCAACAGCAGAGGAGCTGAGGGGCTATTCTGGTAACAGGCGTAATAAGGTGGGAGCAGCATCCGCCGAGGAGACGAGCACGGTCAAAACAATCTTGATGGCTACAATCCGCATTTTTAAAAGGTCGTAATAAATGAGTGAAAGTTGTAAATGAACGAGTCAAGGAAGCGCCGAATGAGATGTCGAAAATCAAGGACTACATTGCCTGCAGTGAGAGGGAAGGGCCAGACGAATGAACACCTCCAACAAGGTCGACGGTTTTTATTTACTTGAAAGTAGCCTTGGCAAAAAAAAAAAAGAGAATCTCGGTTGGCTTTATTTGAGGTTTCCGGGAAGCCGCCGCAGGTCATTGACAGAAGCCCACGCAAGTAGGCCGATAGTCGACGTCGCGTAACTGTCTTAGCTGCAAGTATCTCCTCCCCGAAAGATAAAACTCGGTCCCGAAAGGGAACCGAGCGACAAAGAGCGACAAGCGGCGCTGAATGCAAAGGTGAAGCGCTGACTTGATGAGGCAAGTGGAGGGGGAAAGAGGTGTTGTTGTCTGCTCATTGACACCTACGGAACAATTCTTTCCACGTTCGATTTCTGACAATGATAATTGCAGCTGGCCGGCGGGAACAAGATTTTTACACCGTTCTTTGGCTAACGTTAGCTGTTGATGTTGCTGCCATGCTGCTGTCAGAGTATTATTATCAGTATAAAGAGGTTCGGGTCAACTAGCTTCCCTGTGTTGGCTGCTCTCATCACCCATATGATCCTCGAGGCTCGACTCGATGTTTTTTCTGAAAACGTAAATTTGGTCAACGTCGGACATGGTCCCGCTTCAAGATATTCTAGGCTCTCGCACAAGAGGGAAGACTACCTTGAGCAACGAGGATTGCGAAATGTGTGCACAGGGTACTTAAGTAAGAGGAAATGACTGATCATCTCTCGGTTGTTGTTCCGAGTTGGGCGGCATCGCCAGGCGGATGCGCCAGCCTCGGGGTAACCAAATCATCGAGGAATGCATGCGACATTGCGACTACAAAGACGCTTTCACGACGGCGTGCCAAGCAGGGGAAAAGATGCTGCCCATAAGCTCATGAGCCCATGGTTGTGGAAGATCGGGAAAGAAGAGTGGGCGGAAAGTCCCGGGGCTCCGGCCCGCTAACCGCGACAAAAATTGAACTTCTTCAAACTTGGCCAGAAACACATTCGTCTTCGCCTAACTATGTCTCCGAAAACGATCGTTGTGGATGCCATACTGTGTGTTTGTTCCAGTCGACTGTTCTGCTTGTGGATTCTAATTTATCCTCAAGTTTCGACATGGATGGGTTCGGACGTCCAGATCCCATCCGATATGACTCGGAGACTAACTCACCTCAAGAACTCTCATTGACTCCACTCCTGGGCTTGTGAATGCCTGGACCACTTTCTGTCGCGACTACGACCTGGGCGATGCGGACACTGTCTTCCACGAAACGCACGGAAGGCGCTTATACGACACTCTGAAGGAATACTGCCGTATCAATGATGAAACCAAACTGCAGGTTCGCTCTTATCACTTTGCGAAGTAATCAGAATGGCTGAGCTGATTTTACGGTTTTTTCAAGCAAGAAATCGATAGATTTGAAGAGGAAGTTATCAACGGCGGTCCTCTCGTCCTTCCTGGAGTCTTCGACCTCATCTCTCAGGTCAGCTCATCCTTTAGAACTGGGGACTTCCTAATTGCCACATGCAGCTGTCGTCTGAAACCACATTCGGCTGGACTATCGTTACCTCAGGTACGTCCATCAGAAGATGTTGCTATGATGAATTGTCCTGTTGCAATTCGAGTCTCGGTTTCCCCCTTCATCTGATCCCGCTCTGCCAGTCAGACTGGTTGAGCATTGAATATGTAGAGGATTGGTTCATCGGATACCCGCTAGAAGCCGCACCCCACAGCATTCGATCTCCGTGGCTGTTTTCGGCTTTCTGGGAGTTAATCAATCACAATTGTAGCGACGACAAACTATGCTCCCCGTGCTCTACAACGGTGTTGTATACCCTTGCCGCGTGCGGGAATTGTAACAAGCAACGACGTCTCTCACGGCAAGCCACATCCAGCACCCTATTTGGCCGGCGCCGAGAAATGCGGAGTCGATCCCACGAAATGTAGGTTCCCCGCCGCCCGCCCGTGATCAGTTGTTTACCGGATACCACACAGGCCTTGTTGTTGAGGACGCGATTTCCGGTGAATTCGGTGACTTCATTTGACAAAACCAATTAAACCAACCTCACTAGGGATGCGATCCGGCAAGGCCGCCGGCGCTCTGGTTCTAGCTGTCTGCACCTCTACCGCCCGAGACATAATCGCGCAATCAGATGCAGCACCAGATTACGTCGTGACTGATCTCGCAAAGTACGTCGACGCCAAGAAACACCAGTGTTTCGGACGCTAAATGCCGCCACCAGAGTATCGGCGCGGTGGACCAATGGTAAGGTAGAAGTAACTATCGACGACGAGTGATTATTTTTATTATGATGCGGATGCGGAGTCCTTCCTCCAATGGGGCTTTGAAATTGATGAATGAATTATAATAGGAGTGTTTGTGCTTCGGTATTTCCCAACCCGACTTTGAACTTAAGCGAACGCGCTCGAATGCTGGAATATCCTTGAAGCCCCCCAGTTCATCGGACAAATGTAACTCCACCTTTACCTTGATGCGCTTTTTCTTCTTCTTCTGACCAATCACATAGCCCGCCACACAGCCATCCACATGTTGCAAGGACAACTCATCTCTACGGCGGAGTGTGTCAAGTCCATCAATCACTACTGTGTTTGTGCGAATTTGGGTCGGTTCTATATAAGGAGCACTGAAGCACATTGTTGCATCCGGTTCACTCTCTTGCCCTTTGCTTTCTCATCCCTGCACGATCCGAGATCGTAGCTTTCACGTCTCGTTTACCGACGTTTTGACCTGGTGTCTTTCCTTTGACTAACCACACACTCTTTACACAACAATGCACTCCTCTGCGTTCATCACTCTTGCCCTGGCCGTCGCCGTCGCCGCTCGCCCCGCGCGTTTCGGCCGCCGTGCCGAGTTCACTCTCGCCAACGGCCAGGATGCCATTAAGCTGAAGTGCGCCACTTGTTTTAGGGGCCTCAAACACCGCTCACATCCATTATAGCGACGAGTTCAAGACCCTCACAAAGGATAGCGCGTGTACCGCACCCAAAGATGCGTGCATCAACGGGGGCTTTGCTCAGTGTGTCGGTGGAAAATTCGTCATCCAGCCGTGCGCTGGGGGCTTAATGTGAGCACAATTTCTATTGTTTTTATGTCGAAGCTCATTGTTCTCGATTTTTTTTCTAGCTGCGCCGCCCTTCCTTTGGTCAACTCCAAGGGCACTAGCATCACCTGCACAACACAGGCTGATCTCGACGCCCGTATTGCTGCTGTGAGTAACGTGGTCGTACAATCGACGCGAGACTCATTCTATCTATAGACTGGCGCAACAGCAGGTGCCGCTCCTCCCGCTGCTCCTCCCGCTGCGCCTCCCGCTGCGCCTCCCGCTGCACCTCCGGCTGCACCCCCGCCTGCGGCACCCCCGGCCGGTAACAACGCTGGTGGCGGTGCCGCAGCGGGTGGGGACCTCCAGTACGTTGTCTCGTCTTTACATTCATCTTCCGCTCTCATATGTGATTTCTAGGTCGGCTACGAGTGCGTTGACTCGTCGCTACATCCATCTTCGGCGCTCATCTGTGATTTCTAGCTCTGGATCCCTCTGTCATCTGCAACAACTTCAAAGACGATGGACAAAACCCTCCGGTGACTGGCCAGACCGCATCGTCCACCAGCACTAAGTAAGGGAAAGACCATAGCATCCTTGCACATCCTCTGATTTTTCTATCTCAGCAACTACATCAACTTCTGTGCCCTGACTCTTCCGGGAACTCCGCTCACCAACGGTGGACAGATCACGACCGGCTCCTGCAACCCCACCCCCATCGGTCTGATCCCGTCGGCCGACAAGATGCCTTCAGCCAAGTTCAACTTCCCCAAGAACGGCGACAAGATCAACTCCGACGTTACTTTCGACGTAACGGTGAACATCAACAACTTCCAGACTGGTGTCTTCACCAACGCGCAAAAGACCTACTTCGCGGCACCCCAGACTCTCAACGGCCAGGGCCTCATCATTGGCCACAGCCACGTCGTATGTTGTTCATATCGATCCGCGATTCAACGCCGCTAAGTCGCGTCATCTAGGTCATTGAAACGCTCTCGGGCGTCGACCAAATCGTCCCCACCGACCCCAAGAAGTTCTTCTTCTTCAAGGGTGTCGATGCGGCTGCCGTCAATAACGTCCTCACCGTCACTGTTCCCGGAGGTGTCCCTCCTGGTGCCTACCGCATGTGCACGATCAACTCTTCGTCCAACCACCAGCCTGTGATTGTGCCTATTGCTCAACACGGTTCGCTTGATGACTGCGTTTACTTCACCGCTGCCCCTGCTGGTGGAGCATAAACGCCTTTGGATTTGTTGTAATGACCTCTGTGCGAGCACTTGAACGAGATTAACTTATTGTTACTTTGCTGGGTTGTTGTTAAAATATACCTCACTACATCCTGCTAGCTAGGGTGTGTAGTCTAGTCTTGGAATTCTAAACGAGAAAGAATGATTGTGTGCCCCCCCACCCCCCGCCGCATTTTCGAAAAAATCCGCGACTTGTCTAGCTGGTCGCCGAGAAAATCCATTGAGGATAAGACTCAGGATAAGATGCCCGCTATGTACACTGAGTGGATAAAAAAGACTGGTTTGGTCTAACAGTTGTGTATGGCACTGCACATCGCGAGCAATTATCAAAACAAAATCGACTCCTATAGATCTTTGCTGGACGAGCGGGTTCACTTGGCGGGCTCAGCATCCTCGAGAGGTGGGGGGCCGTCGTCGTCGGAATCGTCACCATCGTCGCCTCCGGCTCCTCCCATTCCAGGCATACCACCCATCCCACCCGCACCACCCATCTCGGCCATCATCTGGAAGGAGAACGGGTCAATGAATAAAGTTTTTGTGCCGTGAAATGCGCCTTGCCTTCTCGAAGTCCATACCAGGCGGCATCCCCGGCATTCCGCCCATACCGCCCATGCCTCCCATACCTCCCATACCACCTTCAGCGAGATACGAGTTAGCATTGGGAAAATGTCAACGAAGAGCCTGGTTCATACCTCCCATTCCGCCCATGCCTCCCATTCCAGGCATACCACCCATACCACCCATACCACCCATAGGGTCGAGATCTTCGTCATCCTTGGCTTCCGGGCCGTCCTGCTCGTCCTCATCCACCCATTTGCTGAAATCTGTCTTGATGTACGCGTTCTTGACCTTCTCCTTGGTCAGGCGCGGCCAGAATTCGGCTTGTTGCTCTTTCTTGCGGAGAACGAGGTACAGGGAGCGCGTTGTCAGTTTCTTCGAGGATTTCTATCCATACAAATCAGCAACGCGATCGCGAAAGAGACGAGATGGAGCAAACCTCTGGGATGATCTCAGAGAAAAAGTCGAGCTGGAAAGCGTATTCTTTTTCAGATCCAGTTTTGGTGCTGCGAAAAAACGCGACGTAAGCATCGAGCACAGAGCGCGAAGGAGGCGTCGAAAAGACGTACTTTCCAGATTTCGCCTTGAAGGAGATTTTGGTGGGCTCGAGGGTGAAGTCCAGACCGTCTTCCTGGATATCGGGGAGGTTTATGGTGAGATAGACAATGTTCTTGCAGATAGACGCGTAAGCAAATTAGACCAGAGAACGAAAGGGAAAAAGGGATACTTTGGTTTCGTCGGACTCTGAGCTGCGCTGAGCCCACAGAACCTCGGGGTGTAAAATGGCCATCGCGTCGTTAGTATGAGAGGTGAAAGAAAAGGACAGAAGGCTGAAGAAGAATTTACGTGTAATGAGCCAGCACAACAAGGCCAAGCAACCTCCCTCTTGCCTTCCATGTGGTCTGTGCTCTCTTCTGTGACCCTGGATATATATTTATTCTACTGACTGGCTCCAGGTGTACAAGATGGTTTCTGCCTTTGCTGCTGCTACCGCTGCCAACCGCCCCGCCTTATTTTCTCGTCCTCTTTCTTCTAGCCTTGTTCATACAAGCTAAACCTTGGTGCGCGTCAAAATACTGTGTCTAGGTCTTCCTTTGATCAACCTGTGCGCAGTTTTTACTGCATCGTGCTGCTCGTCACCCTCTTCTTCTCGTCGTGCTACTGGCAGCCATTCCCAATTGACAGTCCCCTGTCCAGCCCATGGGCGGACAACATCACGACGTTTGCAGAGGCACTGAACGCGACGATAGCGACACCGTACGACAAGCCTCTGCCGCCGGTGATGCGCACCTTGGACCGCTGCTGGTGCGATTTCTGGGTGGGCGGATTCTTCGAGCCGTACAATGTTTCCCAATGGGAGCGTTCCAGCGTCCTGAAGCTAGCTGACGAGCTGGAGCGGGCGCGCAAAGCGGAATTGGCGGAGCAGGAAAAGACAAAGGCAGACAAGGAAGAAGAAGTGCCAGCGCTTACTGCGATTGAGAGCATGCCTCGCACCGCTGCGCCCGAACCTTCGAGCCGGCGGAAATCGTCGGTCCACGGAGTTGCTGCGAACGTTTGGAGTCTCGTTAATCCATACCTTCGGAGCGCTCGTACCATTGCGGAGCTCACGACGCCCTTGTTCAAGATGGACAATGTGACGACGCCTGAGCCGGTGCAAAAGCTCCCAGTGCTGCGGTGGGAGTACAATGTATTGGGTGTAGTTATAGACTTTGGATGGACGCGTTCGTAGGATAAAATAATCTGTACATTAGCCGGAGCAGTGTTGTAATGTGTTGGTCGTGTTGTCAATTTCGGCAACATACAAAGCGCCTTGTCTCTTGCCACCACCGGTGCCTCAGGCACTCGTCGTAGATGTCCTATAATCCGCCGGGTGCATCCAAGGACGATAGAAAACAAAACGCGCGCGCTGCCCTGGACCCGCTAACAACGGCCGCGGGTCCTTCGTCGTCTGGTCCCAGCAAACTCGAACTGGTCCAGAATGCCATCCTTTCTCGCTTCACCCACAGAAAGCACGACTCGACAAAAATCCTCTCAGACTGTGCGTATCCCGTACTCGGTAAAGTTGGACGCTTCTAACTATTTTTCCGATGTAGTGGCCCCGGTTTTATTAACTCCCAAGATGATGCACTCGACAGCCAATGCCTCGTTGAGGCCACGCCAGTCCATCACCAGCGTCCAACAGTCCAGATCAAAGCTGGACTTCGCTACGCTCGGTCGCGCCCCCCTCCGGTTCGGGATGGGGTCGAGGCGGATCACCTCAGGCGATCTCCAAATAGTTGAGGCGACGGACGAGCTTCTCCATAGCGAGATCCCAGAGCCAGATGGCGTCGCCTCTGATGTGAGTCTCCTCCGGGGCTTCAATGCCACCATCCCGAGCTCGGAACAGAGCCGGACAAGGAGGAGGCAAATGCGGAACGTGGAGACGCCGCGCATCGGGTTGAAGAAGCTGGGCATGAATGCCCGTGGACTCCTGACGGAGGACGAGGACCATGACGGACAGAGTGTCGCCAGTGAGGATGACGTCGTTGTCGTGCCTCGCGATGCAGGGAAGGGAAAGCGCCGTGGACGAGAGAGTCTGAGCGCAGCCAAAACGTTGGGCAAGGACGAACTTACGCGTCAGTCGAAAGAGATTATGCGCGACAAGGAGAATATCCATGTTAGACGAGTGCGTCTCCTTATTTTTCTCTACCGGCTGCGGTACTCATGCGTGCCGCAGAACCTCATCCACAACGAGATCACAGAAATTTCTCTGAAGATCGCGGCGCTGGACGGCATACGGGCAAAGTTGGAGCAGGATCTACTGAAACTGCACGAGGATGACTTGGAACTGGACGACGAGCGTACGTCGTGTATCTTCTCGGTGCTGTTTCGACCAACATTCCTGCAGTTGAAGGGGTCAAGGAGAGACTTGAATTCGAGCAATCTCAGCGCCCACAGAAAGCGTCTGCGCAAACTTTCCATCTTCCGCAGACATCTCGACGACGTAAAGGTGAAGAAATATCTGACATGCTAGCTGGGCTCCTCTTAAACAACATCCCCAGGCCCAGCATTCTTACCCTCCGAACATGACGAACTGCCACCAGGGGTTGCATTCATGGTACCATATCCGTAAACTGTAATTTATCCCATTTTCATCTGTCATCCTTCCAGACTCTAGATGGACATACGACCCCCATAACGGCGCTGGATTTCTCAGAGCCTTATGGCACGCTCGTCAGCGCGTCCCTCGACGACTCGCAGCCCCGGGTGTGGGACTTGTTTTCCGGAAATGAAATCGGGCGGCTGCGCGGCCATACCGGGACGGTGAAGTGCGTGCAGGTGGAGGACCATGTATGTCTGACGGGCGGGTCGGATGGGAATGTGCGGCTGTGGGATCTGCGGAGGGTGGATGCGGACCAGGCGGATGGGTGGGGGGACGAAGGCGAGATCGTGACGCTTAGTGATGTCGCAGAGGAGGAGGATGGTGCCGGTGCGGACGCCGAAGCTTCCCCGGAGTCGAATGGGGTACGGAATGGCAAGGAACGGGCGACAGAGCGAGATGACTGCTGTGCGCGGGTTTTGGAGGGACACACTAAGGCCGTCACTGCGCTGTACTTCGAGGATGACTGCCTCGTAAGCATTCCGATTCGCGCTCCTCACTTCTATACTCACGCCTTTGGCAGGTCACTGGCGCATCCGACAAAACCCTTCGCCAATGGGATTTGACGACTGGCCAATGCGTGATGACCATGGACATCCTGTGGGCGATATCGCATCCCCAACGGAACCCCGGTGGTGTCCTGCCGAACAACATGTTTTCCGGCGCCGCTGCATCGGTCGGGACTTTCGCAGTCCCGACACCGCCATATGCCGACGGTAGCTGGGACATGTATGAGGACTTTGTCGGCGGGGTCCAATTCTGGGGCTACGGTCTTGTTAGTGGCAGCGGCGACGGTGCGGTACGGATGTGGGACAGTAAGTCCTCTCCGTAACGCGGAGAACACTTAGTTTAACTTTGTGCAGTGCGAACTGGACAGGCCCATCGCACGCTACTCGGGCATAGCGCCCCGGTAACGTGCCTGCAGTTCGACGAACTCCACATCGCAAGTGGGAGTCTCGACAAAACCATCCGCGTGAGTCATCCGATTCGTCGCCAAGATCGATGAATTGAGTACTTCTTAGATATGGGATCTCCGAGCGGGTGGCATTTTCGAAACGCTCAAGTATGACCACCCCGTGACCGCCCTCCAGTTTGACACTAGAAAAATCATCGCGGCCACCGGCGAAAATGGCATCAAGGTCAGCGGGATCCTCATCCTCATCGTTCACTCTTGCTGATGCGGAAGATGGATCTAGATTTACAACCGCACGAGTATGCAGCACTCTACGCTACAAACTAACGGGCATCTGAAACCGATGGAGCGACTGAGGTACATGGATCGCTACCTGGTATCAGGAGGGCGGGATTCTACAGTCAAGATCTGGTCTTTATAAACTTACAAATACAATATGAACCAGCGCACTTTGCGAGAATTAGTAGCCATTGCGCATTGCCGTAGTCAAGGTTCAAGTTCAAGTGCCCAGAGCTGTACTCTACTCGGACTTCTTCCGACCTGGGTCGCTGTTTCCGTAAATTATCCCGTCTACGTACGCAATCCATCGTCCCGAGACTCGAGTAGCATCTGTCCCCAAGTCATGAGGGAGGAACGAATGCCCAGGTACTTACTTGCCCTTGGTTTCACGCACCGCATGCTGGGCGATGCAGAGCCTCCGCGAGCTGTTGCGGCGTCTGGCGCCGCTAAACGGCGGATGGCGAACCTCGCATCCACCGACGAAACTTGCTCCGCGCCTGAGTCGACGGCGTTGATTTTTGGCGGTTGTCAGTCCCGTACATGTCAGCATGTCGAAATTTGCAGAATGCGGGAGGAAAGAGAGGGAGTAGAGCGTGGCAGCGTGAACAGGAATTGATACAATTGGCGATCTTTTTCTGTCTCCTCTCTCCACCGAAAAAAATATGGCCTTCTGTCCTTCTCTGCAAACGCAATATACTATTCAGACGACACCTAGACAACCTGCTTGCAGGTCATCTATCGGACTTTCACCACGAAGCCTTGCGTTCAACTTGGGAGATGGACTTCGATATGGCACGATTGCACGCAGACTGCCGTGAAGGTTTTGTCTGGCCGCCAAAAGCCTGAAATACAGAACCTGCCCGACTTTGGACATGACCCTGACGCCTTCAACCGCCAGTATCAGAGAGAGAAAATCATCTCGGTAGACTGTGGAGGATTGCCATCGTCATGTAATGCTTCGGACATTCCACTCAGCAAACACTCCAAGAGCAGCATTTCCGTGGTCGTTGGATCGGAGCTGTTGACTGCATCCGAAAAACAAGCGAATTTTGTTGAGTCTGACTCTGGGAGACTAGCTGGAACCTCGGAGCTGGAACCTCAGACCGGACCGGAAACTTTGGGCATTCTTGACTGACGTCCTCTTCGTTGCGGCCTTCTAACTGCAAATAATTCTTGCGTGTGTTGCCCGATACTGCAGCGTCTGTCAAGAGAGAAGGACCGGGCTCTCACGGTGAAGCAGCACTGCAGTAGATGATTGAATCCACTCCGCCACGACTGACATTGCAAAAAAAAAAAAAGAGACATGCCTTTATTTCCGTGGCCTTGTTCGATTCTGCGGTCGTGCTTCTCATCATCGTCTGGGCAGTCATTGGCACACAGTTCCAAGGACTTGGACCGTGCTACAGCAGACGTGCAAAACTGTGTACGTGTCTTGTGCTTGTACGAACGACGGCGAGCCATCAAGAATGGCTGCACCGAGGGGAGTATCTTTCTGGAGATGGCAAGGCCAAAATAAATTGACCAGAAGCCAATTTACGATACGCCAATGCCGCACCAATTCTAGTGGAAGACAACACAAAGAGTCCATCAACTGGCCAGAATAGAGGGTGTTACAGGAGGAAAACACAGAAAGATGACGCGTGCAACGTGGCAATGAATTCACCACTTGTATGCCACGGCTTTGACGTTCGGCCATGAGGAAGATTGAGTTTGAAGCCGCAGAAGGCAGTCATATACAGAGACCTTCAGAGTTACGGAGTAACGACCTATGGCGCCGCTATGTGTTCTGAATTACCGGGCTCAGAGAGACTTTGTGGTGTGCTGGTTCCCAATGGGAGGAAACATGACGAACGCAACGAAACAATTAACCGGATATGAACACTGGAAGGAAGGAGAAGGGGCAATGAAAGATCCACCGCTGTGCATTGAGCTGTGAGTACGTGCTTGAAATCCAGATTGGAGGTGGTGGAGAGGAACAGGATCAACGGTTCGCATTCGACAGCCATCAAAAACCCCTTCCGCTGACGTCCTCTGTGCAGTCCGACAACCTCTTCTCTGTGACAAGGACGCGACCGCGACGCAAGAAACCCTATGCTATGCCAATGCCGACAAGTACACGAAAAATCGTCGCCCCTACGACAAGACATTATGACTTTTGGATCGAAGATGACATCGACTCCTCAAGAACAATCGCAACAAATCTTTCATTTTCTTTCAATGCTCTGCCATCATACGCCTTATATGTGCGCTCCGGGGTGTTTGAGAACATGGCTTTCGTGTTTTGCCAGCCAGAATTTATCACAAGCGCAGCCGCTGATTCCGCACGAAACATTTTTCTCACTAACTTGCAATTGCCCATTTTTACATAGGAAACCCGGGAGGGTATAAAAACCCTTTCAAGCCCCGATTCGCTCCCACCCCTTCCTCTTAACCACCACTATCCTTTCCTGTCATCTTTCTACCACTGCCATCAACAATGTCTCCGTCTCTGAGTTTCAGCATTAACTTGAAATACTCTTCATTCGTGGTGATTGGGTTGAACGGAGCTGAACCCACTACCAACTCTTCGCTTTCCACTGTAAGTTGACTGTCGTCTAGTTAATCTCCAGCGGATTAATTCACCTCCATCACAGCCTGGCGCTTTCATGCGCCGCTTGGCATGCGCCGTCGCAGTATGTCGTTTTCTTAAGTCGCTGATATTTTTTCCTCGTCGCATGCCTCCTCTCCGTCGTCGCTGATCTGCTCCCTCTCACAGCGCGCCGTTGCTAGGGTTTGGGCCCGTCTCCGCCGCCGCGCATAGCATCTTCCGCTGCTCAAACCCCGCGCCCATGTACATCTTGGATTAATGCTGCGAGGAAAACCGGTAAGCCGTTTCGACATCGGGCCCGGCTGAGGATTACTAATGGGCTCATTATAGAATTGTTCGTTCTGTGTACATATTGTTTTGTATAATAGCCACCGGCAGTCGAAGACGCGCTCCGCGACGCCCGACGATGGCGACAATAGCTCACCCCGAGGGTCAATGACACGGGCCTGTTGTCGTCGTCATCGTCCCCGTCGCCGCTTGTGACCAACGGTTGGACGCCATTTGCATTGGGGCCATTACTGTACCCTTTCATTTCTTTGACCGTGGTTTATTGCTACTCTATTTCCCCAAATTCTCTTTGCTTTGTTTCGTACCCTACCCACTCCGACGGACAAGTTGATACCTACTTTCGATCAGGGGTATTTACTTACTGTGAACCTTCTGTGCTTGATTCACTTGACAAAACGACACACCACGATGCCTTGGAATTCCTAAATGCCTTCCAAATTGGGACAAAATTTGCAGGGTCGCGTATGTCTCATTCTGCCTATGCAATAAGCCCTGCGACGTTCCGAATGTTCTGATAGATCAATGGACGACGGGGACCTACACTCGAGTGAATGATTTGACGAAGTATATAAGTTGCAAGGGACGGGGGAAAAAGAACGGAGAGCTTGGAAGAAATCCTTGAAAGGAAAATGCGCAGCAGATGGGAAAGGTGTATGTGGAATTCTTTTACTATTCTTTTGGAATCAGGACCATGACTTTCATGCTCGGACGTTCCAGAGATCAGAGCATATTGTCGATGTCCCATCCTCTCAGAAAAAGCGTATATAATATAATCTTCCAGTAGATGTTGACTCTGAGCTTCCCTCACACCGGACTCACTAAGATCACTATGTAGTACTCTCCACAATCAAATCGAACATCCCAAAAAAGATAGGGGGTTCGAAAAACGAATACACGCACAAACAACCGCTCTCAGCTGAAAGGGGTAATTGGTCGGTGCCGACCTCCTGCGACAGTCCAACTAACTTCGTTCCCATCTTTCTGCCGTTGTTTCTTGGTGCTGCTCCATCCCTCAGCGCAGGCATGTGAACTCGCGATCTCTATTATCTCTCTTTCGCTCAGACGCAGCTGAGGCCCTCGTCGATCTCAAGCGTAGTAGTAGTCCGCACTGGGAATCTCGTATCGCCCTCGCTCTCTCCGAATGACATCTCCGTTAACACCGACGCCTCCATAGGCCCCACCGCGTCGGCATCCCCAGGCAGATATGATGCCGTTTATGACATACGGTAGGCTAACGAGATTTGCAGCTTCAGGTCGCGTCCACGCGCATACAGGTTGTGAAGAGGACTATCACATGCGGAGGACTACTTGCGTGTATGGTGATCGTGACTTTGGCGGATTCAGCACTCGCGTTCTACGGCCAAATGCAGCCAAGTTATGTCGCGGCCCTCCGAGTCTCGACTTGTACTTTGAGTCCGGCAACTCACTGAATGCGGGACAAGTCCGACGAATAGCTTCCTTCAAACCCCTAAAGATGGGCTTCCCAATTTACCTCGCAAAATAGTCATAAAATTCGATGGGCTTGCAGCCAACTACTGCGTCTTGAGCGCCAGACGAAAGCGACTTCGTTCTCTTCTTCTGACAGTGAGGCTGTCGACTTGGCCTTGATTGCCCTTCCTCAAAAAGGCGTCTAGCCGACGTTGACTGTAGAAACAGCGGTGAGGATATCAGAGCGGCGGGAGGGAAGCGTCCACGAGCTGTTCAGTCGCATTCTTATCTACTCGCTATGTTATGTGCGAGGCTAACGCCTATTAGGTTGATATACCTGTATTGTAATCTGCGTGGGGATGTGTGTCGCGTACGTACACGAAGCACGTCACGTATGTACACAGGGGGAAAGGCCCGCGCACTCACTCGAATCGCACGTAGGTACGCGTCGCACGGAGTTCGACGCGTCCAAATTGAGGGCGCCTCGGCAACTTCATGACGAGTCCGGCGAATAGGAATGATACTTCTCCTCACTCCTGAGTTTTAGAAGCTGAAGTGTTCAGTTCTCCCCTCCCCGGAGGGAGTCGCTGCGGTCTAGTTTTTTCAAACTTTTTCGGGCATATCTTACAAATAGCGCAGTGGAAGGTATGTGGGACGTAGCTATTGATATAGATCTGTATGCGTGGGGTATGTATGTACGATGTGATGCGGTGCGATGTGGGATAGTTGTGGGGAAAGAAGGAAGGATGTGAAGTCTTACGATACGTTGCATCCGAGAGTGTTACGATGCCCTACACGCAAAAAAAACTTGCAATGCGGTGCAGGAATATAAGCTAATTTTATGACGCGGGTGCGGGTGCCGGCGGGCGTGTGGGCTGATAGGTTGAGTTGCGATGCGGGTGGGTGGGTGCGGGTGAAGTCCGGTGGGGAGATGGATGTAAGGAACAAACAGGCTCGCGTGCTACCTGACATAGCCCGGCGATGCCAAAATGAGAGATGGCGACGACCTGTTATCTAGGCGCAAAGACAGCGACGAGGATGATGAACGGGACGTATGTGATGCACGACACAGCGGCCATGATTCGACACCGTTTTCGCCATGTGCGTGCGTCTGTGTCGTTGCTTAATTAATTTTCGTCAATTAAGCATGTCCGCGAAAATACACACCAAACTCCTGCTGCGGGTCGTCGAGCACGACCTCACCCTTGCCGATGCGGCGCGTGCGGAGAATACGAAGGAACGCGGCGGCCCACCACAGCGGGAACACGACGAAGCCGAGGAAAAAGAGCCATGCGTGCAATGGACTGCCGCCGGCCTCTTCCCACCGGCGCCAGCGATCCTTAGTACCCCGGTCAAAGGAGACGGCACCGAGAGAGAGCGCCCAGCCGGTGGGCTGAATGCGCGACGGCTTGTGCGGGTCGCGCATGTGGAATCGCGAGCCGGCAGCAGAGCGCGCGACGGAGGGTGCGTGCGGGGACACGAGGGCGGAGATGGGGATCGAGGATTGGGAGATGGAACGCCGGGAAGGTGCCCTGTGTAAGGAAGCGGTGCGGGATTGTTGCGAGAGGGATTGAGACCGGGAATGTGGTCTCGTCAAGGATTTGCGGGAGGACCACGAGCCGATTGTTGCGGCTGTTGCATCGGGGTCGACTGCATCGGTCCCAGAGCGTGAACCTGGCCGAGAGTCACTCGGAGTTGAGAGCCGTGCACGTTTTTGGCGATGGTACGACGAAGGCGCGTGGGCCGAGTTGGTCGTCGTTGCATTTGACGCACGAAGCGCTGCAGCGAATCAGCATACCAATTTTACTACACAGCACTTGTACCCACGACGAGGCCCCACGGCAAAGGAGGTCGCCTTTTGCTGCTTGACGTCGGGAGGTGTATTGCCCTCCACTTCGTCAGCCTTGCGCTTTCCTTTCGAATTCGAGCTCGAGCTGTCCCGGGTGGGCGTCTGCAGGATGGGTTGCTCGGGTGGGACGATTGGATAGGGCTCGGGAGTGGGACTGGTGACCTCGAAGGAGGGCATGAGCAGCCGGGTGGACATCGTACAAGGGCAGTCTAAATTAACCTGCGAGAGACAACAGAGCCATCGTCCAAAAAGAGCCGCGACTCCGATCAACTTCCTTCCCTTCTTCTTCGTCTGCCGGTCGTCAACTCAGCTGCGACTCTTGTACACTCTCATGTACACGGTAATTAAATGCATTGACTTCAAGTACAAGGGAGACACAACCAGGAGTGTGAAAACTTCAATAACCGATGGTATCCATCGTTACTAATACTCATTATCCACTCAAAAATCCGCGGAGATTTTCATCGCTTTCGCCAGTAAAAGGTGTGTTTGCAACGTCCGCCGATTTTCGGGAGTGTTCACGGATTCCAACTGAAGAGCTGACTGCGAAGCGTTTGGTTGTTCGGGATTCGAGCCAGCAACGTCAGGAACATTTTTTGATAAATAACATGCATTTGACGTCCACTGCTCAGCCTGAAACAAAATTAATATTACACACCGGCCATTCTTGCGAAGAACTCGGGCGTTCAACTTCGCAAGTTCTTCTTCGCCGTTGACCCCTTGTAGACCGATGAGAAGTGGAAGTCATGTAACAGAACGCATTTCACAGAGCAGTACGCAACATAGATTCGAGGATATTTGTTCAATGCCTGCGTTAGGCTGATGCGAGGTCCAGTGTTCGCAGGCTATTTGTGAGAATAAACAATAAGGATGAAATCGTCGCGCCTTTCAGCGACTTGAAGGGAAGATTTTGTTTTCCTTGACATGTTTACCAGACCCGAGACATAGCAAGAAGATGATACGAAGTCCGCATTCAGAAGATAATGCGAAGACTGAGAAGAGAACAAGAAAGCTGTGTTGAGAAGATAATAAGAGAGCATCGAGTCTTGCCGAGAAGGGAACACTCGGAGAAAGTCAGGAGGTGAGCTTGAAGGCAAAGAGTGCATCCAAGTTGTGAGACTCGGGGAAGCCATCGTCAGGAGTTGTAAAGGATGCGCAGCGTCAAGAGTCTGTCATAGGGCTTAAGGAGGACTCAACGCATCCTATTTCAAGTTATATCTCAATTCGTCGGACTGGGTCACTGGCAATGATTTGCCCGAGTCGGAAGGTAAGTAGCCTTGGAAATAGGACCCAAGACTGGTGCCGGAACGAGCTTGAAGTACATCGCTGTATCCGGTCGTACAGCGCGAGTGCTGAAGCAGAGCCTGAGGTCCTGGGCCTAAAGCGCAGCGACAAACTTGGCTTGAAGCACCCTCCACAGCTACACGCGACACGAATCTGAAATTTCCCGCGCCATTGAATTTAGGCGTTATAATTAGCGGGTACATACCAAGTCGTTCGTGTGTCATAATTATGAACATTACAGTATCGTACTTATCCGCCTGGGGAATGATGTCGACGCGATGTCGATCGTGAGGGTGGCCAGGTGGGGCCGCGCACGGTGTTTACGGAGATGCTTTTCGGAGAAAATATCAGTGTGCGCGGGAAGATTCTCGAGAGCACTCAAGAGGAACTTGGCAGCCCAGTGAGCTAGAGAGACGAAACTGGCGCCGAGACTTCGAATAGTCGCCGAGTTCACGTATGCATCTTGATGCGAGAACGATGCGTAAGATGTTGCTCAAGAGTATGTACCAGCAAGGATAAGTAACACCATGAGACAAGGAGAGGGCTGGAGCCGAAGGAGGTCGGGAACACGCGCCGTTTACGCTTTCGGGCCGATAACGGTTGTTTGTGCGTGTATCCACTTGGTTCGAAATTGAAAAGCCCCTATCTTCTTTTGGACGGCTTTGATTCATGGCGCATGAGCATGATCACTTGGACAGCACCAAAGAAAATTACACACCCCGACGATGTGCACGTACATAGTGACATTCGACCCCACGCCGTGGCCATGTTCTATCTACATATCACACTGAACACATGAACCACCGTCCCTGGCTCGTCCCTACGCAATCTCGGTCTTCTTTTCTTTCGAGATTTTACGTGTAACGCCTATCCGCTCAAGTGCCGCATTGCCGCAGTCTCTCGAAGCAACCAACTTCAGCTCTTTTGAGTTACAGTGTATGTTGCAAATCATAAACAAACCCTTCAAAAAACAAATACGCACAGAATTTAGAGATATATACAGCGAAGGACGATCGCCGCCCCCACATGCATCAGAGGCCTACGATCGGTCATGGAGCAGGCAACATCAGTCAAACATACGCAGATATGTTTGCGGCCCTGTGAAAGTTAAATTTCTTCCTGATCGAGAACTTTGGAATATGAAATTCGAAGAGGGTGGGGTATTTTTTTGCGGGAAGGCCGCGTGCGTTTCAGTCCGTCGCGGGGTCAGCTTTGAAGATATCCAGAGGCACATATTATTAGAGATTGGTGAAAATGTAAGCTGTGTACGGGCTGAAGTAGAGTAGATTAAGACCAACGAAATCGACGGCGGCCATCGGGCGTGATGAAGACGAGGAGTGACGGGGAGGCCCAGAGGCAGACGCAAGTAAGTAATGATGGTGAGATTGACGGGCAATGCAATGAAAGGGGAGAGATCTGAAGAATGTGAAACCAAAGTGAAGTCCTAAAACGTGCGTCAGCGCAGACTATGGCAGATTTGCCCGAGTAAGCTTACACGAATAGCACTGAGATGCCCGGCCTTAGAAGTGGCGGCGGACGTGGGCCCAGAGGCCCGAGAAAAAAATCTGTTGGAGGAAGAGATCAGCGATGAGCTCAGAGAGATGAGCTAAAAACAGGCGGGACGGGAAAATGACGAGGGTCAGTGACAAGGAACAGGCGTACACTCATGGCGCGGAACAGACGGCGGAAAAGACTGAAGACAGGAGCGGAAGGTTCGGCGGGCTGCCATGGACAACATGCCAGTTTGTTAAAAGTTGGAGCAGTGAGCAGAAATCAGAAAACTAACAGCTGGGGCGGGGAGCGGGGCGGTCGCCGCTACCCCAAACACAATCGTAGAGCTGCTTTGGCAGCCTTGCGATACGTGTAGAGCGATATACGGGGTCTGGAGGTACAGCATCAGGTAAAATGAGAGAACTGGAGGAGGGAAATACCTGGGTTGCCATAAAAATTAAAGTGACGCTGGGGGTTGAAGAGAAAGGAAGGAATTCATCCGTGGGGTTTTTATAGGTCCTGGATTACCCGGAGGCCGGCCTTCCCCTTCCTAAAAATGGAAAAGTCAATGAAGCAAAACATATATAAGACAACCTGCCCATCACGCTGTGATTTTTTCTGCGAGAATAGGAACCAAGAACTTCAATTTACCAATCCCAGGCGCCACAGAGCGCACAGATAGAGCGTACGATGCCAGACGATTGCAGGAGGGACGGAAGACGGAATGCTACGCAATGAGTCTCCGAGTCGTTGGGAGCACATTTTGAACGGCCGGGATTTTTCGTGTGCGAAAATTGGTTATCGTTGGTATAGCGCATAGGTTTTCTTGCGTCGTTGTCCGCCAGAAGAGCTTGGGGACATCGGGGAGACTTGGGCGCTGCAGAGGCGAGTGGGAAAAGTTTTGATGAAGTTGTCCGAAGACGGGCCGGTGATCCTTCTCTCATCTCACCTCCGATTTGGACTTCAACGTCCACAGCCGTCCCCAATGGGCCGGTTTCCTCCTTTTCCTTGCCTTTGTTCGTGGCTTATAATGGATCTGTGTGGACTTGGTGTACTTTTTCTTCGGCTTTTTCTTCTTTTACCCCAAATGCAGTGGCTGAAGTCATCTGGAAGGACGGAGACCGTACCCTATGCTGGATACTCGCAGCACTATACCCCCTGAACGCATTATCTGACACGAGTTGAACCAGCCGGCTAAAACTCCAGCTATCTCATGACGGCGCGTCTTTGGAGGTTACTATAGAGTCGCCGAGAGATACATTCACCCACCTGGAAGAGATTCTGGTCATGGCGGCACATTGGCCGCGAGCCGGAAGGCCAAAGCCCCTCTGCTATTTGCGGTGGCGGCGACGGTGTCGGGACGCGGCCGCGGCATGTGTAGTCCAACCCTGGTATCTGCCTTTCGGTGTGGCTTGCCGCTTGAACCTTGCACTGGTGGCTACACGCGTTTTCATATGTACCTCTGATTCTTTTCTGGCAAGAAAGCTAGCCTTCGTCGCCAGTAAAGCCCATCGACTGTGACTGTCATCAAACGCTGAGATAAGAGTTTCTCGCCGCCTGGGCCTTCAAGAAAGTTGTTCTTTTGAAGCTTATTCAAGTACGATCCCCTACTGGAGCTTTCCTCTCTTCGATGGCGGCAAAGGCGAGAGAAGAATTCACCAATTAATCCCAGAATACAGTCTTTGGTCCGAGTTCTGTTCGCCGAGTTCGAGGCAGAGTCGTCGCGAACAGGAGCGATGCAATTATAACGTTATCGCACGCTCGAAGCTTTCTGCGCACTGGCGTATTGGACTACCTTGGGGATCGCTACATCTTGTATCGAGTTTTTCCATCCTGAAAAGGCTTGTGGTATACACGAAACGGCCTACCATTCCTTTAACCGCCAGGGAAACGTGCTCTAGAGCCTGAGGGTAAGAAATTCCGCGTCTGAAGCTGGGCCTGGCGCCGGGGCTTGTGTTCGGCTTGTGTTCGGCGTTCCCAAGCACAATTCTCAAACGATTCTGCAAAAAATCCCTGCTCGAGCATCTTTCCTCTTTACTCACCGTATTCCCCGACGTGACCTGGGCCGGAACTGTTTACAAACGGTACGCTGTGTCGGCAATTGACTGGGGGTCTCTGAGGTGGAATTAGAGAGTCTGAGGTTAAGTAATATTTACATCTTTCCCGTCATGCCAACCCAGTTGCTTGACATACCTCCCCCATCATATGAAACTCCAGTGGTCACAATTTTCTTTTTCGGATGGATGGTCATCCTCGCTGGGCGACACCAACGATTTGCATTAACATCATTTTGAACCTGGATGCCGGTCCGGGAGCCTGCAATCACCGCGCCCTTCTTCTTACCCGTTCGCACCGTTGGGATGTTTAGCTGGATGAAAACTCTTTGCTGGAAGAAAGCCGCATTCAAGGAAATCACGACGAGTCATATAATCCTGATCGATCATCCTGCCGTCTAGTAACAATGAATGGTATTCATTCAAATCCCCCGATTTTAGTTGATTAGCCCATAGTAGCAGGGCTGTCTCAACGGGCCAAAACCCGGTCCAACCTTCAAGTTTCACCGCCTCGTCCCGACTGCTTCACAAAAAAATCAGACTTTACACTGAGGTTCTTTTTTTCCCCGATATCACTACAAAGCTCCTCAAGACGCACTCAGAGATGACGCCTTTTTCTTCTTCAAGAATAACGGGGAAAGAAACGTAATGCCTGCATCCAGAGAGTTTGTACTCCATCAACGCTTTTGTGGAGTCTGTACTTGACACGCAAAATATATCAATGAAGTCCATGCAAATAGATTACATTTCGAGCCATGTCGTTCGACGTGCTCCCCGAAAATGATGGTTTCTTGGTCTTACTAACGAAACAAGTAAATTGGCAACATGTTTTCGACCACAGACTAAGTTCCACCGATACATTCTGGCTTTGTGGGGGTTAGTGAGACGCATCTTGGTCATAACTACAAGGCATAGTCGGATCTTCGACGCAGTTCGCCGTTGGTTGACAGGTTTCCTGGCCTGACCGCCATCGAACAGCTAATGACGTCCGGCGTTCGTCGAAGCTAAAAGCCATACTTGTTTGGTGTCAATGTGAGCAAATTTAGGACTGGTTATTCTTAGTGGCATTATCGCGAGGCCCGAGTCCCCTGGGTATTTGGAGCGTACACAGTCCGTGAGCCGAAGACTGAGATGGGTCAAAGGGAAGTGCGAGAAGGTCAGCAGAAGTTGCCTTGGAAGTGACCCAAGCATGAAACTCATTTTATTAGTAGTATCTGTTATGAATAAGCCAAATGTTGCGTTTGAGGCACGAAAAATAGTCCAAAAAATGTGTAAAGTTGATTTGGATTGAAAAATCAGCTTCCCGAGTGCTCCGAGGGTCGACTGGAGACTGAACATGGTGGTTGAGAGGAAGAAAAGGATGCCAGGCAACAAGGGTAAACATGCCGTTTTGAGAGTGTTGCAGCTTTAACGTGACTTGCATCCAGCGTAAGTAGACGCGTCGCGTTGTGTCCAATGGCCCGCGCAACTCGTTCCTCCATCCACCAGGACAAGCAAACATCAAAGCAATCCGATTCAAAAAAGCGCAAACGTGTCTCTGACTTCCCCGACGAGCCAGCACAAAAACTGCAGCGCACAGATCGCAACCCATATGCTGCCACAATTCCCATCCACAAAGACCATGCCCACAAAATTCTCCATGTCCTCACGATGTATGTCGCAGTGAATCCAGAAGGATTCCCTTTCTGACCCCTCACAGGATCGACAAGCAGGGTCTGCTGAATCGCGTTTACCCGTTGGATCAGTCTTCAACGGTATATTCGCTGCGCACGCTGCTCGAAAAATCGCAAGAACACACCCTCGCGACCCTGCGCAGCGCCGTGCAGAACCTCTTGCCGATTTCTGTCCACCCGCGTGCACCAACCCCCGCGCCAGCCGCGCAGCAGCAGCGATTCTGCGACATCGCGCTCTCCTTGCTCGACCAGGCGTCATTTCACCCACTTTCCTCACTCGACATCGAGTCTATCCTACCCCCCGATGAGGAGCCCGCAGATGAGCCCAGTCACCCCCCAGTGGCCACCGCGAACAAGCGGTATGCGCTCATGCAGCATTTGCCCAGCGGGGACTACTGGACCTCCGCGAATCTCCCGCTCTCCCCGGTCTCGCTACCGGAGACCGGCCCCGCGCAGCTCAAAGACCTCCCCACGGGCTACGCTGACCTTGTCGCCGTCTTCCCTGCCCCGTCCTTAGGCCCCGAAGCGTCCACCTCGACGCTCGCAGACCTGACTCGGACGTCGCCAGACGCCTCCAAGCCGCGCAACGGAACTGGCCCGAGCAAGCGCCGCATCACGCGGGGCAGTTTCCTCGACTACGGCCCGTATGCCAGCTTTGCGCCGACGTGGGTGCAGGACGGGCGCGAGGTCGGCATGCGTCAGCTCGGCGAGGTCTACGCGCAGAAGGCGCAGCGTATGCGCGAGCGAATGCAGGCGCGGCTGGAGATGGAGCGCGAACGCGAGCAAGAGCAGGCACGAGCACTGGAGTGCAAGCGCGAACAGAGCGGGGTTGTCGAAGAGGCGAAGCCCTCACTTGACCCTGATCCTGGTCCTGCGGTGGGCACAAACACGGACATGGACGCGGATGCCGAGCTGGACGCGCTGCAGGACATCCTCGCCCCGGCCGAGATCGATGGACTCAAGGCCGTCTTGGGAAACCTTCAGCTCGAGAACGCCGTGCAGGAGCTGCTCACGCGCAACCGCCGCGCGCTACAGCGCCTCGGCACACTGCAGGTCGAGCGCCTTCGCGCAGGGGGCGGCCGTGTAAAGGAGGGCGACGAAGAGTGGGACGTTGGTGCGTCTCTTTCTACACGTCCGTTACTGCGACTGTCAATCGCTAATTAATTCACAGCGAACGGCATCCTCGAGTCGCTCACGCTTCTTGCCTCTCTGCGCCCGCGCTCGTCCGCGCATCCCGCTGCACCGCTTATTCCCCCACCCACTGTGCTGCACACACTACAGCGCACGCTCCCACGCGCGGCTGCGCCGGGGTGGTACGGAACGCTCCCCTCCGCACCGGGGAAGCCGAGCACGGCGCTGCGCGATGACTCGACGGTCAAGGTGCGACCAGGAGTGCCTGCCATTGCCCCCACACCCGTCGTGGCGCCCGCGCCGACGCACGCATCGACATATGGGTATTATGCGCAGCCGCAAGGCGGAGCGTACCCAACGGCGCAGGGCGGGCAGTATCGGTACAATAGCCGCCCCGCGGCGGTGGGGCAGTATCAGCCACAGCCGCAGCAGCAAATAGGGTATACGTATGGGCAAACGCAGACGGGATATGGGCAGCAGCAGACTGGGTATACGCAGCAGCAGCAACAGACGCAGACGCCGTATGGGCAGCAACAAACGCAGCAGTCACAGGGACAGAGTTACTACCCACCCTATGCGGGGGCAACTGGGGTGTCGGGTGCAAGCGGGACGGCGACGGGGCAGTACGGGTACAGCTCGGGAACAACGGGGTGGTATGGCACCTACGGCGCGAGCGCAGGGGCGCAGACGAACGCAAATGCCGGTGCGAGTGGGATTGTGAACGTGAATATAAACGGGGCATCTTCGTCCGTCTACACACCCCAGGCCTCCTCGACCGCGTACACGCCACAAGCATCGTCCGTGCATACACCCCAACCCGTCACGAGTTCATACACACCCCAGCCCGTCACGGGCACGTATACGCACCAGCCCGCCATTGGTTCATACACAGCCAGCGCTGTCACCAGCACCCCGTACACTCCCAGTGGTGGTTCTACGCAGCAGGCAGCAACCGGTGCGGCGACGCCAACGTACGGCTCCTTTTTCACGGGAGGTAGCGGGGCGTCCACGCCAGTTGGCATGGGCACAGGTGCTGGGGCTTCTCTTTCTGCGGGCGGGAGCGGGGTGAAGGCGGTGGCGAACACAGTGCTAGGGAAGCTAAGCGGGCTCGGCGGGGCGGGCCAGTGGGCGTATAGCGCTGGCACGGGGTCGGGGGCTACGGTCGGGACGCCACCGGTGTTGCCGGCACATTTGCGCGGTAGCAGTGGGAGTGCGTCGCAGCCACCGCCCTAGTATTGGTGGTGGTGCGGTGTGCGGTCGAAGCGCTGTGTCCGACCCACCCGGCCGACAAGTGAGCGCCGCGTCGTGGACCCGTTTCTTTGTTCACTCGATGCGCACTTCCAGCGGCGGGCGCATCACGCACTTGCTGAGGGACTTCCTCGACAACCACTTGATGTATCTCCAACGACCAACTGCCTAGAACTAACGTACGATCCACCTCGCGCCGAAGAGGTTTTTTTTTGATCATTATTGGTGATATTGCAATCGATATTGTATTCGTGATATTGCTATCCGTGATATTGAAAGCAATACTGCTGTACCTAGCTGTACCTACTAATAGCCTACATACATACGCATGCGTACATACGACTCAAGCAAGAGCAGAAACTAGAACTTATCTTTACAGTGTTTAAGTAAAGTATTTGGGAGATGTATTTCATGAGAAGAAGAAGAGGCGGGGTGCGTGAGTGTGTGGGGGAAAAGGCGATTTACTTTTCGAACTCGGGCGTTATTTTGCGCGTGTGAATGTCCAGAGGCGCACGGTGCCGCCTTCTTACCCACAGAGGAGATTGGCTTCAATGTTCTATGTATGCGGAGGCTGAAAGTACCTTCAACAACCTTCAATATGGTCGGTCTTTAAATCGGTCCAGGATATTCGTCACTTCAGTTCCGGGGCGCGGCGCCCACATCTCCATGTCCTCCCCGAGCGCCAGCAAAAAATCGTCGTGCGACGCATACGGGCCGTCGATCCGCTTGAGGCCACCATAAGTGGCCCAATAGTACACCCGTCCGCCACGAAAACGTACGGGGCGAAAGGCCCTTGTACGGGTTGAGGAAGTAGCCCGCATTATCCCAGTTCTCCCAGTCGCATGACCAGGGCTAGCCGAGCGGAATGCTGGTTTTGTACCACGTTTTGGGGTCCGCAGAGTCGAATAAGTATGTTACGCGAGACTTGTCGCTGCAGCATCGTTTAGCACGTTCTGTTCAAACAAACTACAATGATGAGCGACTTGCAGGATATGTGCGAAGAGCTCGAGTGCACTATGCACGTTGGAGACCAAGGATACACGAGGCAGATGAACGAGAGAAGAGCCGGAGTTCGGTTGACAGGAATGGCATGGCTGCTTGGCGTGTTATTTTTTCGTGTTATTTTAGGTTATTTTCGTGTTAATCGGCACCCAAAGGGGAAGTGATGGTGGACCCCGGGAGACGGTCAGCGAGAATTCCGTTTTCGGTTACCGTGGTGTACGTCCCAAGATGTACACTGCCGCCGAGGGCCAAAAAAGGAGATAATTGGTCGGTGTTTGTCCACGTTGTGTTTGGTGAATCAACCTCTTTTTGAGCCTCCTTCATGCTGCCCTTTCGCACGTAGGGACGAACCTGAGAATTCCAGCAACAACGGTTGTCCGATAAGACGAAGGCTGAAGTACGTAGGCAGAGTTCAACGGTCACTGCGTGTTGGAGCGAAAAGGCTAACACCGAACTGGGTGAAGCGCGCTTTCCTTCGTCGCGTCTGACTGGTGGCCCAGTCTATCTTGTCGCAGTCCTTGAGTATCTCGCCGCCGAGATTCTCGAACTTGCCGGCAACGCTGCTCGTGACAACAAGAAGCACCGTATTGTACCCGTCACCTGCAACTCGCCATCCGGAACGATGAAGAGTTGGGCAAGGTCAGTTGCTGTCCTAATGCATCGATTTTATGTTCATGTTTTTGCTCGTCAGCTGCTTTGTAGTATTTTCATTTCTCAAGGTGGTGTCGTACCCCACGTCGACCCGTCCCTCCTACCTACGGGCACGAAGAGTACGCCGATCTTTCTCTCGTAGCTCGCTCACACTAAATTCATCCAGAGGGTAAAGCGGGCCAAAGGCTCCTGCCTCCACCGCCTCCACCGCCTCCAAGGCGCCTGCCACTGCCTCCAAAGCACCTTCGAAAACCACCGAGAAGAAGGCGGGCAAAAAGACCTCCAAGGCCGCAGCCCCAGCTGACGGCGAGAAGAAGAAGCGCAAGAAGACGCGCAAGGAGACCTACTCCTCGTACATCTACAAGGGTGAGTGGCCTGCCACGACCGATGTTGACCACCGCTGACATCCACCGCAGTCCTCAAGCAGGTCCACCCTGACACGGGTATCTCGAACAAGGCCATGGCCATCCTGAACTCATTCGTCAACGACATCTTTGAGCGCATCGCTTCAGAGGCATCCAGTAAGTTGTTTAGTGTTTCCTGCCTAACCGCGTCTCATTGCCGCAGAACTCGCACAATACTCGAAGAAATCCACCATCTCGTCCCGCGAGATCCAGACATCCGTGCGGCTGATCCTGCCCGGAGAGCTGGCCAAGCATGCTATTAGTGAGGGGTAAGTGCTCGGTCTTCCCTTCCTCATACGTTGTACTCATGCTCTCCCAGCACTAAATCTGTAACGAAATTCTCTTCCGCGACCACGACAAAGTAGATGGGGGTCGGATCCTGTACTAGTGCTGTATTTATCTCTACATCTGTGTACTCTATCGCATTTTATTCTCTCGCTTCTCTCACGTCCGCCCAATAAGTTCTGAAGGTTTCTCCTGCGACCGATTCAAGTGTACTTGTGACGGTGTTCCATTTAATCTGTGCGCCTTCGCGCTCAGTCGAGGATTGGTCAAAATCTCAGGCCGACAAGTCGAAACGGGGATTCTTGGATGTCAACTCTCTCGCATTTTGTTCTCGATGTGAACAATAATTTGCTCTCTGCGATAAAACTTGTAACTGAGCGTATAGATTAGATAGTCTTGAATCTAATCTACACCGCCACTCTCGGCTCTTCTCTCCGCACTCCCAATCCCGGTTCTATATCGCTTCCGTTCGGGCTGTCAGTTGTTGTGGTGTGGGCCCCTGTCAACGTACCGGTTACTGCTGCTGCCGCCGAAGTTGTTTCCGACCTGGTTTTCTGTGCACTTGCTTGCGGCCCCCCGCGATATCTCGATGCACCACCGCTTCCTTCATCTAAGTACGAGACTCCAAGCGTACACTCTACAAACCGAAGGCGTATATATTCGGTTTAATAAACAAGTTTACAACGAATGTGTGTCCGCCAATCTCTATGGATTCTTGTCCGTGTATTTTCAAAGCTGGCTCGTGGTTCATGCATCAAGACTGAGAGTCTGCAAACAGTGAATATGGAATCAAAACAGCGGTACAAGAAGAAGCTTACGAGCCACTCGGCGTTCTCACGAAAAAGTCAACACCCAGAACAAACGATACATTAAAAGCAGTACAGTTTTTCTTTCAGTTTTCAACCAGGTCGGCTCCAAGTTTCTTTCCTAATACAGAATCTACCCCTCGAACTATTGTTCCTTCACACGCACCCGTTAGGGAAATTAGACAAACACTCAGTGACGCATCCCCCGTTGAGAACTACGTTACGCGCCAACCCCGATATCCCAGTCGCCGCATTGAAGCAGGTGTCGAATATCTTGCTGGCCACCGGGAACAATGCTCCCTGCGGAATGGTCCCCACTGACCCCGACCAACTGACACAGCACTGGTTCCCGAGCTGCCCTAAGCAGATCGCGCGCGGATCCGCGGCGAGCAAGTTCCCAGCGTCGGCGGCCAGTACGTTGATGAGCTGGCTGCAGACACTGTTAGTGGCGGCGTCGATGTTGGAACAGGCCACGTCGTTGGTTCCGCAAGCACTCGGATCTAGCAATGGGGCAACGAAAGCGTTGGCAGCAGAGTCGGCGGGGCCATCGTTCCAGTAGGTCAGGTTGTAGGCGCCTGCCGGCACAACGCGCGAAATGACAAGTGGGTAAGTGCCGTCGGTTGGAGCAGCACAGACCCCGAGTCTGGTCGTGAGTCCGAGGGCCAGTATGGTGGCAATGGAACTGTACAAGTGCATGTTGTCTTTCCTGGCCATCAGCTCAATCTCAACTTCGTTCAACAAGCAGACTTACTTCGTTCCGCGAGCTGCTGGGTTCTCCTCGTAGGTGGGGAATGGAGAATATCCATCTGCTGAATGAGCCCCCTAGTTATACCGTTGGAAGTTGGTTCTGAACTTCAAGTTGGGCCTGCTCCTGCACCACTGCGAGTATTTGCATACCGCCGCTTTCTTCTCGGTTTCTTACGGAAGATTTTGTTCACGAAGTGAATGGGGCGTCAGTGCTAACCCCTGCGACCCTGAGTCAGATACGATGGTCAAACGGAAGCAGATGATGCTCCTGCCTGAATCATGAAGATGAAGCTCGGCTGAGAGATGGGATCGTTGATGAAACCCAAATACAGCACTGAGAATCCGCCGAGTCCCGACAGGCACGCATAGGAACGCTTTCGAACTCTGGAGAGGAGGGCAGAGAATTCGAAGCCGCACAATGATAGATGGCCCTTGATGAAAAGTAAGGACTGTAATAATATTTTCTCCAGGTCTCTCTCTTTCCTTGCAGTCTTATATTTTATTAGTCGTCCATATTGTGTCCCCTATGCGCAACTACACATTAAAATACTATCGTACATCACCTTCTATCAGGATAGATCAATCCATTCGCCCCGACTTGTCGTACCCATACTCCCTATCTTGCGCTGACTCGTCCCCAATGCAGCGCTTTAGACCGAGGTACGCAGCCATAAGCACCAGGGCGGTCATTGCCACTGCATAGAATGGGTGTGCCACCACGAAGGTCTCAAGCGCCGTCATCTTGTTGTTAAGATACTGCACGCGTGTGCGTGAGCAATGGCTTGACGAAAAAAGCAAGGCACATACTCGCGCCATGCGCTCCGCAAAATTCTCCGAGTTCTTCGGTCGTATTGTGCCGGTCGCCGCCCCCTCGATCGCGGAGAAGATGCTCGGGGACGTTAGTTTTATCGGTGCGTCCGATTGCTCCGTGTCGTAATATTTCAGCACCTGTGCAAATTAGCAGCAGTCTATGGCAGGGGGGTGACCCGAATCACACCTGGTGGTCAGCGATAATGACGCCTACGTCCTCGGCCTCGCCGCCCTTGGCGCCTTTCCTCAGCCCGTACATGCTCTTCAGCCAGCTCTCCCACTTCTCCCCATCCATCCAGGTAAACACCACGGCGCGCCCCGCGAAGATGCCCGTTCCACCCGTGCGCACGCGCCATTTGAGAGCGATGTCGCGGAAGCGCTCAGCGACCTTGTCGCGCGTGTCGGACCGTACACCGGCGATGACAACAAGCGGTGCATGCGGCGCGTTCATGACGAGCTGAAATGTGTCTTGCGTAAGCTCCAGTGCGGTAGGGAGACGGTTCGCAAGGAGCCATGCGGGGAGGTCAGACGTGGCGGTGTCAAGCGTCGCCCCGCCGAGGTACATTGCGGCAGCGGTATGAGGATTACGGTCCTTTAGCGCTACGACGGCCCAGGGGGCAGACTCAGGGATTGTGTAGCGTTTGAACAGGGTCGGGGAGGGGGAGGTGTAGATGAGGGGTGACCCGAGGAGGGGAGCCGCAAGGCGGGCGACGGTTTTCTGCCAGCCGTAAGAAATGATATGACGAAGGAGAGTGGGACATACCAGGAGATCCGTATCGTCTGCAGGATGTAGCAGGAGATATACCACTGGATTCTCAGTGACATAGGCGTCGACTTCTTCTGGCTGGATTGCTTGAGTAGCTCTACGAACAATTCAATGTTGTTACAAGAATGGATAGATGATCCACGCACGATGCACTGGCCTTTTCCACAAACGACTTGAGCTGCTCTAGCTTACGGCCGCTGGTGTATTCCGACTTGGCGCCGCCAGGGGGGTAGTACACCAACGTCGGGTACCCACCGACGTCCTGCGATTTGCAAAACTTCTCATGATCTTCGCAGTTCACTTCCGCAATATTGACTTTGCCCTGCATAATCTTTGCGAGCTGTTTCCAGATCGGCGCGAGCTTCTTGCAGTGGCCACACCACGGCGCGTAGAATTTTACGAACAAGGGTCCTTGGTCGACGGTGGTGTGAAAGTTGGCGGGGTTCAAAGGAGTTACCTCCCCGCTGGGGTTCAACAGGACAGTCGGCGCCACTGTGGGCGGGGTTGCCGGAGCCTTGGGTGTGAGGACATTCTTCGCGAGATACTCAACGATGAGATCAAAGTCCCGATTGCCCTTGTACTTTTCGACGAACTCGCCGTCGCGGTAAAGGTTCATCTGCGGATACCCTTTAATGCCGTTGGTGTCGCAGAGATCTTGCAGCAGATATTAAGGATCATCGGTTACTTACACATCAACCCGAGGCGCACCTCCGTTAACAGAACAATCAACCTGGGCAAGCTGCACGCCGGCAGAACTTTCGCTGTGCTCGACAAGCTTTTCCCATGTCGGTGCAAACGCACGGCAGTGGCCACAGTATGGCGAGAAATGCTCGACAAACCATACTCCTTTAGCGATGGTGGACTTGAAATTGTCCGGGGTAAGTGGGGGTTTAAGGGTGGACGCTGTCTGGGCCGGCAGAGCAGCAGATGCAAGGGCAAAGGACGTCAGAAGAATTGATATGGGAAGCTCCCGCAGAGCCAACAACATGGTCGCCAACAGCATTGGGATTTCGGAAGACGTATTATTTGGTCGAGTTAGGCTGCAGCCACCGAGTGACCTTCTTAGACCTCGTTACTAGTTAGGACATCCTGGATGTACATAGCTGGAAGTCGGCACACTGGGCTAGGAAGCAGCACGAAACTGCTCTATGATGGCCGCTGCTGGCCGCTGCCGCTGGAAGGCCGTGAGCTCCCACATCCCCCATAAAACTTGGCACTACGACCTCATTCCAATTTTTCCGGTGGTCCACGCTGGTCCACGCTGTACTTTGCGCAACAATATGGTCGGGTCCTGTCGGGTCCAGTAGCTTTGAATGTTCCAAGCACCCTTCAACGTAAATTTTGTGAAGATCTGCGGATGTCGCATGTGGCCCTTGGCGACAACCAGCCACCAGCCGACATCTCGACATTTTGACACTGCACCTGGACCCCAGAAGTAGCAAGCCAACAAAGCTCACAAACACGGGGAAAATATAACGTGCTACCGACCATGCGTCTATGTCCCCAAGTCTGCTACAGCCACATGTTTAAATAATAGGACGCTGCAGGAAAACTCTTGTGCTTCTTTCTTTCCAGTGCCCACCCGTAAAACCACAAAAGTTGGACCTCAAGGCTCTTACTCTTATCATGCTCGTTCAAATTGTGGCTCTCTTTGCGCTTGCGGTGTCCTCGACCGCCGTCCCAGTTCAGGAGGCAGCGAACTCCTTGGGCTATCTCAAGTGCACTTCTTCGGGACGGGTGATCGGCTACATCGCCAGGACCCTAAACAGCGCGGGCGAGTACGAAGGCGTATCACCCAGCTCCGATTCGAACGACGTGAATCATCGGATGCTCGTCAGTCTCGACCAGAGCGTGAATGGTACACAGAGCTTCTTGGTGAAGGTATTTGATTTTTCCCCTCTTTCCCGCAGGTCGAAATGTCCTCATCGTGTGGTAGAATGCCCCCGACAACGAGTATCCGTTCTTGGGAGCTATCGGCGGAGTGGACGGTGACACTCTAGGGACAAACAGCAGCAAGTGTGTTTCTGTACCGCCCTTTTGCTTGAACGCCTCACAGTTTGTGCTAGCTATCTGCTGGTCGGGGGCACACGTACCACCAAATCTGGTGATGCACCATTCTATTGTGGAAACACCTTCACAGACAGCACCAACAAGTTGAGAAAATGCGCCAGTGCAGTTGTTCGTAGTCCTTTGTGCACGTGGTACCCTCTTGACTGACAGCTTCCTAGTGGGTCTATGATGCTGCTACGAGCAAGGTCACTCCTCACTGGACGAATTCTGACGGAACGACCGTCGATGCATTCGTCGGGTACGTCGACGCTGCCTTTATACTCACCGGTAGCACGGAAGCCTTCGAAAAGGAGTTCGACGAGGAGGAAGTCGAGTGGCTCGTAAGCTTCTTCTTGTACCGCTGTTTTGATTCCATATTCACTGTTTGCAGACTCTCAGTCTTGATGCATGAACCACGAGCCAGCTTTGAAAATACACGGACAAGAATCCATAGAGATTGGCGGACACACATTCGTTGTAAACTTGTTTATTAAACCGAATATATACGCCTTCGGTTTGTAGAGTGTACGCTTGGAGTCTCGTACTTAGATGAAGGAAGCGGTGGTGCATCGAGATATCGCGGGGGGCCGCAAGCAAGTGCACAGAAAACCAGGTCGGAAACAACTTCGGCGGCAGCAGCAGTAACCGGTACGTTGACAGGGGCCCACACCACAACAACTGACAGCCCGAACGGAAGCGATATAGAACCGGGATTGGGAGTGCGGAGAGAAGAGCCGAGAGTGGCGGTGTAGATTAGATTCAAGACTATCTAATCTATACGCTCAGTTACAAGTTTTATCGCAGAGAGCAAATTATTGTTCACATCGAGAACAAAATGCGAGAGAGTTGACATCCAAGAATCCCCGTTTCGACTTGTCGGCCTGAGATTTTGACCAATCCTCGACTGAGCGCGAAGGCGCACAGATTAAATGGAACACCGTCACAAGTACACTTGAATCGGTCGCAGGAGAAACCTTCAGAACTTATTGGGCGGACGTGAGAGAAGCGAGAGAATAAAATGCGATAGAGTACACAGATGTAGAGATAAATACAGCACTAGTACAGGATCCGACCCCCATCTACTTTGTCGTGGTCGCGGAAGAGAATTTCGTTACAGATTTAGTGCTGGGAGAGCATGAGTACAACGTATGAGGAAGGGAAGACCGAGCACTTACCCCTCACTAATAGCATGCTTGGCCAGCTCTCCGGGCAGGATCAGCCGCACGGATGTCTGGATCTCGCGGGACGAGATGGTGGATTTCTTCGAGTATTGTGCGAGTTCTGCGGCAATGAGACGCGGTTAGGCAGGAAACACTAAACAACTTACTGGATGCCTCTGAAGCGATGCGCTCAAAGATGTCGTTGACGAATGAGTTCAGGATGGCCATGGCCTTGTTCGAGATACCCGTGTCAGGGTGGACCTGCTTGAGGACTGCGGTGGATGTCAGCGGTGGTCAACATCGGTCGTGGCAGGCCACTCACCCTTGTAGATGTACGAGGAGTAGGTCTCCTTGCGCGTCTTCTTGCGCTTCTTCTTCTCGCCGTCAGCTGGGGCTGCGGCCTTGGAGGTCTTTTTGCCCGCCTTCTTCTCGGTGGTTTTCGAAGGTGCTTTGGAGGCAGTGGCAGGCGCCTTGGAGGCGGTGGAGGCAGGGGCCTTTCCGGCAGTGGAGGCGGGTTTGGGGGCCATTGAGTATAAGTGGTGGAGGGTGGTGAGCAAGAAGGTGGGTGGGCGAAAGTTGGGGGGAACTCTGATCGGACGGCTGCTTATATAGTGACGCGTGACGTTGGCCTTGTTTGCTCCATATCAACAAACGCGTGAGACGCGTCTTTGTTGATACGCCAAACAGTATAAATACCCGGCAACTCAACCAAACTCGCAACTCTCTTTCGACCCACCACCACCACCACCTCAAGCACCACCCGCTACCCACCCACCCACACCCATCACACACAATGTCTGGAAAAGTTAGCGGCAAATCCAAGTCGGGCAAGGCAGCGGGCAGCGGCACCGAATCCAAGTCGCAGTCGCGTTCGTCGAAAGCTGGCCTGCAGTTCCCCGTGGGTCGTATCCACCGTCTGTTGAAGAAGGGCAACTACGCCCAGCGTGTTGGTGCCGGCGCACCTGGTGAGTGAAACTTGCTTGCTTACCTTCGTCGCGTCTGACTCGTGGCCCAGTCTATCTTGCCGCAGTCCTTGAGTATCTCGCCGCCGAGATCCTCGAACTTGCCGGCAACGCTGCTCGTGACAACAAGAAGCACCGTATTGTACCCCGTCACCTGCAACTCGCCATCCGAAACGATGAAGAGTTGGGCAAGGTCAGTTGCTGTCCTAATGCATCGATTTTATGTTCATGTTTTTGCTCGTCAGCTGCTTGGTAGTGTTGTCATTTCTCAAGGGGGTGTCGTACCCCACATCGACCCGTCCCTCCTGCCCACGGGCACGAAGAGTACGCCGATCTTTCTCTAGTAGCTCGCTCATACTAACTTCATCCAGAGGGCAAAGCGGGCCAAAGCCAGGAACTTTGATTTCCTTGTTCTCTATTCTTTTCTTTTATCGTTTTGTACACTGTAATTCTTTATCATTATCAACGCCTAAAATGCTCGTCCTCTTTGTGCACTACATATAACCCCGCTGCCAAAACTTGTCAATTCTTCATGGTTTTGTCGATCTGAGTTGCAACACCTCCGCGCGTTCCTGGTGGTCGCCGTGGAATTATGTACTCTGCAGAAGCACAGTGCGCCTCTCGAATACGCACTCAAATACAACGACGCAAACCTACTGCGTGCGCTCGTTCCTCCTTATTCTGCGCTGGCCTTCTAGCCAATACTCCTTCTCCATCTTCTTCAGGCTCTCTAACTGCTCCCCCTCCAGACCCGTCCCATTCTCCCGTGCCAGCCCTTTGCCCCCGTCGCGCAGCTTGATTCCCATTCGCCGCTTGACCATACCCACGTACCCAACCTCCCCAACTCCCCGCACGACCTTGTCCCGATGCCGCTCCTCTGGCGTCATATGAACGAGAACGTGTGCCGGCGGGCCCTGGCGTGCACGCTCTAGTGTGCGGGGCAGAATCTCCCCGCGCCGCTCGCGTTCTCTTTCGCGCGTCTTGTTGGCGATCTTCTCCCGACGCGCCGCGCGCGCCATCTCTCGCAGCTCGGGTGAGATTGGCATCTGCGACCGCGCGACGTCACGGTCTAGCAGAGCGGATATGTCTTTCCGGGCGTCTTCGAAAGGGCGCACTGAACGGCAGTCAGTTACGGAGTGTAAAGGTTGCGGCTAGAGGGGGTACGCACACCATTCACTAGCTGCTTCACCCGAGTAGACGCGCTCAAAGCCTTCCTCGCCAACGAGCTGTACCGCGTGTTCCTCGAATTCAATCTCCAATTTCATGTCCTTCATCTCCTCATATAGTTCGTCGAAGCGTGCGAACCGCCGTTCCCGGGCCTCCATACGAGCAGCGATGGTTCGAGTAATGGCATGTGGTTGGCGTTTCATCCGCGGAAGGGGGGGATTGTACAGTGTCGGTTTTACGATGGCGCCAGTAAGAATAGGGCGTGAACGCAGTCGCTCTTGCCATGCCTGGGTCATTTCGCATCAACGAAGGCACGGGAAAAAGGCAAGTAGACCACACACCACTTCTGCACGCACGAGCCGTTTCCAGTGTTCCTTCTCCACCCGTACATCGAGAAGCCGAGAGTAGCGGCGGAGGATTTCGGCTTGTCGTTCATCCCCTTCATGCGCACTTTTGAATGCGTCCAGCCACTGAGCGAACCAGAGAATCAGCAGTGCCAACTGAGCACCAGATGGTCATTTCGAGCAACCGACCTTGTACCCTTTCAATAGCTGCTTCCTTGTCTTTTCCGTTCCAGTAGCATGCCTATTTTTCCGAAAGAGGTACTGCACACGCGCTCGGATCTACCCTTGAGCACAGACGAATGAGCACCACAAGCAGCATCCCGAAGCAGTGTCGCCGCGAAACGCACATTCTCATCCGGGGAATATCTAAGGAGATTTCGATAGAGCGAGAGTGTCGGTATTCGGTGGATGGCGAGCTCATAGAATGGCACGCGGGGACGGACCCGGCGGAGAGGGGAAATGAGCTGCGCGAGATTTTCGCGGAATGCCAGAGAAGGGCCGGGCACCGTTTTGAGGATTGTGGAGGTCATGCGGTGACACCGCTACATGCGAACGTCGTTGGTTGTCGCTTTCAAGAGGAAGAACCGCAGAAAAGGCGAGATCGTCAAAATTATGCGTAAAGCTCCGAATGACCGAAAAGGAAACTTTGGCCCACGGTTCAAACGTTCTCGCAAGTCAGTTTGGCAGCAAGTCCTCGAATAAAAGGGATGGTAGAGCTATAGTAACTGTGAACCGGATTCGACCATACCCACACATAAAAATATACTCACCTTATTCAAGCTGTCGGCCGCCTTAACAAGTTTGTCGAACCGTGAACGCGTTTACATGTTTCTTTTTGAACATAGTAAAACGACGCAAGGATCATGCGAGTACACGATACAAACCACAGAGAGTCTACTATATACAAGAATAAACTAATTACAGCGTGGTATACTTTCAACTATGACCTACACCGCAATCCAACCATCAAGAACGGAAATCGATGTAAATATAAAGCGAATATAGAGCAGGGATTAAAGGATGATGATGTATTCCTCAATAGGAGCCGATGAATGCGCGACACGTCACAGGAATATTTTTTGAGGGATGTTCAATGTTTCGATCGGTGGGGAGGATGTGTATGGTATGTGCACGAAATTCGAACTGAAGCAATGGTGAGACACTTGTTTTACCGTGGTCATCGTTAGCCATGACACGACAGAGCACAACACCACTCACTATCACCCATGTCTATATTCAAAAGGTATAAGACATGGAACACGACCCAGCGCGCGAGCTAATGGAAGCGCGCAATGAAGCCGCCGACAACACGCTGTGAAAAGGATGCTTTGAGTGAGGATTCGAAAAGGAAGAGACACTCTCGTACTCCGATGGTGGACTTGAGGCGGCGGAGGATAGACACACGGGCGGACTGGGGCTGAGCCGGCTGAAGATGGAAGCGATAAGCTGCCACAAGATCTAATAAACGGTGGCAAGACTTACAAGGTAGGGGAGAGGCGGGGCAATAGCCACTGCGGGCTGCTGGTGAATGTTCACAAAAGTAGCGGAAAAGGAAGCCTGGCTTATGACGAGGGAGATGGACGGGAAGGGAGCCGAGGGCGGTTGAACTGACATTGGCGAGGACTGAGGGGGCCGTGCCAGAAATGGTGTGGATGTGATTTTTTTATTAGTATTCGGGATGGTGGTGGTGAGAAGGAGGGAGAAAAAAGTTGAAGTGGGGAGGCCCACCTTTTTATACGGACTCGGTGCTCGGCATGTTTCCAAAAAGGAAACTTGCCCGTACGAATGTCTTGCCTGGACCCATCACCCAATTTCTATCTGACTGGCGCCCTCTCTGTTCAAACGCGCCTACATGCTTGACAAATAACGGGATCCCGGACAGTGCCAGGTTGGATCCACACGCGCAGTCACCGTCGAGCCGAACATGCGGGCAACACCTTCACCGGGGCTTCACTGGCAATCGATGAACAGCTTCGGGGCTAACGAGATTCCCGCTGAGCTCATGTATGTCGTGAGCGGTCCTGCTCGTTTTCTCGCTGATATTGGATAGTCAAGCCTTGTTGTAAGGCGGCCTATGGCGACTCCGAGAAATTTCGATGACTTTTCGTCGAAATGCTGCACGCCTCGATCAAGCTTTTCCAAGCCCCTGGGTTTCATGGTCCTTCACTCTGAGGGACTTCGCAGCTTGGGATACCGCCTCCTCGTGGTTACGTTGAATCTTGAAGCCCTCTTCATCTTGTTTTCTCCATCTCACCGTCGAGTCTGTGACGATCACGTGTCACGCCAGCGAAGAGGCTTGCCGCTTGCCACCAAAATGTCGACCTGATATACATGTGGAATCCACAGATTTGAATCATAATGGGTGCTGCAATTGGGCCTTGTCGACGGCCAAGAACAAGACACAAGACGAACAATTTCAAGAACGGAGAGAAACGTCTCCGGTTCCTGCCCTCCGAGTCGAGTTGCAGCCTGCCAGAGATTATGGCCATGAAGATTGCTGATAAGGAATCATGGATCGCTTTATGCCAGCCCCAAGAATTTTGTGCCAGAGAGGCCAGCTCCGAGTTTTCAACACCATTCAAGCTTGAAGAATCTTCAGCTTCTCGACGTTTTTCTCCACCGGTGCCGAGCCACACCTATTGAGGGATTTTTTTTTCTTGCTTGACTGCTATGCCAATGCCTCCCGTGGGGCAGAGTGGCGTGCAGCCAGAGGACCGCGTCCAATCGCGAGGACGAGCGAGGCATAATGCAGTGTCTTTCGCGGCGATCCTCTGCGTCGGTCTCGCATTCGGTGCAGGCCACGGATCCAGACAGATTGCTGGCGTGTGCGCCTGCGAGCCGAGTCTAGAGGGCTGGCTATGCAGCAGATGTGCTTCACAGATCCTGCTCGCGTCGTGTGTCGGTGGAGTATAAGGACTGACGAGCTTGTGGGTCATGTTTAAGGCTAAAGCTAACATGGGTTGTATTTCACAGATACAAGGAGCCCAGAGACCATTTTTTTTGGCTGTGGTGGTGAGAAGGAGAGCAAGACAAATTTGCAGTTCGATCATCAACCAAATTTGCCTCCGTGCCCACATGTCTCAGTCCTCACCCTTCCTCAGCACCCGACCCTCGACCGCCTTCTCCCTCCCTCCCTCTTCGCCTGCATTATTGAGTCTTCAAGGAACCCGAATTCCATAAGGGAAATATTTCTCCAGACTGCAATGGTTTGGGGACATGGCGGTACAGAGGTTCAGAGAGGCTGCGATGAGAGGCTGCGATCCGTTTGCAAAGAATGTAGTGAGATGGTACATCGATTCCCCGACCGATTGACAATTTTTCTAGGGTCCTCTGGAATATTTTTAGGACCACCGACTGCGATACCTCAACCCCGCAACATTATCTTGACCCCCCACATGTTTGGGGCCCCTACCAACAGCGACCTTCTCCGTGGCATCCTTCCTGGTGGTCCGACTTGAACCAAGTCGATATCGTTAAATCCAACCATCGTTATATCCAACCATTTGAATTCCGCCTCGACACTGGAGAAAGCGTTGATTGGAGTGGCATATAATCCGAGAGGTCCGTCCACTTCTTCCTCCGGACTGTATGATTCTAACAGCCACCAGGCAGGCCCTAATGCAGCAGTATCCCTGCCGAATTTTTTCACTAAAACGTAGGACATCGAAATTTCTCGACAAAAATGAAGACCTCGTTTCGAACTCTGCATCGCCTGCTTCCGGGTCTGGATCGACATTCAACATTATCGTATGATCAACATACCTGGTGCACTAAGTGCTCAAGCCTCTGGCTGGGTGCGTTTTGGTGGTTCGGTCTTGTCGATATCAATACGGGGCAATGCGACGTTTTCACCATATCACGACTTTATCTTCGGGACCCGTTGCCACGCTCCATCTTCCTCGCCTCACCCCTCATCCGGAGAACTCAACCTTCGAGCAGTCTCTTTCCTTCCCGCACTCCCATGCTCCGCATTCCACCCTCAACCGGCTTCGGTTTCATTCCCGGCTGAATGATGTCTCTTTTCTCAGCCAGGAATTTCCAAGAGCAGACTCTCCGATTCACCACGCGCCCCGACAATCCTTCTCTTGTTCGAATTGGTTAGATTCATTATGAGGACGATCGCATTTTTGGGCGTTCAAGCCTCGCTCCTCCTTCATGCATGTCGCTCCCGTTTCACAGGAGCTCGAGTTTGGATTCAAGTGGTCAGCGCGTACGGCTCTCGGTGTATACTAATAGAAACATATGGGTATGTGCGCATTAATTTTACTTTTGGGAGATGCCGATTTATTACTACATCAAAACAGTATTTACACCGCGATCCGTGTACGAGGGGCCACGACTTCTGCCGCCGCACCCGTCCTCCACGAGCTCGCGATCTGCTGCGTGTACCTCCTCGGTCATGTACAGGGCCAGGGACCCTCCAGCCGTCCACGATATTTTCAGTGAAGTACAGATCCCCAACAGCTCCGCCGCGTCGGACCTCTGCTGTGGGTCAATCACGAGCATGCGGCGCAAGAGGAGCGCGACGCCAGTTGTGTCCGCCTCCGGATAGTCAACCCGCCTGAACCACTCTCTGCACTTCTTCCACTCCGCGTTCGCGCGCTCGGGGGTACAGTCTGCAACTATATACAACGCGGTTCAGTCTAGGCGAGAGGGAAAGAGCGAGGATACGTACTTGCGAAGGCATTGGAAGTAAGGTAGTCGTGCCAAGCGTCGGGAACGTCGCCACATAGAGTCGCGATGTCTTTGAGAAGACAGGATCCTGAACTCGGAGACCAACTGACGGAGTGGCCACTGAAAAACAAGTGGATCTAGTATGATGGTAGTTACGGCGAGAGGGTCGTGAATGTCACTGGGTGTACCGAGCAAGCCAGCGTCCAAATATCGGCTTTCTGGCCCCAGGGGACGTCGGGGTCGTCATGTGCGATGCGCGGGAACGTTATCTCCGGAGCGGTATAGTAAGCTGGGGTTTCGCAGCGAGGAGACGATGAGTCCGCTGGGATCCATGCTGCCACGCGCTTCAAATCAGCCGTCGATGTACGAAAATTAAATGAGCTGGACGCACCGTTACCGAAGTCAAGGATGCGCACACACTGTTCGCGCTCCCCAAAGCCTGACATGTAACGCAGTATGCGAGTCATGTTCACATCGTTACATAGGTATCGAGGTAAGTTGAGCGGTCGCGGGCAGGATCGCATGCGATCAGGGGCAGACGCTCGGGGGCACCGCACTTGTCCAGATGTCAACCTCGGAGAGGGCATCGAGCTTGGGTACAGCAACACCGAAGTTGCTGGGATGGAGATCTAATTTAATTTAAAACACAAAGCCCTGTAAGGGCGGCGAGGAGCACCCACCGACATGAACGATACCGCGGGCGTGGATAAACGCGAGAGCTTCGAGGAGCTGGCGGACAAGGCCGCGTCTGTGTTTCTGGACTCCCGGCAGCTTCAGCAGGTCCCCCAGCGAAAGAATGGGTTCGGTGACAAGCACTTGGTGGAGCCTGTTGGCGCTCTCCTGAATGAAGGAGTCATACAACTGGAGGACAAGAGGCGGGTCTGTGGAAAGCGAACGTGTGCCTAGGCGTTCCAAGATTTTTGCTTCTCTGCTCCCTAGCGTTTCCTCCTGTTTCCTCTGCCTCGACAATCTTTAGCGAAACAATCTTGCTAGGACTCTAGTTCATCACAGGTCGCACTTGTATTGTTGTAATCCCATACGCACCTTTCAACGGTGTCGCGGGCGAGCCAGCCCGTGGCGTATGCGCCATATCCCAGCTTTGCAAGTGCAACGACTCGATATCGTTCCGCCGGTCCAAGAAAGTCCCCTAAAACAACGGGACAAAGTCCACCGGGCTTGTAGCGCTCCCCCTTTTCGTACTCTTCCTCGAAGTTGACGAAGGTACTAAAGTCTTTCATGTCCATGGCAGGAATATTATAACTCCAATCGTCGATCGCCGTCAAGTTTCAAGATTTTTCCGTGTCCCAGATTTTTGACTTACTCTGGTTGGCTGTTGTTTCCTCTGCCCGTAGTTATGGTTAGAATATTAACGGGACGATGCCAAATTTCTACCAAAGCAATTGTGCCACAAAAGTTTGGATCGACGTACAACGCAACCGGCAAGATGCCATGGTTCTGGATTTTGGACAGATACAGACAAGTTCAAGGTTTTCTGCTAGGATGACGGCGGATTCGCAACGAAGAGCAACTTGAGCAGACTTGAGCCTGTAACTTGAAGTATCGCGGTGACGTCATATTCGGCAAAGCCGGCCCGCAGTGTTGACCTCAACGTTTGCCATGCAAGCTGGGACCAAACTACTGGCGACTTCTCTACTCCGACTGCTCATCTATACCGCTGGCAAACTTCCAGACTTCCTCTCATCTATGAGGTTTGAAGACGGCTACCGCTCCAACAAAACACCCATGACGAGATCGAGGCTTGTCAGTGCTAACTTGCTCGAGCGCTGAACGATTGGTCCTCCCTTCTTCCGGGGCTCAGTGCTCAGCATTTGCGGGTGCAGTTTCAGTGGTGGAACGTATGATGCTCATGGGGGCCGAACCTTAGTTTCACCAGCCGACTCGACTTCAATCCAGTGCGTTCAACGCGCGTCGAAAGTACCTAAAACGCCGGCTCGGGCCTTTCATCTCTCGATACCTTGATGCATGCGTGTATCCAGTCTATAACCTTGATAGCTTGTCCAAGGGACCACCTGCGACCTGCTTGACATTGTTCGGCACTCGTCAGAAAAGTCTACCGCGAAATGAACAAGTTGGTTCCTCCCATCCCTCGCGTCGCGCATTTCCACTGGTTCGATCTTTGACACATCAATAACAACTTCGCACTGACTGGGACTGACTGACGTGGTCATTCTTTTTGCGAAATCGAGAGATGAACGCGCCGTAAAAACACCGTTCCGGATGAAAAAGGTTGACTTCATACAGCCTGGACCCTAGTCATGTCAAGCGCCGGGTCCCGCTGGTTGTTGGACGGACCCGTTCGCACTGACTCAAATTTTGGTTCCGCGGATGGAAACCGTGAACGCGTGAACCGTGACGGCCGGTTATGATTTTACCCCTGACTCTTTTTTTCCAAGCCATAGCCATGTTCACCGATCCACGGCTCCCCCAGGACCTCGAGCGCACTGTATTTGAAGTGGCCGCCCAAGGGGACCGCTACACGGCCCTTCAAATTATTCTCGTCGCGCAGCGTTGCCGCGCCTGGTGAGCAGTCTCTATTTGCGGCTGCACCCTCCTATCTACATGGACTAACTGCAGTGTCATACAGGATTGAACCACTCCTTTACCGCTCGGTGGTGGTGTGCCAGTCCAGCTGGAGCTTGCCCCTATTCATACGCACCCTCGAGGCGAAACCACGGCAGTATGCGAGCTGGATAAAAGAAATCCGGATCGACCCCTATATAACTGCGAACGACCCTGCCGTGGCGCGTATCCTGTCGATATGCACCGGCGTCGTGAACCTCGTCGATCTGTCCTATGGGCGGACGCCGTTTTCAGTCCTATCAAAGCTCCGGCTCGAGAAACTGTGCATCAATCTCGACATTATCGACGGTTTGGGGGACGGCGCGTGTCTCGGCCACTCGGCCTTTGCGCGTTTGACGCACTTGCAAGTGCTCGATCCCCCGCCGCGATGGCCCCACATACCTTTTGCTCAGTTCCCGTCCCTGACGCATCTCGCGCTCCAAAATTACAAAACTCAAATACGGCCGGCAAATGTCCTCATTTTACAAGTCATCCTGTCAGAATGTCCCTTACTCGAGCTGTTGGTGGTCTCTGTTCCACTCTCCCGTCCTGAGGACCAGAACGCGAAAAGTATAACCCTTCTGGTGGATGACCCGCGACTTGTCATTCTGTCCCAGACATTAAATATCAGCTACGATCTTTGGCAGCGGCCGTTTGAAGAGGCCTGCACCCCTGTTTACTGCGCCGACCAGACGATGGACGACAATATCGCCCACGGGGTGTACGGACGGGATTTAGGCGACTTATGTGCACAGAAAGTAGCAGGAATCCTTCATCTTCAGTGACAACTGCTTAAATTACTTTCTTGCAGACAACAAGAAGGCGTCGGAATAAGCGGAGGGGTAAGACTGTAATTCAGATTTCCTCTAAAAGTGATCATATAGATACAAAGTTTCGGTTATAATGTAATAATTTGGTCGTGCGCAAGGAATGATACAATGGTTATGACCCTACAGTGAAAGACTCGCCGCAACCGCATGCGTCCTTGATATTAGGGTTCTTGAACGCGAATTTGGAGCTGTGGAACAATCGAGTGTTAGCAGTTAGCAGAACAATTCAAGCTGAGCCTAGGCTGCGCGCACCTCAGTGGATCCTCTGCCCAGTCCATCTCGCTCCCTATTATAGAGAACAAGGCTTTGCTGTCTATGAGCACGCGGACGCCGTCCTGCTCCACAACTTCGTCGAATTTCCCGGGCTTCTCCACGTATTCCAGATGGTACGATAGTCCGGCACATCCCTTATTTCGAACACCAATTCGTATTAGCTGCGGCGTCGGGCCATTCATCAGCGCGCGCAGTCGTAAAACAGCTTCTGGGGTCTAGAAATCATGTCAGAAACCGAGAGAACAGGCACATAATTTACGACGAACAATTGTCAAGGCTGCTTTCGTCGCCCGAAGAACCGGTCGGGGCTTCTCGGCTTTCGGAGCCGGTGGTGGCCGCGCAACGGTCTGGGGAGCGGATGCATCGGGCGAGAGAGATGTTGCTGAGGGTACGACTACCGGAGGCGAGTCCTGCAGCAGGGGTGTTTGTTGGTCTTCCCAAGGTCGGAGTGCTGACATCATTGCCCTCCGTGCTGGACCTGCTGGCGTGGCAGCCATGCAGGGATATAGAAAAGGCAGGGAGGAAAAGCGGGATGCATGGTGCAGGCGTGTAAGACGGACGACCGAGGAGGACATGGTGGAGTGGAGAAAGAAACGAAGTCCAGCACTCCCAGTGTAAAAGCGGATTGGCGGATCCAGACAAGTCTGGAGCTGACTGATTCATTTGGCTCTGATTGGCTGTGGCCGCGATCAACACCCAATCACAGCAGTGTAATTGGCGACGCATCGTTCCACTTTGATTTCGCTCATACATTTCCGAGACAGAAACGAGTTCATATCGTCGAATAGATGGGTAGGCTAATATACATACTAATAAAACAGGAGGGGGGTGGGAGTGGTACGAAAATCCGGATAACGATACATGAGTGGTGGATGGTAAGTGGGGTGGGGTATGAGGGTAGCTGGGTATAACTGTTCTCTGGGACTCATTGTACACACAGGGTCCAGTGGTTGGGCCCGTTCTGCGGTGATTGCATGAGCCCCGCGAAATAGATGGCGTTTCCCAGGAAATCTACGCGCTTGAGCCCCTTGGCCTGCTCAATCGTCTGTCCAGTCCGGTCTGGAATTTTCATCCACCGGCGCGTGAAGGCGGCGGTGACCGTGTTCTGCTGATGCGGCGTCAGCCTGCTGAAGTCGGCCCCCGTGGCCTGCAGCCGTAGCGACGTGTAGATCGCCTCGAGCACATCACATACGCGCACGTATCTGACGCCCTCCGACGGCTTCACTGATATTTGCCAGTGCGGAACAAGCGGGTGCGTAATGACCATGGATGGGAGGGTTGGTGCGGTCGCAGGCTCGCATAGCAGCTGCTTGCGCGATATATTCGACAGCAAGCAGGTGATGTTTTGGGTGGGGATGGTCACATCGAAGTATAACGGGATGGACGTGTGTTTCGTGGCAGCCAGAGCCGGGTTCGTGGTTATCCCAGGTCCCGCGTGCAAAGGCAGGTATGGGTTGGGTGGGGTGCGTGGTCCGCTCGACGACGGAAGCGAGGCGTACGAGTAGGCCGGAGACGGTGTCTCGGGGTACTCGACGTCGCTGGAGAAGTGGACGTGCTTTCCGGGCATTGTAGTAGTGCTGCTAGGATGTGCTGGGAGCGGATGCGGGAGCGGGGAGTTGGGATATCAGTCGGGCTCGCGACGCGCTTATAAGGAATTGCATTGGAAGCTCTGCGCGTGCAGCAGTCATAGTTAGGCGCGCGTTCGGGGCACTGCGATTCCGCAATGGCGAAATGTGAGTCACTCCTGGTCATTGCCCTTCCGAAAACGGGTTGCATGGCGGTGTCCGAATACTACGAACAGGCGCCTATCACATCAATACACTAAAACCAGATGGAGTTTTTTTGCACTATCTATGCGCCTTCCAATCTATCCCGCCGCAAGTCCCTTTCCTCAACAAGTCCTTCGTGTGAGATGCAGCCTATTTCTTCTTGCCACGCGTCCAGAATCCTCCCATGCACAATTCATTTTCGTTCACTTCTTACGTCCCTAGGAGCGTGTGGGGGAGTTAACCGCGAAGGGGGCAGAGAAGGGCTCGAGAGCAAACCTTATTGCAGCGATCATCCGCGTGGAGGCACAGCTGCGGCGCATTATGTCGGCATTGTAGTCGCTGTCAAATTGCTGTTGACGGGGCGGTGCTGCGCAATCCCAACGACGTCAACAGCTATTGAGTTAGGCGCCCGTTTGTATCAAATTTAGACGCCATGAAAATCTAGGCGCCTACCCAAGATAAACGCCCCGCAGCCGAACCCAGCGAGCTGTTCTACAGCAGATATCGAAGCGCAGTGCCTGATTACCCGAGACAAGCCCCATGTAAGGCCGTTGTCTCCGCAGCTGTGGCGGGGACCCACGACAGATATCCAAAGCAAGAAGCTGTTTGTTGACATCAAGCCATTGAAGGCGCGAGCTATAGATAATTGCTGTAAGGCTCGATTCGCGGATGGCAAAGTTCGGTTTGGTTCGAGTCACAAATCATGAACGCAGAGGATATTTGAGTTATAAGCATTGATTGGGTAACTGTGTGAAAACCAGATCTGGATGGTCTTCGTAGAATGAGTCAATTAAATGCGTGGGATCTGAGTGAACATGAATGATTCCTGTTCCGTCCATGCGAGTAGAGCTCAGAATTGTCCCGAAAGACATTCGTAACTCGAGGGTCTGGTCTTCGCGCTCAACCAGGGAGGAACAATGGCCGGATATTGTTAGCATAGTTAGCATTCAGGTGGGAGAAAAGAAGAGCGTGTTCAACATAACCATTTCGACACTCGAGGGAGAGTTTTTGGTTTGGATCTTGATTTGAAAAGTGTGAATTTGTGATAGCCTGGTAGGTTGACCTTGCTAGCCGTAGTTGGCGAACAATTACTCCCATCAAAGGTTGAAAAATAAAAATAAAAAGGGTAATGTGATGTTGAGGAGTCCGTCTGGAAGTCAAACATCCAACATGAGCTCATAGTCCTGCCCGGAAGATTCATAACTTTGGTCCATCTGTAAATAATTCAGTACAAGTTCAAAGGCAAGAAAGGATAGAACGCAGTCGGTTACGCACTGAATACTCTGTCCACAGAACCGAATGTGAAGTCAATCTGGTCTGTGAGACTAGAAATCAAAGGTATCAAGTGTACCTGGGCCAGGCCTGAACCTGCGGCTCGTTTGAAAAACGAACCACCACGGAGCTCTCGGCACCCGTAGATCCAGATTAACGTAAGACGGGCGAGCTATAATTGCTGTATGGGTCGATCGGCGGATTGCGAGCTCAATCAGCCGGCCAGGTCTTGTCGGACAGAAGGGTAACGGGCAGAGCTACCCACCGACGCCGACAATCAAGGAGACCCATAGCGCCACCGAAATGCCACAAGATAGTCAATTGACCTATGACTGGCTACGCAGAAGTACATCCTCCCGCCGAATCATGATAAAAAAAATACAATCAGAAGACGAAGGTTTGCAAGCTTGTCCGAGTCTGGGGTATACATTTGTCTCACATGTCTTGGACATAGTTACCTTGGGAGTGGAGCACGTCAAAACTAAATTTATTCCGGTAGGAGCTGGAGAAGACTTACCCGGAAATACACCCTCCTGACCATTCACCCTCCCTGTCCACCAGTCCTCCGCACTGGCCCCCCGCTGGACAACCTCTATCCGGTCGCCCGTGTTGAACGACAGATCGCCATCGGCCTGGCAGAGGTTAAAAGCGTTTCGTCACTTGCTAGTAAAAACACTTACCTGCGCTGCAAAATCATATAACGCGACCACGTATTGGACTTTTGGTGCGATTTTCGGCTTGGGCTTCAAGGGCGGTGGCGGAGGCGGCGCCCTTTTAGTCGCAGCAGCAGCAGCCGCAGATGCCACACCGCCGGAAGGGGTGTATGGCGGCGGTGGAGCAGGTGCTGCTGAGCCAGGGATAGGCGGTGGTGTTTTCTTAAACGAACTCGATGCGACGCGCGACGGTGGAGGCGTTCGCGAGCCAGAGCTAGCCGCCGACGCCGATGTCGCAGAGCGGCCAAGGGTACCGCCACCATTCTGACGGTTCGCTTGAACCATTCTGGCTGGAGGAAACACGTCAATTAGAAGGAAGCTTTGGACCACAAAGATTGCTCACAAACTGAGATAATCCGTTTGGTGATGTTCAGCTCCTCGATCGTGCTCCACGCATCCGTGCGCTTCGACTCGTAATCAGAAGCAATGTGCGAGCCGGGGACGTTGGAAATGTCGTATTTCGCGTCGTCGGCGAACCCGTTCATTTTTTCAAGAATTAAGTAGAATATATTTAATCTGTGATTGTCGGTCGCTGATCAACGTACGATGGAAGAAGGACGCACTGCATGTAGAAAAATGAGGAGAATAGCGGGTCGATGAATTGGGTGGAAAGAGTCATGAATCGCGGTAGATCAGTCTTCAGGGCGTTATTAAGGAAATCGTATTCGTTGGTAGCCAATTCAAAGTCTTGTTCCAGCTGAGAGCCTCGTTAATTTAGAATAAAGGAGCCCTGTATCAACTTACTTTGAACAGATTCTTCTCATCGCTCAAGGATTTTTCCTTCTTGTCTCGGAGCTTGGTCAACGAGTTGTTGAACCGATCGTAATCGGTGAGCTAGCTCAAGATATAAGGAGCATTCGAGGCTCAAGCTTTCACTGACGCACCTTGTGATCCCGCTTTGTTATGCTCTTTCTAATGGTCTTCATGACCTGCTGCAGCTCCTTTGTGGGCCCGACAATTCTGCTCTCAATGAGCTCAAGCTCGGGCCCAATGGACGAGCGTAGTTCCTCCATTGCGGTCTCATACTTGGTAACGGCCTTGATAGTCTGTGCCGCATCGGGGTTTTTCCCAATGAGATCGTATTCTCCGGATATGGGGTGGAAGAGGGTGGAAAAGTGGGTTGCAAATCCCGCGCCGGAGGTAAAGAGACCTGACGGAACGCTATTTCGTCAGCAAGAAAGCAGAGGATCCACAGATAATTTTGCGTGCCATTGACAGCATCGGTGAAGGCTTTGGTATCCTTCAGGAGTTTCTCCGCAGCCTTCTCCATGTCGCCGAAGTGTCGTTGATAATCATCAAATTCGGGGTCGGTGGATTCTTCAGAAGTCAAGTTGCAGCGGAGGGAAATTAATTTATTAGATGCAATGAGAGCGGGGTAGAGAACAGTCCTCACTCTTGGCCATGCCGACCTTGCTGGTCACCATAAACGGCGTTCTGCGCGTCGCATTTAGTGGCCATTACATTGTGTTTATGGGCTGATGTACCGTTTAATGGACTTGGTGAAGCCCTTCATGATGAGCGCGAGTTCGAGGGGGAGTGGAGGGGAGGGATTTTGAGGACGCGCCCAAACGTGGTACTGCGTCAAGCGTTGCCGATGACGGTTGTCGGAAACTCGCACGCCCAGTTTGATCGAGGCCGCTGCACTGCCTCTCTCGAAGCTCGGTCCCGTGCTTTTGAGTCTCTTGTCTTCCACTTTAACTACACGTCGTCCAGGATGTCCAAGATAAACCAACCCTCGAATCAAATCAAGTACCTTACCTGCCCTCGTCGCTCACACGGCACTGATAGTTTTATTTAGGCTAACAAACGTCTCGATCGTGCGCCTCAAGAAGGGCGGCAAGCGATTCGAGGTGGCCTTTTGCTTCCAGTTCCTGAACCTGCACACTGACTTGTAAACTAGATTGCCTGTTATAAAAATAAAGTCCAGGAATGGAGAACAGGCGTGTCGGTCATGCCGTATGTCCAGCAGAATACCATCACTGAATTATAGAATTTTCCAGCGAGACAAATCTAGACGATGTGCTGCAGATTAGCAACGTCTTCACCAACGTCTCGAAAGGCGAGGTCTCCAAAACGAATGATCTGCAGAAAGCATTTGGCAAGACGGAGATCGCAGAGATCGTCAAAGAGGTGATGTCATTTCCTTTACAATTTTGTACGATCTGGACGCGTTTTCTTCAGATCCTCAAGAAAGGCGAGGTCCAGGTCGGGGAGAAGGAGCGCGACCACGATTTAACAGCGCTCCGAAAGGAAATCGCCACTCTTGTTGCAGAGAAATGCGAAGATCCCGCAACACAGAGGCCTTACGCGGTTGGCATGATCGAGAAGGCGATGGCTGAGGCCGGATTCAGCGTCAAGCAGGACAAAACTGCGAAGAGCCAGGTTTCATGCTCCCATATGCTGCGAAACTCTGACTGACTTGCCGCAGGTTTCTGCATGCATTAAACAACTGCAGTCAGATTCAACTCTACCTATACAACGCTCCAAGATGAGGGTTCGCGTCTCGATGCCTACAGCTGACGGTAAACGGTTAAGGGAGAAGATTCTCGAGGGTGCGCAAACGGTCGAGGATGATGAAATGGGGCAGACTGAGTGGGAAGTGGTGAGCCTTGAAGGCTAAACTCCAAAACAAATACGCTGACACTGTGCAGATCATGCTGATCGACCCGAGTCAGTTCCGAGTCATCAACGACCTGCTGCAGAAGGAGTGCAAGGGACGGGGAAGATTAGAGACCATGACGCTGTCAGCGAACACCGCGACCGCATAATCAGTGTATGTCTTCGATGTATAACTTATCTGGGAAAAAATACATAGTACTTACAACTAATCCATTTTTTTTTTTCGAATCTCACAACTCGTTCCGCCGAACGTCGCGGAGGATTAGCGGTCGTATATGACGCGCCCAGTTGTCTTCCCAGGATTCCCAAAGGTCTTCAGAGGCCTGGGGCGACGAGGGCAGGTGGGGTGGCGATGTAGATCGCTCCGACGCTAGTGTAAGATTTGAACGCAGTTCCGTTAGTCGGGGGCAGTTTGGAAACCCGGTCAGAAGAGTCTGTAAAAAGGAATTGTGAACTAAACATCGAAAAACTACCGGAACACGCACCTCGATTTGCTCAGCCAGCTGAGCCGCATCTTTAAATATTAACCCGTTCTTCCCATCTTTGACCAGTTCATCCAAACTACATGCCTCGGCTTGAACGCATAACTCTATACAAGCAAAATGACTAACCAGGAGAAGCTGAGAGCGCAGACGGGTAATCCACAACCAAACATGTCGACAACCTTCATTGGCAAATCTAGACTCGAGGAGCTAGCGTGCAGACATATTCCCAAATCTGCTGCACCTGGAAAAGGTTCGTGGGGAAAGGGATCGGAAGCCAAGCCACGTACCCAAGAGGACAGGATAATCTTCTGCCTCCAACCACATGCTTACGCACCGCACCCGTTTCCATTTCTTCTGTAGTTCACCGACCTCCTTCATATACATATCCCGCAAAGGCCCCTTTCCGGTCAGAATGACGAGCAGTTTGGGTAGCTTTTTGGATACGGCCGCCCGTGCATCATACTCGCCGAGCGCCGCCAGGAGAATGCTGAAGTCTTCATCCGGGGTCCACGAGGTGCTCGAAACCAGTAATGCGGGTCTGTCGTCACGTAGGAACGGAGCCTTGATTACAGAATAATTGGGATCCATCACACTTGTCGGGGGAGCTACTGGGGCACTCCTCGATGGTGGCACGTTGACAGAAGTTAACGCGCTTGAGTAAGGAGGATCAGAGGCAGGGAGGAAATTCTTGAGGGCTGGTTGCAAGGATAACTCGTGTTGGAGTTTACCGGCAAAAAGCTTCGAACTGTTAGGTTGGTGAAAGAGGGACGATAATTTCACTCACATCGTGTATGCCTTGCGGTGTCGATTGGTGAAATCGCCGAGGCGGTCTGTCGTGCAATACGACCTTCAGGCCTCTGGTGAATATTAAGCTCACTTTCAAGGAATGAGCAAATAGATGCGCGCACTGAAGGTCCCACTCCTTAACCAAGAAATCGCGCATGGCTTTGGTCACGAATAAATGTGCATAGGCTGTCCGGCCAAAGGTTGCTTCGAACCTAAAAAGATATAGGAACACTGGTTAACCTTCAAGTCAGCACATACCACTTTGCAAGGATGACCAACGGGTGACGATCACCCCGCCCTTTAAACCTCATAGCAAGGATGCTATACCCCAGGTTATGCCAGTCGATGATGACCTTGCTTCCCCGGATACGCCCAACGACCCACACAATAGCGAGGGTGGGTATGCTAGGCGGGTTCTATGGACCCGTTTAAGATTTATTTCGCGACGTGTGAACCAGCGATACAAACTTGAACAAGAATAAATTCAGGGGGGTTGGGTATGGTGAACAGTTCAATGAATACGGAAAGAACTTGGAGTGTCACTTTTATTGGCGCAGATACGATGAAAGGAAGGGCCCGCAAGCAATGCGGAGGTTCTGGAAGGTAGCGTATTTTCATCTTGGCCAAGGACGGTATAGGCTTGGATCCTGAAGAAATTTAGCGTGGCTGAAAAGCGTGCTAGTCCCGTACCCCCATAGCCTATTATGTCGGTGAAAAAGTCATTATCTGCGAAGCTTTCTGCGTGGTACATCATGCGTGGACTGCGTCCAATATCGCCCAACACTACGATGGCGACGGAGCGGAGTGAGTGTTGGTTTCTGGGCTTGAAAAAGTACAGAGTTTTCCATGTTAACCACAAGACGAGAGCCGCCACGACCAGACGCGGAATGGCTGCTTCGTATTCCAATGTGAACATCGTTGGCCCAATTAGGACGCCGATCGGCAATCATCAGCCAACGAGCCTGACGAATCATTTTCGGACCTTTCCTCCGTCGACCATGTCCTCGTCCACTCTCCTTAGAACCGCTCTCAAACAAGGTCCAGCACGGCGGGCTTTGTGTTTCCAAAGCCGGACCATATCTACATCCCTTCCCCGCTCTGCAATTTTAAAGCGGGGCCCAACTTTTGCTACCGCTTCGTCCGTTTTACCACCCAGACAACATGCATCCACTAGCAAACCAACACCCTCGCTCAGTGAGCAGAGTATAATGCGACTCTGAGACTCTTCTGAAGATGCCCAGGTCGTTCCATGTTCATTCAAACAGAATCAACCCCGAACGACGACTCACTCAAATTCATACCGGGTATCGACGTCATGGGCGACGGCACAGCGGAATTCTTAGATACCCGTTCAGCCTTGAGTTCTCCCCTGGCAATCCGTCTCATGGGCGTTGAAGGTGTCAAGGCCATATTTTACGGCCCCGACTTCGTCACTGTCTCCAAGGATTCGGAGAACCCATGGGCCGTCATCAAACCCGAGATATATTCTATCCTCATGGAATTCTTCTCATCAGGCCAGGCTCTCTTCCGTAGCGCAGAAGACAAGGAAAATGCTGGGCCCCAGGACACTAAAATCCTCGATACCGACTCCGAAACTGTCGCCATGATTAAAGAGCTCCTTGAAACGAGGGTTCGGCCTGCCATCATGGAGGATGGTGGAGACATAGAGTACCGGGGATTTGACGAGGGCGGGGATGCCCTGGTGAAGGTCAAGCTAAAGGGAAGCTGCAGAGGCTGCGACTCTAGCACTGTTACCCTCAAGAGTGGGATCGAGCGGATGCTCATGCACTATATTCCAGAGGTGAAGGGTGTAGAACAGGTAAGTCGCCCCTCATGCATTCTCTGTCTGCTAATATTGCGCCAGGTCCTGGATCAGGAGGAGGAAATTGCTCTGAACGAATTCAACAAGCTTGAGCAAAGACTAGAAAACAAAACGACAAAAGCATCGTAGGCATTCGATCGAGCCTTATAGTCTACTCATTCATTTTGTCTACAGTATGGCGCAGTACATGAGCGTATAGAGCTCGCCCATAGTGCACTGTAAATTAAATAATTCTACGTTACTTGACACGGTGTGACGATATCCATGTGATTGTGATTTTTCGTGATTTTAATTTGAAAACTGTCGACTTGCCGAACACCAGCCGACGACCTCTCCCAACCAGCATGCACCCAGCTCGCATATCTGATTCTCAGCTGGTAAACTATGAAATCAGCGAGCAAATCGTGGAGGGCTTGAGGGACACGCTCTTCGACGATCTTGAGAAAGAATGGGCTGGCGCTTCCCCATACCAGAAATGGCGGTGCCGACAAGCAAGCTTATTTAAGCAAGGCTGGCATTATTCAAGCATCTGACTACTCTTTAGGGTTCAATATTCTGCACACAAGTCTGTACTCGAAAAACTCGACCGAATGCCAGGAGGCCGTAAAAATGGGCATATTCCCTCCTCGCAGACTATGTGCGTAGAATTTCAAGACTTTGTACTTTTTGCTTACCACCATGCCGCAGCTACACAAGGTGCTCGTCCTGCGAAACATGCATGACAAAGGGGGAGCTGATATTCCGGTCATCGTAACCGACTGGGATGACGAGCGTACTCTACAGGCTATGGAGTACTGGGTTGATTCAAGTGAAGGAGAATGGTCCGAGGAAGAACAACCTCTAAGATGTACAGAAAATATACCCTGACCGCTGTGATTTGCTAACGCATCCTTCAGACACAGAATGCGACAGCGCTTGCCGCCGCACTGCTGTTTTGCCCTGCTTCTTCCAAACCGATCTTCTTGTGCGCGCGCTACTCTCTGACCCAGCAGTCGGCTATGTTCCGCCATTCATCATATTCCACTCCGCGTTGTCTGACGGAAAGACTACTGTCCTTTTCACTAAACCCGTACACGTTCCTCCGACTTCGCTCATCCAAGATTTGCCGGGGTCATGCAATGCTTCTCAATGCTCACGCACTGACTGCGCTGCGATCGACATGACTTTATCCCGGTCCCTGGTTGAGAACAGCCATATGGTCCGCAAGTGGGAGACGGTGGCGCCGAAATGCATTTTGTGCAATCTCTGGGGATGCAACGTGAAGTATTCAGAAGACGGTGACTTCAATCTGCAGCGATGCCAGCGATGCCGAGAGGTCCTCTACTGTTCCAAAGCTCATCAGGTAACTCTCGCCGTTGAGTGTTCCGCCAGTGTAGTATCAACGAGGTTTCAGACCCTGGATTGGAAGGTGCACAAGAACGTCTGCGAAAAACGATTTTGATGTGGCTTTTGATTGAGTTGTAAAGGGGGGCATGGCGCGCAATCCCAACAGAATCAGCTCTCCACAATGGCCACGCAGGTCACTAGTAGCTTGGGTGTAGGGTAGTCGTGTAGCCATGTTGTGGCGGCGTTGTAACGGTCCGGGTAGAAATAGATGCGATCGGCCTCTTTCGGATGCAACTTGCATTTGCTCGACACTTCCGCTTTATTCCGGCCATGATGTCGTGAAAATGCACATTTATTATCTAGTTTTATAGTACCGCCCACCATTCTCCGCCTCTGCTTGAATGTCCTTTCGTTTCTGCTGGTGCATCTCTGCAGCCCTCTGATTAATGTTCTCCGTCTCCTGTGTTGAAGGAAAGCCGATACTCCAATAGCTTGGTGGTGTGTTCGTTCGCGCCCACTGATGCCGATGGCGCGAAATGGCCTGCTTATGAGAAGTAATGGCTTCCTCCCTCCCAGTGTCCGCATTGTGGCGACACGGCTTGCTCTTTTCTGGACTATTAGGCGGAGACCGCCAAAGTGGTGGCTGCAGACGGCTGGGGAGAGGACCAATAGCTTCATAGTACTGTCGAACCCTGAGTATGAAGCAGCATAAAGTTGAACAGCACCTACATCGCGGCAGCACTCGCAGTCCCCGCCCGCCATTTTCCTCCTGTCTTCCTTGCCTCGCACAACCGTATCATACTGAAAATCCATTCCCCCATTTTGCGCGGGGTCAATAGCATAGGTTCCATTGATAGTTTCATTCACGCTGCATAGAGGGATTAGGTGATTTTAAAAAAGAAGGAAAAGGAGACATACGAAGTCTTCCCGTATCGCCCTCTTCCCTTGAAAGCCGAATAGTCAGTGAGTTGCTTGCTCGTTGCAGTGTTCGCTGGAGTAGAGGAGGGTGCATTTCCTCCGCCTGTGGATTGGCGCTTGATAGGAATCACCCGATTCTCCCTTCCGTGTGTCGTGCTGCTGCTCGCTCCCTCTCTCAAAGAACGCGGTCCCGTCGAAGGAATGTCAGCGAGAGGGGCACGAACGGGGCTACTGTATCGTCTCATTTTACGTGGTCTTTCCTGCTCGTCGTTATCCGGACGAGCATGTATCGCCGTCGTGCTGGGAAACACGTCACTATGCCTCTGTTTCTTTGGTTTTTCCCTGGCAGTAAATTGCGGGAAATCTGGCCGAGGGGGTAATGTCGGGTGTGGCGAGGAGGGTTTCCGAGTAATCTTAAGCTCATCAGGGATCGGTCTCATCGGGAGAACATTGGTGACGTTGAGGGGGTCTCAAGTGCGAATGAAATTCGGAAGTCTGTTTCCAGTCAAAAACGACTCACCTTGGGATTCATCCTCAGTGTCTGACAACTCTACGATATCGTGTCCTGGAACAGAGGACTGCAGGGGGGATATACTGGTGCAGAATAAGATCTCGAGAGGGTGAATTAAGAACTGACGTACCGGTCTGCCGGTGATGATCTCGGAACGCGAATAGATTCGAATTCAAGCGGCGTCCGAGTCGAAGAGAGCAGGTATTTTTTCGTTGACTTCGTCCCCTTTGGAGTTGTTCTGTCAGACCCAATCATCGTTGGCGAGCTTGTTGACGAGCTTGGAAAAGTCGGGGTGATATTCGATCGAGGTAGAAGTGGTGTTTCGTGGTCGTCCATTGCGCTCTCTGGATTATTAGAGCAATTAGAATCTGAGCAGGCGGACTTGCAGGGCTGTGGGCTCACCAGGCTCTTCGTCCCAAGTGAGACCTAGTTCCTCCAGCTTTTGGCGTCTGCTCGGATGCACTGCTTCTTCGTGCAGCATTCTGTCTGCATCTGACAATTGCTTCACTTTCTTCTTATGGCGCATCTCTTCATCTAACATCCATCTCTTGAATTTCCCCCATTTAGCGTAGCGGTCTTTGAATTCCTCGGTGCTGCGACGGTGCTTTTCTTGCTCATCGTATAGACGAGTTTGAAGATTGACGAGGTCTTTGGCCAGTTCTTGGGCAGTTGGCTCCGAAATTCTAGAATCAAGTTAATACTGCGCATATGAAGCTGAGTGGCATGAAAAGCACCTCTGATTTTGGGCTAGAGTTGCTTTGAGGACATCTCTTTCTTCTCGAATATCAAGCATTTCATCCATGAGGGTTTCCTTCTCACGCTTTTGCAGCGCAAGCTCCACCTTGAGTCCATCGACACGTTCCGCGAGATCCTTGTATGAGAGCTGTTCATCCGCAATTTCAATGAATGTCTGGACTTCGCTGAGGGTGCGGAATCCCAGCAGGTCGGCAACCTTGTTCATATGATTGACAGTGTTAAAGTACTCATCCGAACGCTGGTCGTACGCATATCGGAGGCGGTTAGCCTTTGCTTCGAGGGACGCTATTTCCTTCTGGTGTTTCTCCTCGATAGCCTTGTCGCGTATTCTGAGTTCCGCGCCAGAGTATGCGGGCATGGAGACTCGGAGGGAATCTAGAACGCGTTCGGCGCGTTCGTGGGGAGAGGAGGGTTTTGTTGATAAACGCGGTCAAGTGACTCAAGGGTGACAAACTAAAGTTTGGCATTGCTTGGAGTCCACGGCCATAGCCCCGATGTTAAACATACCTTCATTTTCCGTTCGTGCTACTGTTTCGCGTCCAATGGTCGACATTACTATTCGGAAACGGCCCCGGACAGAGGCAGTCGTCACTCAACGTAAATTCTTCAAGAAGACAGCTCGAGGTAAAGTTATCAAGGTACTGCGAGAACGATATCTCCGCGACGATGTTGGCTGCGGGATTCAGAGTTGCTCATCCTGCGACCACTCTACTGCGGACAGCCTTCCTTACTCTGGGGACACGCAACACAAATCATTCCCCGAGGGCCACTTTGTGTTACCTGATACAAATGTTTTCTTGTCGCAAATGGACCTCATGGAATCTGCACTATTCACACCTCCTATTATTCTCCTTCAGACGGTGATGGAAGAAGTGCGACACCGCTCGATTCCTTTATACAATCGTCTCAAAGCGCTGGTGCGAATGGATGATAAGCGGGTTTGGGTTTTTTACAACGAGTATCGGTCGTGAGTCTTTTTTCAGATATCTGATTAAACACTTTACCATGAGGTTGTCAGTGAGACTGCTATTATTCGGGAAGAAAACGAGTCACCAAATGATCGCAATGACCGGGGCATCCGGCAAGCAACCGAGTGGTACAATACACATATCGGACTTAGTCGCCCTATAATTCGAGGGCAGCCAAAACCCAAGATGCCGACAGTTGTTTTGATGACAGAAGATGCCGCGAACCGAAAGAAGGCAGAAGACAGTGGGATCGCTACTACCTCTAGTTAGCTGTCGTTTTGTTAATTCTCTTTTGTTGTTGACAATGTTTCGTAGTTCGAAAATACATTTCGTCCCTCTCCGAATCCGTAGCTGCCCAATTATTGGATTTATTATCCACTACAGATGATAACGCTATCGAACCCACTAGGGCCATGAGCGGCAGACAGGCCGTATATCCTGAGGCAAGTACTCCCGCTCTCAGGAATCAATCACCTCTAACATTTCCACTAGTATCTTGCGGAATCTATCCTTCAAGCGGGCATCTCGACTGGGAACCTTCACAAGGGTCATTTTACCGCCAGCGCTTATAACTACCTTCAAGGATCAGTTTCTGTACCTGCATACCCCAAACCTGTCTTACTCATAGGTCGGGAAAATCTCAACCGTGCGGTGCACGGGGATATGGTTGTAGTTGAGATCTTGGACAAGGCAAACTGGGGAGTGGAAGGGGACGAAGTCGTTGACCAAGAAGGTATAATTGATCTTGCGGTTTTCCACTAGCATCAAACCGTTTCTTCCAGCGACTTTAAAAAACGACGACGCTGCTGATTCGGATGAGGACGAAGAGAATGATGACGTGATGCGCCAGGAGGCTAAGGCCGTCCGTGCCTCTGAAGCCATGGCGCAGCAGAAAGAAAAGCAGCCGACCGGCCGCGTTGTAGGTATCATTAAGCGGAACTGGCGGCCCATTGTGTGCCATATAGACGCCACTGTTCTTCCATCCTCTGGCTCAAACACTTCCTCCACCAGCGCTGCCAAACTTTCACCGCTGACCCTCCTCGCCCACCCTACGTCCACCCTCCTTCCTCGAATCCGCATCCACACGCGGCAAGGTCCAGCCCTCGTAAATAAAAAGATCTTGGTCGCGATCGATACATGGACCTCCACATCCCGATATCCTGACGGGCATTTTGTTCGCGTGCTGGGCGAGGTATGCCGTGAACTGTGCTGTCCTGTATTTGATTTAAATCCTCTGATTTATAGGTGGGAGGTGAAGATGCTGAAAGGGAGGGCCTTATGCTGGAGTTTGGGATCAGTTATGGAGCTTTCGGGAGCGCCATACTGGGTTGTTTACCTCCAGAAGGCGATTCATGGATAGTTCCGCCCAAGTCTGACGATGGCGCGTGGAAGGGGAGGGAAGATTTAAGAGACTTGACCATTTGCAGCATCGATCCCCCTGGTTTGTTCTTTATTATCTGATTTTTGGTCTATGACCTGAGTCAAGGACAACAGCCTGTCAGGATATCGACGACGCGTTACATGCGCGACCTCTCCCAAACGGAAACATTGAAGCAGGCGTTCGTCAGTCAAGTCTTTTTTTAAATTAAATTCCACGGCTGAGCTGTTATCTTACCCCAGATATCGCTGATGTCTCTCATTTCGTGCACGCTGATACGCCGATGGACACTGAAGCCGCCGCGAGGGGAACAACGGTATATCTCGTTGATAAGCGTATTGACATGCTTCCTGCCCTGCTTGGTACCAATTTGTGCTCTCTGAGACCAAACGTCGAGCGGTTGGCGTTCTCGGCGATCTGGGTATTTGTATTCCCCGTCAAAATTTTCCCGCATTCTCAATGGCTAAACAGGAATTGACGCCGGAGGCGGAGATTGTCAATGTTCGGTTCACGAAATCGATCATCAAGTCGAAAGCGGCATTCACCTACGAGGAGGCTCAGCTGAGGAAGGATGACCCGTAGGTCAAGTCATTTTTCTGCCGCACATTACTGATAATAGTTGGGTCCAGTACTCGCCGAGATGAGCTGACGGTCGCGATCCGGCTTCTAAATACTCTCGCCCAGAAACTCAAGGCAGCCAGGATGGCGGCTGGGGCCCTCAACCTCGCATCCCCCGAAGTCAAAATCCACCTCGATAGCGCCGAGTCCAGCGACCCAATCGACGTAGAGCAAAAGGAGATGAGAGAGACTAACTCGCTGGTGGAAGAATTCATGCTTCTCGCAAATATCAGCGTTGCGCGGAAGATATGGGAGGCATTCCCAGCGACCGCTGTGCTGCGGAGGCATTTGCCGCCGCCGCGGACGAATTTTGACAAACTGAAGGACATCTTGGAGAAGAGGAAGGGCATGAGCTTAGACGTGTCTAGCTCCGGTGCCCTGGCCGACAGCCTGGACAAGTGCATCGATGCCAATGAGCCTGCGTTCAACACCCTCGTGCGGATCATGGCCACGCGATGCATGTTGTCTGCGGAGTACTTCTGCTCCGGTAGCGTGGGGCGCGACACGTTTGGCCACTACGGCCTCGCCAGTTCGATCTACACGCACTTTACCAGCCCTATTAGACGTTATGCCGGTCAGTTATTCCCTTTCTTTGGACACACTCGATCCGACTTGCGTCCCAGACGTTTTGGCCCACCGGCAACTTTCGGCAGCGATTGGACATTCGTCGTTGCACGCGTCCCTGCACTCTAAACCACACGTAGAGCGTATACTGGAGGTCGTCAACCGCCGACATCGAATGGCACAGATGGCGGGTCGCGCCAGTGTCGAATACTATGTTGGCCTGGCGCTCAAAGCGCGAGGCGAGAAGGGAGGAAACGGGCAGGCAACTGAAGAAGCCTTTGTAATCCGGACGTTCAGAAACGGCCTGGGAGTTTTCGTCTCCAAGTACGATCTTGTCAGCTCATATCTTATTATCTTGCACTGAACCCCTGTCCAGATTGGGCATCGAAGGCTTAGTCATGTTCAAGCGCGATTTGATAGAGTTTGACGCGGACAATTACGCCGTTACGATACCAGGATCGTCGACGGCCGTATCGGGAGGCGACGACGTGACAATTTCGGTGTTTGACAAGGTGGTGGTGAACATCGAGGTCGAGAAGGACAAAAACACGGGCAAGGCCAAGGTCAAGATGACGCTTGTGCATCCCATCGACTCGCATGCACTGTGAGATACTTGATACGTAGCAAAGAAATACGAGCTTCAAGTGTAATACTCTGCTCGATCGATCTGCGAGGGGGGGAGACCATTATATTCAGATACACTGTTTGTACATGCGCGTTTATAACCGGTTAGTAGAGCCAACAAACAAGATAAGTACATGAAGTCCAGAGCAGCCATGAGAGAAATGAGGGGACCGGATCACGCATCGATAAATTCCTTCTGCATGTCTGCGAAGGCAGCGGCCCCCACTCCCGATACTCCAAGCTGGTGGACACAAGCGGCGGTATGTCGGTAAATGGTCTCCAGCGCTGGGTGACCCGGGCGGCCTTGGGACCCTATTGAATAGTTAGCAAATATACGGCGGATAGTTGAAAAAAATGTACGGAGGATGGCTTGGTTGAGCTCGTTTGCGAGCTCTACCCGAGCTTCCGGCCCAGCCACCTCGGCCGCCACGCCACCGTGCTCAATCGGGTCGAGCCAAGCAACGATCCCGACGGTCCGGTTAAACAACGTTTGCACCTCGGGGCGCTTGTCCGACGTGTAGTCGTTGAGGAGCGTCTGCCCGTAAATAATAGCCTGGTTCAAAGCCCCCTCGACCTGCGCCTTGCTCGACGTCCGTGCAGGCGAAAACGACACGCGCTTGGATCCCATGGGCGGCACAAACCGCGGCGAGACCGGGGAACTGAGCGGAATCGCGTCGTCGTCGACATCCATGCCCATTTCGTCGTCTTCGGCCGCGTCCTCGGACTTCATTTTCTTGTGCAGCTCAGTTGCCTGGAGCAGGAGCTCGACGAACTTGCGGCACCGCAGCTTGAAGAGCATGAGGCCCTCATCAGCCTCGAGCACCGCGGGGTAGTGCGTCTTGGTCTCTGCCAAGGCGGTGTCGATGTCCCCTGCGACGACTGAATTGACGATGCGAGTGCGCAGCTCCATATCCCCTTCGAATCCTAAGGGGTTGTCGTCCATGCTGCCGCTACCACCGTCCATATCAACGTCGTGGTCAGCTGCACCAGACGAAACACCCGAGGATCCGAGGGTTTGCTTCTGGAACGCTCGTGCCGTTTTGGCATACCCGTGGTGTGCAAGGTACGCCAATACCAGATTGTTGATAGCACCTTTAGTTTGCTCTTCGGTCACTGGGGCGACTTTCGCCTTGGCGGATGCAACAGCGCCTTCATTGAGCTTGTCTTCGAGGACCAGTGACGGGTCTATCGGCGTGGTAAGGATATTAGACCAAGTTTGGATGCGCTGCTGGTGGACGTGGTATTCGATATCGAATTTGAAGGGATCCTGCCCAAAGTTGACGCGAACAGCTTCACCAGAATGGCGAAGACCAATGGAGGGGTACAGGTCAGATGACTTCCCAATGTCCTTGAACACCGACCCTGTGAATGTATTGCGTCAGACAGTCCAGGTGACAGATCTGAATAATTCTGGACCTATGAGGGTGCCGTTCTTGGTGAAGAATGCCTGGTATGTACTGAAATCGATCCCGCATCCAATGGTATCGCCAGCTGCGTACAGCTTAGCTCAGGTAGAGATATGGGGAACGAGCAGACTGACTTCCAAATGTGGGCCCGAAAGGCGTGCCATTCTTCTCAGCGGCGAAAGAGCAGCCATCATCACCATGATATCCCCATGAGTTTTGCTCCCACCCAGGCAGGCGAGACAGTCTGACATCCTTGCCCGCAAATCTGGGGCAGAAATATCAGCATGAATCCAATCAAGACTGCGGAAATTCGACAAACCCGATACTGATGTGTCTGGGTTGTTCTTTTCTTAGTTGACGGGTTCGTGGAATGATTAATTGACTCACCCTTTATTTCCTTTGCTGAGGATTTCGACCTCGTAGTAATAAATACCGCATGCCGAAGGAATCGGATGAGTAGTTCGCGCGGCTGCGGCGTCCTTGTCGCCGTTGCAAGATGCTCCTGAAAAAAAAAGATTAACGGTAGACTAGTGAGCGGTTGAATATTTGATTACCTTGGTATGTAATATCACGCCCGTCGGACGAGATACTGAGGAGCTCATGGCGGTAACGTTCGCTCCATCGAGTGGGTAAATTGAGAACCTGCGGGGAAGGATCCGAGATCGGCGTTAGCCGGCGGGGCGGAGGACTGCCTTCATCGTCGCTGTCTGTGGGGGGAGACAAAGAACGCCGGGAAATCCCTCCTTTCCGACTGGGAGGAAGGGCAGGGGCAGTGTCTGTCTGAAGCATGTGTCTTAGCGCAGAGTGCTCCAGATAAGCTGGTCGTGTGAATGAGGTCGGACGCGGTGTCGACGGCGGCGGCAATGGCCCGGACAGCGTCCTGTGGGAACTAGGTGCCCGCGGGCCGGTCGCACTCGGTCGTCGGGTGCGAGGCAAGGAAGATGAGGAGGACGGCAGACATGCGGGGTCGACGCTCCTCGGAGAATCCGCTCGAATGACCCGAGGTTCGAACCCGGACGAGCGCGGGGAGGATCTCACAGGTATGCTAGACGACGAGTGGGTGAGGGACCTGGCGGACGGCCTGGACGGTGAGATACTGGCAGGACTGTTGCGCACTCCGCGCACACTGGCTCGCGGATCGTCGCTGCTGCGGTGGTGGGAAATGGGTATGGCCTGTGCGCTGGCAAGCCTGGGCCTCGGGGGAGCGGTATAGGACGCCGTGAACGGGATAGATATAACAGACTCGATATTACGAGCGGGGGAGGTTGAGGAGGAGCTGCGGGGGATTGGGATACTCGCGGATCTGGACTGACGGACACTCATGGCTGGCGAAAACAACAGCAGTGGCTGGAAGCAAAGGAATCTAGCCCTGGAGGCCTGCGACGATGGAAACGTCGAAGAGGTATTCCCAGTCACGGGACGATGCTCACAGCCACCTCGTACGCGTCTCCTTCCACCACCATGGTCGGTTGTAATTCTGCTACTGTATACGCGCCGAGCTCAACCCAGCCTCTAGGATCCATCGCTCAGATTAGTCCCCTCAACTGGAACCAAGTCGGCGTCCGTCAAGGACACCGCAAACAGCCTCGGGCTGCATGACACTCTCCAGTATGGTCCTCGCAGCATTGCGGCTGAAATCAAGACAGAGGGTGGGCTGAGGGAGCGTCTCGAGAATGTCTGTTAGACACCTTTACATTGTGACCACTGGACTCATGTTGTATTCAGTGGGAGGAGACGCAAGACAACCTCAAACTTACTCTCCAGCGCAATCTCCACGGCATGCACGCTCCCATGCGCCTCCTGATGGAGCGCAAGATCGTCTCTGCTGTATGTAGGTATATTACAGCCTGTTCCCGATGACCCAACACCCGCCGCAGAGCCCGCACATGCCAGCATTCGCCCAGCCGAATCTGCACCTCGACATTTTGATGGGGCGCGACGAGACAATAGAGCCGGTGGACATCTTTGGTGGTGAGTTGTTCTTGTTCATTTTCAGCTGCATATTCAAGACCCGCATCAGGAATGGAGGCTACGCCGCCCCAGGATATTCACAAAGACATGGAAAAGAAACTCAAAATGTAATACTTCTAATATGCGTCTCATGGATTTGCTTTCTGCGTCTGTGCGAACATGTGTTCCACGACTCGACATCTGGCGAAGACCTTTGACTGCTTCCCGTAACTTCCTGGCGGGCCATAGTGGCTAAAAGGAACACGCAAACAGCAACGCGATTCGATTGTTTTTCCTCCATCTGGACGTTCATGGATTATCCTTGCCGCTCGCGAGTTCAACTCACTGGCATAAGCATCATTAGTCTCAGGACGCGTTTGACAGTGACCAAATTCCTCCGTCTGTCAATTGCAATTGCGTCGCGGCGGCTTCGTGCTGAGTCTTTTGAGACTTCACACGTATAAGATAATCGTTCCAGTCTAGGCCTTCTGCCTTCCAGTCCGTCGAGGAAACTACCTGAGTTTCTCTGTCGTGCTGTGATTCTTCTCGACAGGTCTTAATTAAAGCGTCGAGTTTGGCTTTGTTTACACCAGCCTTCTTTAGGCTTCCACTCACAACAGCCTCCGTATGTCTACCACCGCGCGCAAACAGGCTCCCCGACTCGCGAGGCCGGCCGCGCGCTACTGGAAGGGCAAGGCCCCCAAAGGTGTCATCGATGCCGACTCGGACTCTGACGAAGAAGAGGAGGCTGGTTCCGTCGGGGAGGCCGGCGACGTCGATATTGGCGGGGACCAGGATATTGTGCCCGACGACGAAGATGAGGAGGAAGACGTGAAGCCCGTGCCGCCCGTGCAGAAAGCTGCCTCGAAAGCTATGAACGTCGCCCTCCGGGCCGTCAACATCTCCAAAGACGGGAAGGTCATCATTGCTGGGAGGGAGGAGTCCGGTCGAACGGCGCTGGAGAACGAGGAGGAGGATGGTAGGTCAATTGCGCCCCTGCGGCTTTTGGTGTAGGCTAAATCAAAGTTGCTTTTTTTTCTAGAATCCGAGGAGGAGTCGGAAGAGGAGGGCAAGCCGGGAGTGAAAGCGGAATCAGACGAGGTGCGTGCGTTGGACGCGTTTTTGGGTTTGTGCTGAATGGGGCGTCAAGTCAAGCGAGTATGAGACGGACTCGGAGGAGGAGAAGCCGAAGGTGCAATTCCGGCCTGTGTTTGTGCCCAAGTGCGTGTTATTTGGTGTGTCCAGTTCAACGCTCAATTGTTTCTCAGACGCGGACGTGTAACAATTGCGGAACGCGAACTGGCGGAAGACTCGGAGGAGGCGCAACGTAAGAGAGAGGCCGACGCCGAGGAACGGCGGAAACAAAGCCACGATCTTGTTGCGGAAAGCATCCGACGGGAGCTTGCGGAGAGTCAGCATTTCCTTTCTATACTTCTACGAGATCTGACTGGGACTCGACAGAGGAGAAGGAGGACATAATCCCCGATGTGGACGACACGGACGGACTGGATCCCGAGGCGGAGTTCGAGGCGTGGAGGCTGCGGGAGCTCAACAGAATAAAGAAGGAGAAGGAGGAAGAGCTGCGTCGGGAAGAGGAGCGCGAGGAAATCGAGAGGCGGCGTGCATTGCCCGAGGAGCAGAGGATGAAGGAGGACTTGGAACGGGCACAGAAGCTACGCGACGAGAAGCCCAAAGGCTCCCAGAAATTCCTCCAAAAATACTGGCACAAGGGTGCTTTCCATCAGGCTAGTCTAGCACCATTCCCGGGCTTTTCATCTTATTTATTTTTCGCAGGACGAGGAAATCCTCCAAAGACACGATTTTACGGAGGCGACCGAGTCCACGGTGGACGTGTCGATGCTACCCAAAGTCATGCAGGTCAAGAATTTCGGAAAACGCAGTCGCACAAAATACACGCATTTGCTCGACCAAGATACAACCGTGTCTACTGGCGGTTTTGGCGGCAATGCTCCTGTAAAAGCGGGCGGGAAATCCACCGAGGGAGGCGGGTGCTTCCTATGTGGTGGGCCTCATCTCAAGAAAGGTGCGCAACTGCTATCTGTTCTCGTTCTATCTAACGCAGGTCTGTAGATTGCCCGCAAAATACTGGCCCGTTAACGAGCCTTGCTGGGTCTGGTGCTAACGCGGCGCCAACAGGACCTCGGAGAAGTTGGGGTGGGCCTCCAGAATCCGGATCCTGGAGAGAACGCGATGACGGTGGGAGCCGTGCGGGCAAAGAGCGCGATCGCGACAGCTATATGGACTCTCGTGACCAAGGAAGAGGCCGGGACAGCTGGGGTGAGACGCGTGCCGACAGGTCAAGAGACCATTACGACAGTCGCAGCTCTCGTCGACGATCGCGGTCTGATTCACGCTCGCGGTCACCCCCCATCCGGAACGGTCGGCGAGACGACGATCGCGGGTGGCGGGAGCGACGGCAGGGCTCTGTCGGACGGTCTCCGGACGGGAAACGGCGGCGCCTAGACTAGGTGTGCGCGTTCCAGTATCGTATCGATGATCAGCGTGTTGTACGAGAAGCTTTAATGCTGTTGAGATGTATTTTAGGTGCCTGCGCGTTAATCTGGACTATCTCAGCGCCTACTGCCACGCTTTAAGCTCGAGGGGCTTCTAGATGTGCTCGCGTTCCTTCTCTCTGCTGCACCCCAGTATAATCTGCCAGTGACATTGCACAACAGGTCAGGGCCTTGCCATCCACAGGGCGTCTTGTGTGACCTTCCATACAGCGGCTTGGTGAACTGTAATCAGCCATGCAGATCTTCATGCGCAATGTGGCGTTCACTGCGAACGAGGAGGACATAACGCTGTCTGTGGCACAGAGGCTTCATCGTCCACCATTTCCGGCAAACCCAATCAACTTCCGTGTAGACCTTTTTCGAGCAGCTCGCTCGAGACAGGCACATCGTGGAATCGGACTCATCACCGTACCAACAACCGACATCGGGAATAAATTCCTCTCTTTATATGGATCCGGAATCTATGTCGAAAATCGCCTTGTCAAGTTTACCCTTAGCACAACTCCAGTCGATAAAGGGCTTGTCCAAATGGTTGCCACTACGCCGTGGCAAGACCCGACAACGTTGCGGATTGAAAGAGAGGAAAGGGCGAGGTTGTCGACAAACATAACTTTGTCAAAGTTTTCGTTCGGCCGCTTTTGTAGGGATGGCGTTTTCTCCGCCGAGGCATCATACCTGGGCACGATAGCGTGCAATGTCGAGGCTCGCCGAATCGAATTAACGCATCGCGGACGTGATGTCAGCTCACAGCAAGCCTCCAACCCCCATCGTTCCGGAAGCTACAGTCCAGTTTACTCAGAAGCCTCTTTCGACCCCGAGGCAGAGTTGGAACTCGATTTCTTCGACGAGTTCCGGGCGGCTTCGGATACGCTTTCTGCATATTACGCTTCGAGCAGAATTATCCATGTCGCGACTCTCGAAAGTCAGCTGCAGGTGTTCATTCAATCCGAGCTCCCGCCTGTGTTTCAGCGTCAGCAACATGCTTTTATGGACCTCCTTGATGAGCCGGCGGTACCTGAGCGTGAGCCGTCGTTCGAAGCGGATGATTTTCGCGTCACTTCGTACGCGTCTCAGGGCCTGCGGTTGGTTTTCAGATCACATCAAGATTTGGGGACTTTTTTACAACGGTGCAGGGCTTTGCATCTGCCTCGACCCTCAACCGTTGACATCCGCATAGAGGAGCGTAGCATCTATAGCGCAAGCAAATTGGAGGCCCTTCAAAAATTTCTCCGTTCCCTCGAGTTCGACCTTGCATTTGCGGTTGAAAAAGCGGTGTGGGATGGTATTCTGGAACCGCAGGAAGTAATCTCAATGCGAGATAGTCTCACGCAGCTACAGACGGGAACCAAGGATTTCGAAACGGCCGCGATTTTTCGCTATTTTCTGACAACGCTGGGTGTACCGGGATTAGGTTCGGCTCCCACGTCCCAAAAACGCAGGCGTAGGACCAAGAAACAAAGAGTAGTTTCTTCACCCATGGTCGATCTTCGGGCGAAACTTGCAGAGGCGACCAAAGCATATATCGCCGAGCTTTACCGACCAAAAGGCCGATATAGGTCATCCCCGGGCATATTCCAATCATACCATCTCGCCCTAACACCATCCACTCAGATCTTCGAAGGCCCTCTCCCCGATCAGTCCAATAACGTACTGAGGTCGGCAGCCTTGCACACCATCTTCCTTGCAGTGTTGACTCTGTTTTAGGAGATTTAAAAACACCGAGTGTTTCCTTAGGGTGTCCTTCCAGGATGAGAATCGGTCACCACCTCGTCGAGACCAGAGATTGTCTATTAATCTCCTTCTCGAAAATCGGTACAAAAGACCTTTGAATCTTGGCTTGGAAATCGCCGGGCGTCCCTACGAGTTTCTAGGATACTCTATGAGCGGGTTGAAGGATTATTCCTTCATATTCGTTACTCCTTTCTTATTTGAAGGTACCCAAATGAATGCGCGGCGTATTAGGAGACGCCTTGTGAGTGTTATTATCCTGCATTTTCTTTCGGCGCATTGATGCAATGAGCTCAGGGGGATTTCTCGAAGATTTTATATCGGCCGGCATTGCTTGGAGCTCGGTTCGTGCCGAGTCGCAAAGGGTTATTTGTATTCATCTGACCGTATTCTAGCTGGAGCCAGGCGTTTTCAGCATCCGACCCGTCAGTCACCTTGAAAACGAATCAGATTCAGTATGAGTTGGACAAGACTTCGGCTTCAGGATCCGTCTTCACCGACGGCTGTTCGTCCATATCCGTGGCGCTTAGCTGCAGGGTTTGGAGTTCCCTCAGGTCCTCTGAGAAAATGCGTAACCCACCATCAGCGCTGCAATTTCGCTGCGGTGGTGCGAAAGGGGTGCTCGTCCAAAATCCCCGTTTAAAAGGTGAGACAGTGGTCTTCCGACCTTCACAAACGAAGTTCGAGGCAACTATTCGGGACCTCGATATATCTTCCACGTCCGCGCGCCCGATTCTTTTGTACCTCAATCGGCCACTACTCGAATACCATGGCACGCCCGCAGAAATCTTTATGACTCTGCAACAATCTGCAATTAATGAGGTACAGAGTATCAAGAATTCCTTCCGACAGGCATCCAAAATCTACTCTCAGCACGGCTTGGGCGCATCTTTTCGCTTGCCATCCTTATTCAATAACCTCTACCATCAATTGCACTGGTCGGACCCGCAGACTTTCCAGCACCAGTTAATAAAGACCGCGCTAGCGTATGCGACGACACATATCTTGCGCGAGATCAAGCACCGGGCACATATCATTGTACCTGGGTCGTATACTCTCATCGGTGTGTCTGATGAATGGAACTGCCTGGGAGAGGGCGAAATTTTTGCCACGGTGGTCGACGAACGCACAGGTCTAAACATCCGTGTTGAAGGGCGAGTGCTAATCACCAGAAGCCCCCAAATACACCCAGGTAATTGAGATATGTTATAATTAACTAGTCTCCCTCCAAACTGCGTTCTTCAGGTGATGTTCAGTTTGTCAACGCTGTGCGCAGGCCGCAGTTGGAGCATCTGCGCAACGTCGTTGTTTTTGCCTGCCAGTGCGCTCCACATCTTTCAATATTTTCTCCCCTTAATTTTGTCTGACTCAAGGGGATCGCGCAGCTTGCCGTCGAAGTTAGGTGGAGGCGACCTTGATGGTAAACTTTCATTTTACACACCATTCCCGTCCTCATCAACGATATCACACAGGGGACATTTATAATCTGATTCTCGAAGTGCGGTGGACATTTATTTCAGACACGGGAAACTCATATCCTATTTATAGGAGAAATTATTCCCGCCCAAAGACTTTACAGCAGACCCCGGCGATTATATCGCTCTTGAACCGAAGACCACGATTTCGCCTTGTACAGTATCAGATGTGGTCGACTTCGTAATCGATTTCGTTCGTATATGAGTACCCCATGCAATAAGGTGCAATTTGCAACTGATCAACGGTTCTTACAGATCAAATCTGATTTACTAGGATACATATCTATCCTCCATTTGCGTATTGCAGATTTGGATCCTGAGGGCGTTGGATGTGAACGCTGCATCGAACTGGCTCAACACGCGTCACATGCAGTCGATTTTAATAAACGGGGTGTTAGTCGTTTCTCTTCGAAGGATCTTCGTTTTAATGGATGCGCGAACCAGGTTCCAGTTGATTGGAAAGCCCTTCCAGGGCCACCGAGCAACCTACGGCCTGATTTTCTCTCTGGCGAAGGCATCAATCCAGCCTTGGAGATGGGTGACGTCTTCTACCTCAGCACCAAAATTCTCGGGCAACTCTATCGAAGTGTTCCCGTGGATGACTACCAACCCGACCCTTCCGAGATGGCGAACCAGCTTACAGATGGTAACAAGATTGAGACCGCGCTAGCATCCGCTGGGCTGCGTCGTCTTGGGCTTTCGTTGATCGCTCCAAGCGAAGGCCTCCTCGAGGAGATGCGCAACATCTTGGATGAATATTCAGACCAGCTGATGATAATTGCCAAAACGCACACAGTTTCCAAGCGCACCAATGCGTACCTGTCCGAGGCAGAGCTCGTCAGTGGAACCATCCAGGAGAGGTATGCGGATCATCGTAAGCGCAGGGAGGCTATAGCAGCCATGAATCTTCAGGTAAGGAAAAGGCCTGGAATTTCGCTCGCTGTGCATACTGAGTTCATATCCAGACCGGGGAGCTTACCAAGGCCATACGATACGAATTTCGTTCGCCTGCTTATCGGGAAACGAAGGACGGAGAGGGGGACCAGGATGATTGGGACGACTGGGACGAAATGGCTGAAGACGAAGAAAGGCGATGCGACAAATTCGAGCGAGCGTGGGCAGCCTGGCTAGTGGCCGAAGAGGCACTAGACGATGATCCAAGTTCGTACGGTCCGTCTAGCTTTGGCCTACTTGCGTTGGGTACGCTTTTGGAAGTTTTGAAGGAGGCGCGCAATAGCATGTAATTTTCAGATAGGAATACATTCCGTGGACACTCCACGAAAATGGCACATTCAACGCGCTTGAGGATGCGACCCCGTGATCGCGTTTTGATCACGATATTCTTCAACGGAGCTTCAAATGGCGGCCTTTCCTGAACCATGCTCGACCTGAGCGCTGAGCTGCTCATGCACTCATGGTCTTCACTTCAATTTTGGACTCCAAGAGCACGAAGCTCTTCGCGTATTCGTTGAGAGTAACTTCAAGGCTCTTGAAGCCTGAGACTTGGTTCGACAATCCGAGTTGCCTTTCGGCATCCGGAGAAACCTTCAAGGCTGGCCTTTTTACCCCTCATCCAATCTCCTCCGACCCACCCCACGCTCGGAGGCATGCACGTCAGCGTATTTATAATGGTGCAAGGCGGAGACGAGTTCGGACAAATTGCAGCTTGGGGCAAGCTTGGTGAGATTGATTTCTCTTATTCTGACTACTCATACAGTAGCGAGTGACGCAGCAACTATCTCGGACGAGGATAAGCAGACAACTTAGACGATAAGCAATACTAACGAATGAAGAACGTCCAGCAGCATGGCTTCCAACTTGTTGAGGCAGTAATACCAACACCTACATCCAGGAGGGCACGCCCCACACTGCCGCCTCTCCGCCCCCCATCGTTCTCACGACGTGCTCTGAGGGTTTCTTGGAGTTGAGTATGGCTAGCCACCCGTACCTTAGCTACATGTTTGTCCTTCGTTCCAATTTTGGGACCTCGCTAGTCTCCCTGAGGCAAACGTCGCTAGGACCAAACCTTCGCGAACTCAGGATAGTCAGATCAGGAATACCCTGAGGCACGAAGGTTCAAGGGAGGATCGTTCGTCTGCCTCCGGAAGACTAGACCTCGCCAGTATGATTGATTCTCTCTCTCTCTCTTGTACCTGTTCATCTTTATCTAATAAGTGTCGCACTAAGAGAAGATAATTTACATTTTACATCTGTCGGACTCTGTCGGACTGAAAGTGGACTCGAATTCCGGTGAGACACATAACACTACATTTCTGCATCCTGCGATCATGTCGAGCCCAGCTACCGTTCATTCTGTCTTTCTTCACGTTGATACGTTCGACCCGCGAGTAGTGACCGCCGGCCCATCACAGCCGGGCGCACCGTCTGATTCAGTGATTTCAGTGGGTAAAATCCTCATGATTCTGGGTTTGTTTCTGGGAACACTCCAAGTTGCAACGTTGTGGGCTTTTGCTGCCCTGCAATTAGTAGCACCATGCCCAAGACTGTCAAAGTCGCTGTAGTCGGCAGCGGCCTCGCGGGTCTGACCGCTGCTTACCTTCTGGCCTCGTCAGACTCGGACAATTTGGACGATGTGATTTTTGACGTCCATCTGTTCGAAAAGGTCCGCTATAATTATCAATAATCTTTTCGAATTCCCGAGTTCATATTTGGCAGGCCGCAACTCTGGGTATGGACTCGGCCTCAGTGTCCGTCGGGAATGCCGACCAGGAGTGGAGAATTGATGTTCCAATGCGGTCCTTTCAAGGAGGTGAGGCACGCCAGCCCCACCCAGTACGCAGATGATTCAAACCACGTAGGCTACTACCCGCACCTCATCGCGTTGTACACCAAGCTCGGTGTCGCGTTCCGCCAGGCGGACTTTTCCTACTCGTTCTCGCTCTTTTCCCAGTCGGAGAAGACACAATCACTGCGCACAACAATGATTTACAATGGCGCGTCGGGTCGCGGTGGCGTCGGGATGCCTGCAAGGATGCGAGATATGCACTTGTACCACAAAGGGCACCGCCTCATAACGCGCGCTTTTGCACTGGGACTGTTTGTTCTCTCAACGGTTCAGCTGTTCGTATGCTACATGCGATTAGTATTTTTTGCGCTTCCAATGGTGCGGCCCAAACGCATGAATGCCCTCACATTCAAGGAATGGGCTGCGGAAACAGTTCCACAAAATGTCATTGCAAAAACATTGGGTTTCGATTCCACATGGAGGTCTTTCACGCAAGATGTCCTCATACCGCTCTTTTCCGCTGTCTGTACAACGCCCGAGGAGGTCGTCAATGCGCACCCAGTCGAGGACTTACTCGGTGAGTTGCAATGAAATCCCAATCAGGACAACCTCATGGAAAAGTAGATTATGTCTGGCTAACACTAGGCACGCACCATTATGTCGTGGTAAAAGGTGTGCGCGATGCCGTGGCTCGTTTGACGGCGAACGTCAAGAACATACATCTATCCTCACCCATTGTCGGCGTTCATGCCGACCCCAAAAAATTGCACCTGGCTTCGATTGAATGCTCAACAGAAACAGGCACTATTACTCATGAGGGCTTCCACCACATCGTATTCGCGACCCAGGCGACGCGCGTCGCTCCCTTACTCTCTTCGTATGCCGCCTCTCTGCCGCGCGACTCGCACACCCGCCACACCATCATGGCACAGCTCAACTGCGTAGAGGCGTTCCAATACACGAGCACCGTTGTAATAAACCACACTGACTCCTCTGAAACTCTTCTCCCAGTCGATCTGCGCGACCGACGCGATCTCAACCTCGTAACTTCCCTCCCAACCGTGCGCGAACCGTCGCCGCCGTGGTCCCCGCGCCGTGTCTCGCCGGCGTGCACGATGACGACGCAGATACTTACCCCACCGCGTGCGTTCCGGACAGCCGCACCCGTCTTCCAGACGACAAACCCCTTCGTTGATATACAAGCGGAGAACATCCTTAGCGTTGCGACGCTTGAGCGTGCGGTGCTCACTATGCAGTCGAAGACCGCGCTGCGTGGGCTATACCGCGAGACGCGGCGCGCGTGGTACCAGTGCGCCGCCACGGCGGAATGCACTCTCGGTGAACTGCAGGGCGCAGGCCGGCGGCAGTCGGAAGATCACGCAGGGATTTGGTTTTGCGGGGCGTATGCACATGTGGGTATTCCGCTACTGGAGGGCTGCGTTGTGAGCGCTCAGAAAGTTTATGGGGGGATTTGTGAGAGCGAGAAAGTGAAACCGGGGTATGCGAGTCGTTTTTAGACGCTGACAGCTTCTGTTGTATATAACGGATTGTGGACGACTATGGAGGTTATTCTCGCTGTAACATAACATCAGTCCACAAAACTTGGAGCAACTACGACCATAATTATTTGGCGGGCAGTCAATCTCGTTCTCTGATTGTTCTCTGACTTGTTGTTGACTGTAAATCTTGCCCTCACACATTTCACTAATCAAATCGTGGTTTGAGAAAAAAGTAACAAATTTTGGGACAAAACTAAGGATCCCCCCGAGTCATCCGGATCCTCAGGGAGACCAAAAGAACATCGACTGCATGCTTCATGGCCTATAGCATAATGTAGCATTTGCAGCGGCGGTAGCAGCCTGAGGCTGGTTCATACCATTGAACTTTCAGTGGAAAGGTCAGAAAATTCATAGGGATCCGGAACAGGGTTGAACGTTGAACGTTGAACGTTGAACAACGACTCAGAGTGTCGAGGAAGAATTCAAGAAGATTCCAGAGCTCAGTCAGCGGTCGCCGGCCATTCGTCCGTTCCTCCGCGTCTTGGCATCGGGGCCCCTGTCTTCCCTTTGTTTTCTGGGAACCAGTCGCGAGCCAAGATCAGCAGGAACATGAGGCACCGCAAGGTTCGCATCAAGGCGCGCACGACGTGCTATTATAGCAGGGTAAAGTTCCCAGGACGGCACGTGACCGGCCCGGAGACCCGACGAAACCGAATGAGGAGAAAATACCAATGGGAAGGGGAACATGAGGCCCTAGCCGGTACTTCCTTTAATTATGGGAGGTAGGTCCAACATGTTGTTTGGCGAGCGACATGATCATTGAACAAGGAGGTGCAATATCCGCTGATCCGTGCTGATCATTCAAAAAGGAGAAGGGAAGGTACAGGTGGATACAGGATTAACGCGATGCAATTGCCCGCAAAACTAAATTACCAGCCAATTGGCCGTACATGACTATTTACCCAAGTTGTACAAGATATTCGACCCAGCCCGACAGCAAGAAAACAAACAGCGATTCATACAACAATTTTTGGGGCACCTACATCTTGACCATCAGCAGGTACTTGAGGCGGATCTGCGACGAGTCGTAGACAATGTATTCGTTGTATTGGAGGTAGCCCTGGAGTCGATATAAGAACATCATCGCTGTGAGAGATATTAGATATTTACGCCGCTCGGGATGGGGGTGTCTTGGCCTGGCCCGTCGGGCATGTGGCATCCACTGCAGGGAAAGGTTGAATAGGTGTTATGCAGACGAAGCTTCAACGACGACTCACACAAGGTCGTCGTTCTCGAGTGCCTTGCCCGCATCCTTCCACTTGCCGGGCTGCGTCCTTCCGAGACCTTTGGTAGAGCTACATGACGCTTAGTGAATGCAACCGTATGCACATAAGCTTGCATACTTCTTTTTGTTCTTTTTGCAGCCCTTGTCCGCATCGTATTCCTATGCAAGAGACTGTAAGTATGAAAAAAGCCGCGAAAATAGATACCTACGGCGGTGACACGCTCATAAAAGGGTTTGGCTGCAACCTCACACAGAAGCAGCAAACCGATATTTTTACTCAGCCTGTCCTGGAGTCATGAGAAACATAGTGTAAGAAACGCGACAAACGCACGAAGGGTAACAGTATCCAGCCGACTGTAGGGAGGTGAGTCGTGAACGGTGTCATTTACCAATTTACGAACCTTGGACATCATCTACAATTCATCGTAAGCACAGTACGCATCGCAGGCAAAAAAAAAGCTCACATCCGCGAAGTACACGCCCTTTCCGAACATATATCTGGACGCGGTTCAGCTCCAGACAAGATTTCGCGCAAGCGCCTACTCACCCAGTAACAGGAGCTGTGAACTCGTCAGTAATGCACAATGAGCATGGAGGCCCAAAAGCTCACCTTCCGGAGGCGCGATACGCAATCCTTGCTTGAGGATACCTAGCACACACTGAGTAACCAACGCAGTAAAATCGGCGAGTCCCACGAACCAGCAAAGTTCGTACTCCGCGATCCGTGCCATAGCAGGAGCCGCTCCCCGTCTGCCATCTTATCATACCCGGCCTTCATCCACGCGGCGGTTTCCCCGGCCCGCTCAACTCTGTACGCGTTGAGCACATTCGCCTTGATGTGCGAGTGAGTGTGTCCATGCGTGTCCCGCACATACGCCTCGAGCACGCCGAACTCAGCGCTCGAGCGCTTCACGGGGTCCATGCTCGAGAGACCCAAGGAGCGGAAGTTCGCGTCCATGGGGTTGATTGGGTTGCCGTTGACGTCGGCGTGTATGTTGGATGCGATGAGTTTCGAGGCGATTTCCTGTGATTTTTTATCAAGGACAGGGGCCAAGGAAGGACGCGCAGATTGTTTACCATGTCCCCGAGGGCATCTACAAGCTCGAGTTCCTGCAGAAATTACCGTGAGTGTGCGGGTTCCAAGGAAAGGATTGGAGAATGGGAACCTTCTTGAGCAACTGCTGATTGCTGATAGACGTCGGTCTGCTCATGCCGAAGACATGAGGGATGACACTTAACGGAAAATGAGTACATAGTGTGTGAGAGGCAAACGTCGAGACGAACGAATAATAAGAACTGCTGAGCTGCTCGCAGGCTTGGTGATAGTTGCCGTAGCTCTTGGCGGTTTCACCATTGGGGTTCTCGATGACCTCGGACAGCACCTGCGACAAAAGAAGTTGATTTATATGCGATTGACGGACGTTAATTGAAATGCACCTTCAAAGCTGCGAAACCCTGGAGAATCGTCGACTTGGCAAGTTTACCTTGAGTAGAATTAGCAGCTACTCAGTGCGAAAAGTGAGCAGTACGCATACCAAGAGGAAGCTTGTTCGCGTCGTAGTTCATGGACGACAGGGTCGCGTCGATGATTCTAAAAGGATTTTAGAAGGTCATTGGTTGCCAATGAGAAAAGCACCTACGTAGTGCTGAAGATGAGGTTGCAAAGTTCCTGGAAGTGAGGCGAGTTGGACAGTTCAGGCGATAATTATTGACAGGTCTACCTCGACTTCGGGCTCAAGAGTGGAAGCCGGGATCGGAGCGTCTTTCTTCTGCTTGGAGCCGCTTCCGGCTGCAGGCTTTTCGTCCTCCTCCTCGTCGCCGTAGTCGCGTTCTTCCGTGATGATTCAGACTCCAGTCAACATCCTGTACTTTTGGAACATACCAAGCCATGTATATTTCCCTGTCATGCCGAATAAGCTGCGGAAGGGGACTAAAAATGCACTCAAACGGAACATACCACTTTTTGCCACCATGCCGACGCGGTCTTCCCAGTTGGTAGCGGCTTTCGCTTTGAACTGCTTCTTGAACTCGGCGACGGCTTGTGCCGCGGGGAAGGGGCCCTAGAAAAGTAGCGGGTCAGCGCTAGGATGCGTCTTCGAATGTGTAATGCAGCACAAACCTTGAGTTGAGTTTGCCCGTCGAGGCCAACACGACCCCAACGCGTAAATAAATATGAGGTGGCGTCATTGCCTATCGGGTGCAAGAGCTGCAGCACGTAGAACCTGGAGCCCCGGTCAATGCAGCGACAGGAAGAGAAAGAGAAAGACCCACTTGTTGTTGTTTTCGCCAATGTTCGTCTGGTTAAGCACTGGCGAACGCGGATCAGACGCCGTGTAGTAACCCGGCATCATATATACTCACTGGCGTCCCACACGCCCTCTGCATTGCTGTATACCTGGTGGGTATCTACACTTCCTTCAATAACACGTTATTTTCCAAAATTGAGCGTACTCACTGACTTTGCCCGAAAACGGGTCAATAGGGGCGCGGCCCCTTTTGAGCACCGTAACCTACAAAATGCTCAGAGAACGCGTGAAAGCGCGAAAAATGAATTCACCATTTTAGCAGGCGGGTCGTCCTCCTCCTCATCCTCCTCATCCTCCTCCTCCTTGTCGTCGTCGGCCGCCTTTTTGGCCTTTTTGGCAGGAGCTTTTTTCGCCTTCTTGCTGGCAGGTTTTTTCGCAGGAGGCGCGTCGTCATCCTCCTCATCGTCAGAGTCGGCGCGCGCCCGCTTCGACTTGGGCTTGGGCTTGGGGGCGGCAGGCGCGGGTGCTGCAGGGGCGGTCTTGGTGCGTGTACTTGCGCGAGTGGGCGCAGCGGGGGCAGCACCATCAGCGGCGGCTTTCTTTCTGGGAGGCATTTTAGATGGGAGTCGCTAACGCAGGTCGATTTGAGGAGAGGAAAAGGGGGAGACGATGGCCGTTCTTAAGAAAATGTTGGTGTCACTGAACCAGCAACACGCTGACTAATAACGCGGTCACGTGAGATGATGGCGCATCCGAGAGGCGTAAATTGAGTCAAGACAAGAAGAGACAGTCAGAGTGACTGGCTCCGCTTCCAGTTGAGAAGCTAACATATACAGCGCCAAATTTCCACGAGGAGTCTTGAGTATCATCAAGTGTTTTATTTGAAAGCATACCCAGCTTTTAGACGTGGTGCAGAATTCAAACATGCCTTTATTTGAGTGAAAAATCGACATTACTTTCGCTCCAACGTCTATCAACACTCCGTCAGGTTCCGCTGTGGTAATACTTGCCAACTTTTCGATTCAGCTGGGCAGCTCGGCTGGGGAAGAATGTGCTTCTGTGTTGAATGTAGTGTTACAGAGGATATCGAGGTGGTGCCTTTCCCTCAAATCATTCTCTATGTCAGCTCAATTAGCGGAGTGAATAAGAAAACGATTCGGCGACCGGATGCAAGGATTTTATGCGTCTCGCGAGGTTCGACGTAGGATTCGGGCATCTCGGCCCATGTGGTTCAATTTATTTGAACACGAATCCGGCTTTCGTTTTATGAGAGTAGTTGAAGTAAGCTGAGACCATAGTGAGACGAGAGAGAAAAATGGCTACCAGCCAGCTATTCTTCGTTTGACCTCCCCCCCCGTCAAGAATCCGATTCGCGTCGCTGTACGAGTCTTTCACGCTGCCTGAGCACATCTGTTCTACTTTCTGTGCAGACTAGCTGAATATCTGCTACAAGATCCCACATCAACCTTGGTGCTCTCATATCACATCCAATTTCGCGTAGCGCACTCCTCTGTTGAACTTCGACGTCGACTAATGCACGGTCAAATATTCGAGGTGATTCTCGTGGTGTCGTCCAGAAAAACATCCAGAGCGATCAACAGGAAGAGATATTCGGGCGACAAACTCACTGAATCATACAGGTACCTGAAGAAAGCAAAAAAAGCGAAACCCTAAACTTCGCTTGAGATAGGTTGTCGTCGCTGGTCGGTGCCAGTGCCAGTATTTTCTAATGGAAGAATACAACCCAAAAAAACACGAGGAAGCCACAAATCATTCAAGAAAACCAAATGTCGCGATAGGCCTTCGCCTGAATATTTCTGGCTGTTATACCTGCTGCAAGTCAACGCGCGGAACTCGGGAGACGGGCCCGATGAGTGGCGCCGAATGGAGTTGAATGTGAATGCATCAAGGGTGCCGGAAGGAGGTAGCTGGGCTAGCCGAGGGTCGTGGTCGCGGATTTTGCCGCAAAGGTCGAAAAGCATGATCTGTGGATGATCTTCGTACTTCTCGTTCAGCCACACTCGCTTAACTCTTCAGCACCGTTGGTGTATAAAGAGAGCCGCTATGCCTCGAAACAAAGCACCCCCGCCCCGTCTACATCTCCTCGATAATGGCCCAACGCACTCTCCGTTCCAACGTCCGCCAGAATCCATGTTCGTGCTCTCTTTGTTCCGAGTATTCGTCGCGTTATTGACTTACTTCCACAGACAACGTCCCTCAGGGAGCCGCATTCATCGACTTCCATTCAGCACCGACACCACAGGCTGAAAGTTACCCTGCATACCCCCAGCAATTGCTCCCATCCTTCGCCGATGAATGGACTACTACGGGCTACGACACTACCGGCTTCGACATGTTCAACTACAACAGCGCGGCTCCATCCCCGGTGTCTGGGTACTCGAGCAGCGCAGCCCCATCTCCCAGCTCTGGATACTCCAGCAGCGCGGCGCCCTCTCCAGCATCCGGCTACTCTAGCGACGCGCCTTCGCCGTTCAACCCCTACTCCGAGCACTACGGGAGCGAGTCGCCTGTATCTGGCGTCAACTCTCTTCCCGCGGTCGACGAGTCCCAGCCCCGCAAAGCTGCTGCACGCCGCGGCCGCCCCGAAGACTATGTCCGCCGCCCGCGCAATGCGTTCATCATCTTCCGGTTCGTATTCATTTCTTCTACCTCTATCCTTCAAATATTAAATATATTCCTAGCTCCTCCCTGTGTGCCAAAAACAAGCTCTCTCGCTCCCTCGTCTCCAATGAGCAGCGTGTCAGCTCCATCGCAGCCACCTCTTGGAACGCCCTTTCCGACGCCGAGAAGCTGCCGTACCAGATCCAAGCCGAAAAAGAGAAGCTGGCGCACCGCGAAAAGTACCCCGACTACCGCTTCACACCCATCGCACGCGCGCGGCCCGCGGCCAAGCGCCGTGTGCGCAAGGCGGACGCGAAGGAGAAGGAACGGTGCAACCAGATTGGGGCGCTGCTGCTGAGTGGGAAGGAGGGCCAAGAGCTGGAGCGAGCGGTGGAAGAGTTTGACCGGCAGACAGAGACGGGCGACCTGCTACCCGAGCCTCTCCCTTCTCCATCCACCTCCACCTCCAACTCCAACGACGTTGTGTCCTGGTGCCCTGAGGTTCCTGCGCAACCCACCGCGCTATGGAGCCCCGATGTGCGCTGGCAACCTCAGAGTGGCGCACCTGAGGCCGTCGCCGTTCCCGAGCTCGACTATCCGCCGACCCCTCCCGCGGTAATGGCATTCAACCGCGCGATATACTACCCGCCGCATGCCAACATTTTATCCAACAAGCCCCGCCACTTCGACGCGTCGCTGTATGACGGCTTCGACTTTTCTCTCTGGGGAACCGATGCTGAGTCGTATCGCGGCGGGCCGCTGTCGCGCGTGACTATGGAGCCTTATGACCCCACCAAGGACCAACCGCTCATCTCGAGCCATGCTTGACGAGTTGGCGGATATCTTTCCTCATATCATTATTGATCATTATGAACATAACATTCAATTGTAGCATTTACACACTTACATTCGTCTTCCTTGCTTCCACTGTACATGTATCACGCTAAATACAACCTATGCATCCCGTTTATCATTCATTACTTGTTCTACTCCTTGCTCAAGATCTCGAATGCGCGCACACCTTCCTTGCCAAGAAGCGTGGCGCACCCAATAATGGCTGCTCCGGCGCTGCTCATGCGCTTCGCCGCCGCCGCGCTCGTGACGCCCCCGATGCCAATGACAGCGATGCCGCCGAGATCTGGGTCCACCTTAAGCAGCTCCGCGAATGAATACACGTTCCCCAATGCAAGGGCGTGCAGCGCGTCGCCCGCAACACCACCCAGCGTAGTTGGCACGGCGGGCGCGAATGCATCGGATGCCTTGCCTGCACCCGGCTCCACTTGGTCCGTAAAGAGCAGCGCGTTCCCGAGTGTGTTTGTGCATGCAAGGTACGCGATGGACTTCCTAGAATGCTCGCGCAACGCGTCCAACAACTCGGCGAACTGTCCCGCGTGTACATACGGCGGGAGTTTCAAACCGATCGTGAGCGAATTGTCTTCTTTCCATGCCTCAGCCAACTCCTTCAGCAACGGCGCGAGGGAGGGCGGCGCGTATCCCGAGGGCGGCGCGCCGCGAATGTTCGGACACGAGGTATTGAGCTCTATTCCAATATTGTTCGCGAAGAGGTCGGATTTAGACCGCAGGACTTTGACGGCGGTGAGCATACCATGCAGGTCATGTGCAGAGGACGCAGTGATGCTTATAAGGAACGGCTTTGGTTTTGGCGTGGAAGCCTCACTGAGGATGGTCTCGATCCAAGAGAGATACTGCTCAAGTTTATGCGGACTGTAGCCGTACGAGTTGAGCGAGGAGATGGAGGAGGTGGCAAACGCAACCTTGGATACAGTCAATTGAACGCGTTCGAGAGCAGAATGTGGCTGACTGTGTGCGAGGCGTCCTCTGCGAATCCTTGAAGCGTCGAGGTGCGCGTCGTGACTGCTCCGGTGTATGGCGAGTCGAACAGGGCCTGCAGCTGGGTAAAGTCGGACGCCCAGGCGCAAGATGCGTTCACCAATGGCGGCGATATCGTCAAATGCCCGACTTGAACCATCGAGCGCAGTCTGAGTCTGATTCCGCGTTCAACAAATTCTAGGATGATAGCAAACAAACACAATTTATTACAGCATTATGTACATTTTTTTTGGTCGCTGGGTTGTTTTCTCGCTGTAGGCGCCTCTCCGAGTCAATAGTATGTACAAGGAACAGAAGCTTGTGATCATGAGACTGGAAACATCGAGGAAGTTGCCGAGATGCAAGAAGCGGGCTCGCTGGGAGCGCTCGAGTCGGTCGGTGTATGTACACTGTCAATGGACTTCAAATATATTTACTGCGGCAGCTTTGCGATGCGTCAGCCAGACGCTTTATGAGAAAGAGCCATTCCATTTACATACCTGGCTGGCAGCAATCAAGAGAAGTTATAATTATTCAAGGTTGATGGATCTGGAATTTGGCGACGACGCGGGCGAAAAATTGCTTCAAAAAAACGGTAAGAGCATGCGGGTAAAACTCAAAAAAACGCTCACGCGGATCGCTCGAATTATGCGTTTCAACTTGCTCTGGGGAGGAGCATGAGGAATCTGCGGCTGCAAACGCAAGGTTAGAAGTCGCAGTGTGATCAAAAATGGACCACGCACTGTAACGGGGGCAGGGTTCGCGTTGGGAGCCGGCTGGGGGATCGGGTCTTGGTAAATGATGGGGCTCCATGGGAAGACGAGATATGCGGAGGGAGATTGTGCGTGTTGTTGCGAGAGGACGAGAGAGAAGGAGGGGAAGGGGTGGTCGGTACGCATTTTGTCAAGGAAAGATGTTAGATTGTTTTGCTTGGGTAGCGAGTTGGGTAGGCAAATGGTGGGGGAAGGAAAGAAATAAGCTTAAAAATGTTGCAGAGTCTCATTTTATGTGTAAAGAGGCGCCGGTGCCGTGACCACCCGTTTAGGAAGAGAACTATGAACCAACGAATAACCCCAGGTCAATATATCCCTTCGCACGCAGGCTACACCTCAGACGAGACTCACCTTCGCCGTTCAAATCAACGACTAAAAGCTTGGATCTACCTCAAACGCGGCAATCTTGCTTGTTACTACAGCTTCGATATGATTCACGGCAGTTGACAGGTTCGCGTGGTTTGGCCGCCTTTGTCGGCCAGTTTCTCCTGGCACTACTTCAAGAAGAACTGGGCAAGGTTACCAGCGAAAAGTCGTTCGGCTAAGGGAGAGGGGAGTGCGAGGCTCGCTGCAAAGATTTTCTTCATCAATAGACTTCGCGCCTTACGCTACCATCGCCATCCCGACGCCCTACGGCCGACGCTAGAGCTCGAGTCTCTTCAATGAAAATCCAGCATCTGACGGATTGGCAGCACCCTTGTAATCAACAAGACCCGACAATCCAGCTCATCCCGTGCAGGCACGCGTCCTTCTCCTCTGTCTGGAGGACGACATCGCTGTTACCCGCCACCAGCACGGCGAGCGGCGCTGTGACAGTGACGAGTCACGGCATCCAAGGGAAGCAGAGGTTGCTTGTCGACCACATCGACGAAAAAACGTGTCCACAGTCTGAACCATTGAGCCAGGTAATTGCAGGCCAGAGGGCCAGATGCCACCGCAAGAGGAGGCCAAGCTCCGCTGAAGAGGCATTGTCGACCAAAACAGCATCAACCAGGCCCAAAAGATGCCAGAGCGACATCAAGAGCAAGACATATAAATCGGCATACTATGAAGACGCACCTGAGTCCAAAGTTGCAAGCGGCGCCCAGCAACATATTCAGAATGAACGCTCAACCAAGCCAGCATCCACAGCGTCTACTGAGTGATTTTCCGGGAAATCCGACCCAAAGGTGTTCTTGAATTGAGTCACCAGCGTGAGGAGCTCGCGCTGTGTGTCGTAGGCAGCAGATGTGCGGTGGGGAGCGCCGATACCCACATATTGCGCCAACTATCACAAGAAGGAGCCGACCATTGACCCTATTCACTGTGCACCGCAGACGTCATTCAGGCTGCCAGCCTCTCGTCGGGAGGTCCAGATTGCTCTTCAAGACCGCAACCCCGAACCAAATGCATCTCGAAGGCAGCTTGAATTACTGTTCTAAAAATTATCTTCTTCCGAAGAGCAACGATATATGAGAGCAAGAGAAACGGCCAGAGAAGCTGGCATGCTAGCCAAAATTCAGAGCAGGTGGAGGTGAGGTGAAGAGAGAGAGAGTGTTTTTCAAATGTTTGCCGAGACTCGATCGCTCATTTGTTTGCTGACATGTCAACCTGCTCTCCTCCGCTCCGACTCCTGAGTCTCGACGCTCAACCACAACGCGGCACTGGTCATATACCATTTATACTGGCAGATTTTTGGATGCAAGGCTATGGATGCATGCAGTGAACATGTTGAGGTTTTGTGGATTTCGCAGATTGGCGCATCCCTTTGGCCTCCGAGTCTCTCGATTTTGTCTGGTCCTTCCCATGACTTGCTGCAGATAAGCAATCTATTTCATACCATCGCTCTACAAATACCAGTTGAATGCCATGTTTTGCGCTGAAGGCCTGAAATCTAGCAAGATACCTACTCCGACCAAACTCTCCTCATTATTTAAAACTCCTTTGATCAACACAATATGAAAAGCTCTGAAACAAGATTCGGTGCCAATTGCGCGGACTTGCAACAACGGCGGTTCAAGCATCTCAATCGCCCGGAGATTGGAAATGCATGAAAATTCAGGCGGAAAAAAAGTGTCTACTGCTCCTGTTACATTCCGCTCGAGGCTCGGCTTTACGTGCGTTCGGAGAACACAAGCGTGCATATACGAACAGCATGTGAGTTTCGTCTACAATAATCAAGCTTCATCCGTGCTCAGTGCACTGCTACAACTATTCTGGGGAATCATTAAAGCCAAATCCGTCCGTGCGTATTCGTTTTGCGCAATCCAACACGATCAGTGAGCGCGGGCCACCGTATTTAATCCCGTGCCAGCCACGGTTAATTTGTGTTATAATACGTGCACCCATACCGCCAACCCAGTGAACTGACATCCACACGGAAACAAAGACCAGACATCCGCACACACTGTATTTGGATGCCGCACTTGGAATCTACGTCTCTGAACACGCATTCGCACGCATCACACAATGTGTCTCGCGTTCGTGGTCGTAGTATTTGCGTCGGGCACTGACCGAAGCTCTCTTCATATTGCAGTAATTCGTGTGCCGCCTGGGTCAAATCGACATTTGTTATACGATATGAATCCATCGGCATTGCTGCCTGAACATTCTACGTCACAACATGACCCTTTCTGGTCTCTCCCTAAATCCCTCCCCTTTCCGATTTCCTTTTGGTGGTTGTCCTCGACTCCTCGACCGCAAAGAAGAAAACCATGCAGCTGTCAACGCTGTGTGCAGTTGCCACCAAAGAGTACTACAGGAAGCCTAGTGGTACAGGCTGCGGTGGACAGGAAGCAGCCGTATGCATTGATTTCCTGCGAAGAGTCAAGACAAACCTCCCGCGCGATAACATGATCCACAGTACAGGTGTGCACAAATCAGATGCGCCTGGAGTGTTCCGGCGCCAGAGACTTGATCAAAGTATAGATGTGTGTATATGACAAGAGGGTAGGTTCAAAGTGTCTGTTTCAGATCTGCACACAAAGTGGAGATGTCCGGGGTTGTATGGGGCCTGCAGCGAGCTGCGGGTGGTGTACGGACCTATGGCTATCGTTTGACGAGTCTTGAACGATTCTTACTGTGTGCGTGGTCGCAGATTTAAGCTTTCTCAGCTTACAGGAAGGACCGCAAGGATACACGAGTACAAAGCAAGTTTATTCATCCTTGAAGTCATAATTAGGCGAATCAAAATATATGTACATACCACCCAGACCATGGACCCCGAAGACTCGAAGCTTCTCATGCCGCAGATGTAGCTACCTCCGTAGGGGGTGCAGCCGCAGCGCCGTCCGCAGGGGCAACAGCCGGGGCGTGGGTCTTTATCAGAGCCTACGGGATCATAAATAGGGAGAGTCATGCAAACAGGACAAAAAGAAGAAGAAAAACGCACAGCAAGTGGCGTAGGCAGGGCACCCGCACTCTCTCCGATCTTGTTCCCCTGCTTAAAGACCATGAACGATGGCATCTTGTTCAAGTTAGACCCTCCAAATTCTACTCAGGCAAGAAAGCACATACAACACGGACACCCGACTCGACCATGGCTTGCTCAACCTCTTCCGTATCGATCTTGTAGAATTTGAGGCCAGAGTTCCCCGGCAGATTTGAGAACTTTTCAAAAATGGGGCCGATGATTTTGCAGGGGCTCGATTTCAGGTTATAAGCTATGAGTTCGAGGTCCAATTTACACTTGCTCACCCACACCACGGTGCCCAGAAGTCAATTATGACGGGCGTATCGCTGTTGATCTATGCGATCTGGTCAAGACACTGCTGCGCGTTCAAATCCAACGCGACTTGCAGCCTTCATAAATTCAGCGAAGTTCTGCAGTGGGGTGACGGGCATCTTGGGATGCGCGGAGGGTATTTCAAGAGAAGGACGCAGTGAGATGGTGCGAGTAAGGAAAGAGATGGGTTTTTCCAGGCTTTTCCCAGATTCGGAGTTATCGGCGCAATCATTATCTGATCCGTAGGCTGATGTCATAATCTGCATCTTCAAGGCCAACCCGCTCAGTTTTTCAGGGGCGTCTCCTTGCTAATCCATTGTCCGACTCATGAGGTCTTTCAGATCGTGGAGGATCCTTTGAATAAGTTTAAATCAACCAACCTGCAAATCCGAGCCGGTGTCTCTCGCAGGTGTATCTGACAACGCTCAATCCACTGTGGATCCAACAGGGATATACTTAGGCCAACAGCCAACCAACAGCAGAAAAATTCCGATAATAGTATTTCCATCGATGATTGCTATTCGAGTGGATCTCGCCACTCAATCCCTTCCAACGGTAGGCGGAGATCTTTCATACTTTGTAGTGGGGACTCCACGAAGTCAAAGCATCCTTTGATGTCATCAACCGTTCTTCTCGTCAAGACAGCAGTGTAACATCCGGACGTCCGTTGCCAGCGTTCATTATGCCCCGAACGAGGTACATTACCGTCTGAGGGCTGGGGAACATAACGCCTCAACGGAACGGACAGGAAGCAAAACTTGGAGGCAAGGTATTTAAATCTTTCCGGACGAGGCCCTACATACTGTCAGTCTCTGATCCACACCAAGGCAGCCCACCGTGACGCCCCGGGACTTCAGGCCTCAGGCTTGTACTCAGAGTCGATAACTCGTCAGCTAGTTGGCCTGCAGGGACCAAAGCATTTTGTCGGCCAGCGAAGCGCGGGGACATCGTTGTTGGTAATGGAGGTACAGCAGACCTTGAACCTTCAAAGTCTAAATATGCAGCCACCGCTGCGCCGCCTCGGGTCGAATACGTTTTGAAGTTTCTCATTGCAATTGATACCGACCCACTTATACTTAGGCCTAGTACTTAGGTTCTACATCCGGAAGATTTAAAACTTTGAGGTAGAAACTACATTCTGGCTGTCTCGCCGACGCCCATGTGGAGATCTCATTATTTACGCCGGTATCTTCAAATTTTCAGTCGCCCGGAGATTTAGACTGATTTCTCTTATTAGAACATGGGTCGCTGGAGGATACATACGCTGCCTGAGTCAAGTGACTTCTTTTGAGGCTTTATCCAAGAGGTGACAGATCCTGTTATCGGACACACTGAGATCAATACGTGCCTTGAGGGGGGCCAAAGCTTGATAAATATTTGGCCGTGCAGTCATTTTCCGTGCAATGTGTCGTGTACGTGCCAAAGATATAGGAAATTGAGTTCCCAGGCCTTGTTTCACCCTGAATTAAACCTCTATCACAAAAAAAGACTTCATTTATGTTGGGGACATGTTTTTGTCAAGTTTTTGCAAGCCCACTGCCTTGATTGCCAAATTGAGACATGTATCCGGTACTGAACCAGCACCTTCTCAAAAAAAATTATCTCAGTGCCCTGGATTTGTTTGCTTAGTGGTGGATAGTTGAAGCAATGTATTCTTTCCTCCCAAACCTCTTGCCTCCACTTTCAGCTCTCCAAAGCTCTCCCATCACACCAAATCACGTGTTGATCTCAGTGTGTCCGATAACAAGATCTGTCACCTCTTGGCTTTATCTTTCCTCTATGTTGCGGGTGGCAGTGCAAGTTGAAGAATCTGGTTTCAACCAAGAACTCGGGGTTCTCAGCGTTGATCTCGCAACTCCTCGTACAAATTCTGGTATACTTTATACGATAGTGACTGTTCCTCCGCGACCACGCTTTGAAAATCATTTCTGCACCCCTTTATAAATCGCCTCCTCCACCTGTATCCACAGCATCTCGTACGCCATATCAAACCCAGCCTGGGGCAATAACTGCGTCCCAAAGACTGCCGCGATTCCTGTCTCCGGGTCAATGAAATATGATGTGCACGCCCAGCCCGCCCCTACACAATGGAAAAAGCGTGTCAGAAAGTCGCGTAAATGGCAGGATTCTGTAGATATTGGCGCAACACAACACTCACATGAGCCGCTCCCCTTCCTGCGCCGCCCTGGAAAGTCGACGGTCGTCACCATCAGTCCCCTGCTGAACTGCGCCGCGCCCGCGGTAGGTTCGGAGCAAGCCTGTCTCCGGTCCGGCGAGCCGGACAATCTCGGAGAGAGGCTTGGAACAAAGTGATCAAAATAGCCGGGATGTTCAAGCACATTTGCTGACCTCATATCACCTGGCACAGACATATGCTTGGGTGAGATGCTAGCTTATATGCATGGGTTTACAGTGCTCTAGCGCCGTCAATATTCCCACTCGTAGTTGTATATTTCAGGCCATTTCGAATGCCATCATTGTTTAGTGAGGTTAGTGATATTGATGATCCCGAAAGGGATTTTTTGAGCGGCAAAAGCCACAGCGCAGTGAGGAAGGTATTTCACTATGTTTCTGTCCCTTCAGAATTTTTACCCTGCTCCTCAATACCTTTCAAAGACGGGGTTTCGCGCTTGATCAGAAGGTCACAATGTGACTCTGCCTTAAACTGTCACACCGTGACTGAGGGACGTCGAGCAAAGTCGGCCATCATTTTTGGTATTTCTTTTTTCTGCACTCGCAGGTACACAGCAAATATTAAGACATTGCTATAGATCAACTTATTTGGCTATTCCGGAGGATGCCAGCCATTCAGGTTGTTATATATTGACACTACACCCCTTGAAACTAAGGAAAAAGTGAGAGACAAAATTTTGACAAACAACAACTTCAGTGCTCCCCAGGAAAGTCATCTCGTCAGGTTTTATAATTTTGAGGAGAGCAAAGTCTAAGTTTGCTTCCAATAAACAACTTTCATCAGCAAAAACATATTGATTAGTAGACTCGATGCCAGTCTCTACGTTGAGCAACAATATGTGTAGTAGCACGTAGGAGTTTATTTGAAGGAGTTCGGATGACAATTGAGCGAGATAGAAAAAAAAGGCCGTAGTGTTGCTCGAACGTAGAGACTGGGAGAACTTAGCCGTGAAACTGGCGATGGAAATTGGCACGTGACGATTCATTCTGACTTCGAAAAATTTCGACGATTTTTCTGGCCGACTTTCCTCTCAGACCTTCTGGCCACATTCTGAGGAGTACAAAATGTTCTGAACGTCTCAAGGGTGCGTACCATGCAAAAAAAACCCGTTGAAATCGCGTAACAAATTGCACAGGCGCGAGACACTGTTGTGTTTTTGTCACTGCAGTAATTAGCTTCACCAAATGCGTCTCTGGGTCTTTGCTGGGGCGCTCATAACTCTTCTGTACCTTTATCTATACTCCCCCGCCTCTTTTCCACCTTCCTACCTCTCCACTCTCGGATCAAAAATGCCTGCCAATGTCACACCAAGCCGACATTCGACACCTTCTCCTAGGCCAGTCCAGCAGCCATCTTCTGGACCAAATCCGGTCTTCAAACCATCACCCAAAAAACGCAAGGGTGGGCAGCCGATGTCAGTGAAGGTGAAGCGCCGGAGGCTAGCGAAGAAAGAACAGGATGCATGGACGCCGGAAGAGACTGCAGCGGAAGAAAGCTGGATCATGCAGGAAAAGCTTGCACAAGCAGCAGCAGAGGAAGAGCTTCGAGTTGCAGCAGCAGCAGCCAAAGCGGAACGGGAACGGACAGAACGGGTGCAGGAAGCGCTTTGGGCGCTCAAGAAGGCTGGCTGCAAATCCACCTACCAATTCTTTGAAGACTTCTTTGCAAGCACGGACAGTAATGTTTCAAAACAAGCATCCAGACTAATGACAGAGCACAGAACCGACCTTCTGGACCTCATGCACGCGAAGCGCCCCGAGATAGTCGAAAAGTGGGCGCTGAAGGTCAGCCTACCAATGATAGCCGCCGAGGGAAAGAGGCTGGCAGATTTGCTTCAGCCAGACCGGACCCAGAGTTTTACCTCCAGGCTGGAAACATGGTCGCTGGAAAAGATGCTGTCCAAGGCCATGATTGCCGCCCCAAATCTGTGCGAGCTCTTGATGCTCATGGGGATGACGAGTGACGTTGGCAGAGAGGATAACAAACTTGTACGTGCCGACGCGATCCGATGTTGTACTTCCTATTCTCACGGGTATCACAGGTTCTTGTAACGGTGCTCTGTATGCTCACACAGGCCCAGAATGAACGCGCCAATGAGTTCCAAGAAATCATGGGCACATACTTTCTTGCTTGCAGCACGCCACGACGTCAGTTCGATGTTTTGGCTCATGCGGGATTAACCGTTTCGTACACCAAAGCCATTAATGATCTCAAAGGTCTCTCGGCCGAAGGACTCGCACGTCTCCGTCGCATGGTGCAGGAGAAAGCCTGCATGATTGTGTGGGACAACTTGAACATCGCGTTTAAAGTTGGGGAGCAACAGCATGATTCTAAAGATACATTCGAGAACGGAACAACGGCGACACTCATAGTTCTCTACGGTGTTCTGCGAGGCGAGCTGGAGCTTGAGTTGTTGGAACCTCGTACCACGCGAAAACCCGTTATCGACTTCGAGCCAATGGACACACTGCCGACTGCGGAACAAATTATTCAGACCCGACGATCTGCATTATGGCATGTTCACCGCATTTTTCTCGACAGCTTCCCCAAGTTGGCCGCAAAATTCAAGGACTCTCTTGGCGCTATTCCAGTTATCCGAGCGATCCCACTTCACCAAAGTGTGCACCTTCCGGCGCCTGCCATGAAAATTGATGAATCTAGCCTTGACGGAACAATTGATGTCCTTGACACAATTGTAACGCATACTCTGCAGTTTACCGCCGCTGGCATGCTCGCTCATGGTGTTATGTTTGCCGGTGGTGACCTTCTCAGTTTGAATCTCACCGATAAGGTGTGTTACTTAATTTTTGTCCTTGTTTTGTTCCTCATCATATGAGGAGGCGATTGCTGCACGGCGAGCGGACACAGAGCTCTTGGACGCATACGGAAGCTACCTTGAAGGGATGCTCGGACTTTTTCACGTCAAATTATCCGGCACCCGTGGAACCGTCAATGAGCACTGGGGAGAGCTGAACTCAAAGTTTCCGGGCTCGTTGTGGTCCCAAAATAATGTGCTGACAAGGAAACCCATTACCGCTGGCTGGAAGTCCAGTAAACTCCCTCCTTTTCGGCCTACATATGAACTAATGCTTGTGCTTTCCATCCCGGCGCACATTCTCGATGGATTTCGAATTTACTGCGGCACCGAATCATTGGATTCGTGGGCTGATACAGATCTTTCCTGGACCGACATTGAATCTGTTTCCGAAGTGGTGGTTGAAAAGCTCTGTTCGGCTAGCACTGTGGAGGAACTCCGGCTACTTCCAGAGGCAGAGCGCGATCCTCAACTCGAAAACACCATTCTTTGCAACCACGATATGCTGCTTCTATTGCTATTCACAACCTCAATTAAATCTGGTGATGTTGGTATGGTTCTAAATATTCTGGCTCATTGGATGGTGATGTTCCGGGGCACGGGATCCATGCCGAAGTACGCGGATGCCCTTTTCGAACTCATTAACAATTTAAAACGATGGCCACCTGCTCTCCGGTGCGTCAATTGCTTTGCCGTAGTGTTCCTGCCTGACGAATCATCGCAGTGATGCCTATCTCGATAACTGGCTTGTCAATCTTACTGGCAAGATTAACGCGTTCAAAGAGATTGACCTCTTGCAGGAGCATCAAAATTTTTGGGCCAAGGTCGGTCTCGGAATTTCATTGTTTCAATTATGTACTCACATCACTCAGGTTATCTACAATGCGAGGGGTTCTAATCGCAGCTGGGACTGGCTCAGCATGATTACCGTGGTGATTTTCAACCTCCGCGATGTCATGCGCAATGTCCAGAGCCAGTTCAAAATTCCTCACCACGGCATCTCGCACACCAGCCCCAGCACTGCACAGGATATCACAACTCTGCAAAGTTGGCTGGAACTGCACCAGCTTCAGACCTATGTTCAACAGCGCCCTGGCAAGGACCAAATCCTCCGTGCCCGTGACCTCATGGTCACAGGTGCTGCATATGCGAATACTCCGAGTGCATTCAAGAACTTTTGACGTGACACCCGGAAAGTCTCGTACAAGAAAACAGCCCCTGCCGCAGCAGAGAGCGACTCTGATTCCGAGGGTGAAACTGTGCCAGAGGGAAGCGAGAGCCAGCTGGACCAGGTGGAAGAGGATGATCTGATGCACGATGAAGAGGAGTTTACTCATATGGCGGATGAGCTTCTCGGAATGGCAAACGAGGTTGTTGGAATATAACACAGTAATAATTTGAACATAATTTGAGTCTATAATATTAAAGTCCACCACTCCGCCCTCGTCTTGGTGGTCCGATTACATTTGCATGCCGTGCACGAGATACGGTGCCGCGTCCGGTTCCCCGTGCTCGTCCCCGTGGCCTTCCGCGGCCTCGACCACCTCGAGCCCTCCCTCCACCGTCAAGGATAAAGTCGAAAATATTGCCAGTTGGATTGACCGGTGGTATGTCAGGGCTCGCATTCACATCGTATTCATGAAATATACGTTGAAGCTCTTGTAACAGGGCTGGTCCGTGGGGCGACATGAGGTACCAGCGGGCACGTCCTTGCATTTTTTCCAGTGTGTCGACACGCTCTCCACACATAGCAAGCTGTTCAATCGTCGAATCGGGGAGTAGTGCAGAGCCAGTCATCGAAAAACCGGCCTCCTTCGGGTACAACATCGGCATGAGTACCTCCCGACACCATTTGCGAAGCCCCGTGCGAATTAAATCGGATAGTTCAGTGGGGAACTTGCGCTTTTTACCTCCTTTCAACCCCGGGACTTTTTCCACTTCGAAGAGCGGAACGGGAAAGCTGTCCGGCTCGCAATTGTCGCAACATCGCGCGCCTGCAGGTGCGACAGCAATCGGTGGTGCTACACGAAGGTCAATTCCTGATGAATTACTTGTATGTAACACTCACGTTTCGCCGCATTCTTGAAATACTCGTCCCAAATAATCCTTCGGCAGAGTGTGGTGCATGCAAACCTACTCAGAAAGTCTGCTTCAAGAGTGTCGGCGGCAGACCGTCGGGCCGCCTTCCGTTTCTTCTTCTTCTCGGTCGCTGCAACAGCTTCTGGTCCACCATCCTCGCCCTCTGCATTTTGCTCCACTCTCGCACCTCCTTCGCCAACTGCGACAACTTGACCACCAACAACATCCACACCGTCCTCCTGCTCCGGAACGAACTCGTCACCTTCTTGATTTTGCGGTGCAGCAGCCTCCTCGCGTGCGATGCGAGCCTCTTCGACGGCAAGTCCATCCTTCAAAATTTTAGCAGGAACGAACAAGATCGCCTCACCGAGCTCCTCAAAATCACGAACGGCGCGACCAGAGCGTTGAGCTAACGCACAAAACGATGGCGGAAGCTTCCACAAGACAACACGGAAGATATTCCGCATGTCACAACCCTACAGACAACTTCAGTAGCACTACGACTGTTGTTGAAATGAACTTACCATTCCAACCGCATCAGTACAACATAAAATGCGGATTTTTCCCTCCCGCAGGAGTCTTTCGATTTCGCGTTTGCGCGGGGTACCGATTTTTGCGTGATAGAATGCAATGGCAGATTTATCGATGCCCATATTGACTGCCCACGACTGAAGCTGATCGCAGGTGTCTTCTGTTTCAATTCGAGTGTTGAAATAAACTAATGAAATGGGAACCTGGGCAGCGGTGGCCGCGTTCTCTGTCAGCAGGAAACGAAGATCTGCTTTCGTTTCGTCCGGGTGCACGATTTTTCGAATGGAGAGAGCAATGTTCGGCCGGGAATTTGAAACCGCGATGGTAACGGCGTCCTTACCGATCTTCAGTTTGGCACAGACGTCGTCAAGGACATGTGTAGGGAGCGTCGCAGATGCAATCGCGAACATAACATTTGGGGGAACACGTCCGCGAAGCACCCCGAGTTCCGCATACTCGGAACGGAAACTACCCCCCCAGAGGCTGACACAATGGGCCTCATCGATGACCACGAGTCGCAGATGCTCTTGAAAGCGAGGTGTTGACAGAACCATCTTGCTGAATTCGAGGGATCCCGCAATCTCGGGTGAAACAAAAATGCGCTGAGCAGGACCTTTTGCCGTTCTCTATATGGAAATTAATTTTTATTGATGCGCTTCATGAGATGTTACCTTATACAAAGCATCTCGACCTTCCCCCGAGAGCGTCTCCTTGCAAATGGCAACAGATGCGAGTGGGGAGGCAGCAGCCTGAGTCAGAAAACACCGGTCAGTCAAGCTTGCACTGCTGAATGAATTCACACTTGCCTGCTCGAGCATCAGTGCACTCAGGGGGCTGACAACGATTACAATGTCCTCTGCATTTTGAAGGACAGGAAAATCAAAGCATAGTGACTTCCCGCTCCCCGTTCCGACATCCAAAACGATGTCACGGCCCTGCATGACATTGAAAAAGAAACTTTGCTGGAACGTGTGGGGGGTCCTCCCCAGTCGATATTTTGATGTTTCAGCTAGAGCAGGCAAGTCGATTTCGTCGGCCTTGAAGAGCCTGACCTTCGACGCCAGTGCTTTCGGCGCCACGGGCTTGGATGCGGCCACCATGGGAAATAGGCGGGGTCAGCGGTAGAGCAGGTCGTGACGTGTTTTCTCGCGATTTCTACGTCGGCGGTGGATGGGACGAATGCTTAGAGAGATTTGTACTCTTCAGAATGTTGCCAAAAGGTGCGAGACGTAAGCTGCAGGAAGTCGATGGAGGGAAAAGGCGAAATTTGGCTAAGTCAAAATGAATCGTCACGTGGTATTTTTGATCGCTGTTTTCACGGCTAAGTTCTCCCAGTCCCTACATTCGAGTAACCTTTTCGCCACTTTTTTATTTCTTGCCCAATTCTGGTCTGATTCACCTCAAATAAATTTTATTGTGTTTCTATGCTTATTGTTACTCAATGTAGGGACTGGCGACGAGTCTAATTGATTAGTGTCATTGTCGAGCAGTAGAGCGCGACAAACGTCCCCCCCATTTCGAGCATCTTGGCCCAAGCCCCTCCGGTTGTTTGCACGCAAACACTGTTCGCATCAACAAACAATGATCGGCAGGCTTGATCCGAACCTACACCCGCGGGCATACTGAGCATCTTCGCAAGCGAGCCCGCGGCGGTAGCATTTAGGGTTGGTTCGAACAGTTCTGCGGTGGAGGTGGTGCTCAGGAGAGGGTTCTCCGCTTCGCCCGCTGCTGAAGTTAGCATAGTGCCGACAAAAACAGGAACACCAACCTTTGATCTGGAGCAGGTGGCACACCACGGCAAGATAGTCCTTCTGCGCACAGTAAAGACCTACACCCCCGAAATGGACGTTCGCTGTTTGAAGAGTGAATGAGAGAGAGGATTGTAGGCATTGCTCTGCTTCGACTCACGCTTTTCCGGATCCTGATCAATGATGTCGAATTGGCCAGCCCAGGGCACGAGCCTGTTCTCGGAGTCGCGGATAGCCGGTGGAAGGAGCCGCTTTTTGAGGTCGGGTGTGAGGTAGAACGAGGCGGAGGTGATTCCTAGCGGGCCGAATTATGTGGTCTTTGCTATAGAGAAACTTCATTCAACATCAAACAGAGGCGTGGGTGGATTTTGGCTCAATGGGCACGCAGTGAGTAGGACGCGGACGCACAAGTACTGGTCGAGAGACTTCCCAGAGAGACGTTCGACAATGAAGCCGAGGCAGTCGGTGGAAAAAACCGTATGCGACTGGGCGAAATGGGAGATAGAAGTTTAGTAGGCAGACAGCATGATTATTATTATATACTCACAGTCTGTTCCCGGCTCGAATTTGAGAAGCTGGCCCGGGTGTGAGCCCTATCGCCTGGATTAGTATGATAAACCAGCCAATACCGCTCGCAGGTTGAACCTTATTCAGCTTGAAAAAAGTCGCGGAATCCTCGTCTTTGCTATATGCGTGCAGCGTCGCTGCTGGGAAAGCTCCAAACTTGGCACCTTCGATGTTGTACTCCATCCCGCTGGTGTGGTTGAGTAGATGGGCCAGCGTGATTGGTGTTTTCGCCGGCGTCGTTTCAGTTGCCTTTCCGTCTGCGTCACGTGCAGTAACGATGACCGGGTCGACGAGCTCGGGCAGAATCTGGCTGACGGGAGTACTCAGTTTAATCTTACCCTGTTCGACAAGCTGGAGGGCGGCGATCTGCGACGATCATAACTTGAGACTTTACATCGAATGAGTCGAGCAAGGCACCTACCGTCGTAATGAGCTTTGTCTGACTGCCTAGCCAAAACACGGCGTCCTCTTCGAGGGGCGGGCTTGCCGGATCGCCAACGACCGTCTGGCCCACTTGGTGCATGAAAATGGTCCCGTTCTGGTCCGTTACGCTGCAGAACAAGGCAGGCACGCTGCCGCTTTCAACCGCCTGCGCCTGTGCAGAAGGGACGTCCTCAACAAAATGAATAGAATCTTGCCGCAAACGACGCACCATGATACCGCGAATGTCATTCTGTTGCTGCTCGGAGAGTGAAACCATTTGGTTCGTTGGTGTTGCAGTGGGCTCGCAGTCGACTAGAGCTTGAAGGAGAGCTGGTGTGGTCGAGTAGATCTCGAAATGGTGTTCCCCGTTTATGCTGTACCCGGCGTTAAGGCAAGCTTGAGGACGACTTCGAAGTTCGGAGCGACTTTAAGTATGGCGGGGAACTTGCTCCATTTGGGACCGCAAGCAACTTGAAGCAAGCATTTTTTTCCGGGATTGTCCGGCGGATGATCCTACATAAGTGTAGACCTGGTCCAGGAGCAAGGCAGTTATTTTAACTCTAACGTCTCCACTTTAGGAAGATAGCGGCCGTCGTATAATGAGGACACAGCACAAAAGTGGAACTTGAATAAGGGTCAACAAACTCTGAGTAATAGCTGCTGACCGATGATCCGCTTTTTTGGTCGGAACGGTATTCGCACGGTTGAATATACGTGGAGCCAACATGGACTCGGAGCTACCATTCCTGGGCTTGAGCTCTCGAAGGGTAAGTATGCAACTACTGCAATGCCTTGACAGGCTCGAGCCAGTTCAATAGGTCTACACTTTATCGCCCTTCACTTATCAAAACCAGTCAAAACCGCAAAAAATTCTACCAGCTTGCTGGCCTGCATCAGACTTTTGACAAATAGGTTGTGAGCTTGTTCAACCCCAAACAAACCCGCAATCTCACAAGGCCACAAGTTGAGTCGAAAAACAATCGAAGCTCAAAATTTTCATCCAAACTTTTTTTTTCAACGGGTTCCCTAATCTTATTTCTTGTCTTTGAGATGATTTTGGCATTTTGAGCTTGCGAGCTTGAAGCTCTCAACCCCAAACAACCCGCAACCTAATTGTCAAAAGGCTGATGTGGCAGCCCGTTACACCTCTGAATCATAGTTATGCTTCTTCCCCCAAAGGCTCGACTCCCACTGTAGTTAAGCCTCACTTCTCTTTCAGGTATGCTCGATATCAATAAACCTACCTACCCGCTCTATTTTCTTTCCAACTATCTGCCACTATAGAAGGGTCAGAACCTGGAATCTGGTACAGATGGGCCATGTCTATGCCACTAGAATGTGTTTCCTGATGAAGAATTAGTCTGTAGTTTACCGCGCGCTGATGTGTTGGCAGTGGACCTTATTACGTAAAGGTACGTAAACATTTTCCCCCGCGGCCATTTAGCACCATTCACTGCAGCGCCCTGCGTCTTTGGGGTGTTTGTCCTCAGCTGAGACATCAAACCTTCCCAACTGCACTCTGTAGAGACTCTGAAGCAAGTAGAACTCGTGAGGAAATTTTAGTGTGCTTGCAGCACAACCAAAGCAGAAACTTGAATTTGAGTCTGAGGGTAAAACCACCAGGTTTTTTTTCTGTGATGTGGTCCAATGGATATGTAGAGCATTCTTACGCGCCAATATATTTTCACTTAACGGCACAGAGGCAGCAAGACGCGTCAAAGCACGATGTCACGCGCGTGACCTAACGCGAAGTATTGTCACCTTTACGGAATAACATTCACTGACGATCGGATCACTCGGGTAATCGACAGACTACAACATCGCGAGCTTGCGAGCTAGCAGTTGTAGCGTCTGTTTATAAGAGACTAATGAAGAATTCAGCTCATGATCATCTCACCACGAAAAGCTTTTCAAGTATCCATTCGGTGGTCACTTCCATCTCCATCCATTGTGCAAAACGCACCTTGACGCTGTATACAATCCCGAAACCCCGCCTGGTTGAGGTTGCACTTTCTGGAACTTTCATACTTGATTCGGTTCGATTCAAGGTGGCTATGAAGCTGTGTGTGGCGTTGTTTTGCTTCTTCTCACGCACTTTTATCTCTCTTCAATCTTCGCATCGGCCAAGTGGCATACTTTCTTCAAGCCAAACTTCACTGCGATTCAATTCTCATAAATACTTCGGGATTCCCCTTCTAAAACACAACCCCACAACGCTTTGCGCGCTTCTCTGTCATCAGCTCAGAGCCAACCAGATGACGATACTTGAGGTCTTTATCGACCACCGCCCATCTTGAGTAATCGCCCCGGACCATGTCGACCTGCCGCTCCCTATGGAATTGCATGTGGTACGCCAGCACCTTCAACCACTCGTACTTCTCTGCCAGCGCCGTTATGTGCTGAACGTACTTGAACTCCACGTCCCCAATGACCCTGGTCACGGTGGCTTTCGCATTCCCCGAAGTAGTAGCCAAGGCACGGAGGATAGCGAAGTATACTCCTAGTGGCCTCAGGAAGGATTCCAGGTCCCGGTAGCTGCATAACGACTTCTGCTCCGGGTCTAATGTTGACAACTCCATGGGATGGAGTTTGTTGTGTGCGATCCTTTTGATCACAGATCGGGACACTTCGGGAAATTGGTCGCTCAGCCGTTGTACATCTCGACGACGCACTCTACCGGGCATCACCAGCTGCGCACGGTGGATGCCCCGTAAAACTCGTCTGTATGCACCCCGTTTCTTGGCTTCGGCGGCGTACAGGGACGACATTGTTTGGGCTGGGGTACGGTATGGACCCATTTCAGGTTTCTTGTGTCGAGTTGTGGGTGGCAGAATGTTTGGGATGTATTCGATTGTCGGGGTTTGGAAGAACCAATCGAGTATGTGTTCAACGTTCAACGCTAACGAAACAACACGAAGTCAATTTCTTGTGCTCGGAATTGCTAGGTTCTAGTCACCGACCTGAGCTGTGGGATGCGAGATGTGAGGTGTTGCCAAAAACCAGACGAGTCGGTGCGCTTTTTATAGCAGAAAACATAAAGGAACGCGAACAATGCGCACCAAAGCGCCCTCCTCTTCCCTGTTTTGGCAATTACCTGGCACGTTTTCGGCCACATGTCGCCAGATTAGGGCAACGCGGTGTAAGAAAGAAAGCCGCACGTCGGTCAGATAAAGAAGGACTTAAGCGAAGGCCATGCAGCTCTTTGTCGCAGCGCAAATTGAGAGAAATACCGTTGCTTTGGAAGTAGTGATACAGATATAGCATGTGCGTGGTACGGATACAAGTCCCAGCTATGCTAGGAGTTTAGTAGTAATTGCGATGGGTGTGAATGAGTAACGTAGAAATTGTAGGAGGCAATAGTAGTAGCAACAACAGACAAGAATAGAGGAAAATATGTGGATGGGCACTATGTGTATGATGTATGAGTACGAAAGCAAGAGAGGAAGAGGAATAGTCGCAGAAAAGACAGGAGTGCGAAAGATCAAGGCGGCGGGTACGTGTGGAGGGGATGCGTGTAGCTGTCCCCGCTCGCCTGCTTCCGCTTGATGCTCGGGCGCTTCGACAGCACGATCTCGCCCTTCTTGTCCTCCTTCGGAAGCTCCGTGGGGCTCGCCAGCCGCTTCCCCGTCGACGACGTCTGACTCTCGTCGCTTGGGACGAGAAACAGTGCGGGCCGTTGGGGGCGCGCCATGGGACGGCGTATCGATGGCTGGGGCGCACGCCACGCCGCTCCCGCGCGCGCACGCTCTTCATCGACGACCATCAGCGCGCCCTCGATGATCGCGGCATGCACGAAGACGTACTGGCGCAGGCTCTGGCACAAGCTCATGCGCTGCTCGCGCATGTCCTGCAAGACCTCCCAGATCGGGTCCTCAAACGAGCTGAGCCGGACGGGGTTCAGTCCACCGCGGCCGTGCAGCGCGCGCGGCTCCTTGTAGTCCACGTGCCGCGCGCCGGCCTCTGCCGCTTGCTGCTGTTGGCGTGCCTGCGCCTGGTCGTCGGCGCTGTCGAACGACAGCATATTGCGGTGCGACGGCGGCGGCGCGCTGAATGGTGTGAGAGAGCGGGCATGCGGATGGTCGGGCAGCGGTGAGTTGGCAATCGGGCGGTCGAGGAGCACCTTTCCAGGCAGCGGCGAGTTTGCGACTTTGCGATCGGGCGGGAGGAGCCACGGTGCCGAACTGGGTGCGGGAGGGGGAGGTGCCGCGGGGACATTGGGTGCAGAGAACGTGCGCAGACGATAATCCGCGTACCCGCGGCGCACGGAAAGCGGGACCGCGCCGGCGACAGGCTTGATTGGTAGCGACGAAGACTTGTTCTCCGGGTTTTGTGGTTGCCCGATGACAGGGTTTGGAAGACTGTTGTTCGTGGAGGGCAGGGTTAGAGAGAAGGTGGTTCGATGTGCGGGTGGGTGCGCCCCGGACTGGAAGGGCGACGACGGGAAAGATGCCGGCGTTGCTGATGAGGGGAACGCTGCCGCTGTGGTAGGGAGCGACGCCGGCGCGAATGCAGACACAACCTTCGTGTCGGCCACGCGCTCCGCCCACCGCCTTGTCTCGCCCATATCCGCCGCCCCGAGCCCTATGTCTGCGCTACTATCTACCTGCATAGGCGTCCGCATCCCGCGCCCCTGCGCCTGCCCGTCGACGTCCACGTCCATCTGGTCGTCCTCATCGGCGGCCGGTGCCGCGCTGATCCCGCTGATCCCGCTGATCCCGCTGATCCCGCTGATCCCCGACGCGCGCATGCCCGCGCTGATCCCGCCGATCTCGCTGCCATGATCCGCGCTCCTCACACTTCCGCTCCGCCCGCTAGCGACACTCCCTCCACTTCCGACCCCTGCGTACATCTCGCGCGCCTCCTGCCGGACGGCGTCGAGCACCGCGTCGACGGCGATGAACCCGCCCGTGCGGCCCACGCCGGCGGAGCAGTGCAGCAGCACCGGGGCCACAGCGTCCCCCGCCCGCAACGCGCGCCGAAGCACACCCGTCGTCGCGTCCACTTCGCTATCACTGCTATCGCTGTCATCCTCCTCCCGCTCCTCCATATCCTCGTCCATGTCCATGGCGTCCGGCTTCCGGGGCGACACCGGCAAGTGCGCCGCTCCCGCCGCCGCCGCCTTCCGGCCGACCTCCTCCATCACACGCCCGACCTCCCAAACCAAGCCCAGAACGCCGCGCGCGTCGTCCGGGACGTTCATGTCCGGCCAGCCAAGGTACTGCAGCTGCACGACGCGTCTTGGCGGCGCCAAGGGGTGCGCCGCATGCGTTAGGCGCAGTGTGCGGCGGATGAGCTGTGGCGGGGGCGGTTGCAACGACGACGCGGATTGAAGGGGCGAGCGCGGGCCCATCGAGAGGCCGGCGAAGAACCCGCCGCCGGCTCCGCCTCCGAACGGCGCGCCGACCGCGGGAGCGAGGCCAACGCCTTCGCCCTCTCCCGCGCAGGCAGCACACACGCCGCGACACCCCTCCGCAGCGCACCCGAGAAGCTCGACGCGCAGCGGGCCGTACGTCCCTGGCCGCCAGTACGAGCCGCACCTAAGTAATTGGAATTAGTTAATACACCTGTATCGCAGGTAGCTGACTTACTTGACCATCGCGCCCTCAACTTCACGCGTGAGCATAACGATGACATGCGTGTTTTGCTGCCATACGAGGCTGTGAGAGAAAAGGGGATCAGTATCACGTTTCGGGGTTTGGAGAGCAGCGACGATTATTCGAAAAAAAAGAGGCGGATATTCGAAAGAATTGGCACGATGCGCGATAGCGTATACGGCGCTCTCAACGATCTCTGCGAATAAAAGGAGCAACTCCCAACCAAGACGAACGCCTCCCCTCGCCAGGGGAGACAAATCTCGACGTGGGGAGGGAACACCCTCAACATGAAACCGCACAAACATCACACCAAAGAAAATAATCGCCCACAAAAAAAAAGCAAACCACTCACGTCCAAAAATCGCCAAACGTCGCCTCAAGCGGGCCCTGCGTCGCGATATACCGCCGGCGCGTGCCGAGCGGCTGCACGTACGACGCGTTCACGTAGTCGTCGTGCTCTTCCTCGTCCTCGGCGTCTTCCTCTTCCTCGTCCTCGGCGTCTTCCTCTTCCTCGGTCGATGATCGCTGGCGCGCTTTGTGATTGGGTTTCGCGGTTTTATCCTGCGGTTTCGACGAGTGCGTCCCTTGCGGTTTCGTTCCCGATGAGACTGAAGACGGCGGCTCCTTGCTTGTCACCGCCCCCGATATAGATACAGACGCAGGCATGGAAATCTTCATCGGGGAGGCTTGCCTTCTCGTTGTCGACGCAGACGCAGCACTTTGCGTTTGTCTCCCCGTCGTACTCATCCCCGTCGCCGCCGTACCAGGAAGCGGCATCTTCATCTTCATCGGCTCGAGCGACATCTGCTTCGCAGATAACAGCTGCTTCGAGTTGGCGTCGAGCTGTTCTTGACCTTGTCTCTCTTCTTGCCTCGCTTCTCGTCTCTCCTCTCCTTGTCTCGGTTCCCGATATCCTGTAGAAGTCGACGTCGACGCAGCCGTCGACGCAGACGTGGACCCGGGCGCAGACGTAGCCGTAGAATCCTCCCCCATCTCCATCTCCATCTTTATCTCCTCCATGGCCATGGGCGAACTCGACGCCTCCTCCTCTCCCGCCCCCGCCCCCGTCCTCGTCATCGTCATCCCCACCACCGCGCGCTGCAGCCGATGCAGCCTAACTCTCGCGTGCTCAAAGGGCCAGATGTTGCGGTACCTGTGGGCGAGGGCGGGTGTTAGTTAGTATGCGTGCAGGACGTGAGGTATATCGAAACAAACAAGCGGGAAGCGGGGAAGCGGGGAAAAGAGAGGAGAAGAGAAAAGATAGAGGTAGGGAAAAAGGAGGGGGGATGGTCGAAAACACCAAGCAAGCGAAGCGTTGGCACCGTCGGAATGACGGTCTCTCCAAAAATAATTATAAGGAATCCCCAATGAAACCAAGTGAAAGAAAGCACGAAAAAACCCCGCACTCACCGATTCTTACTCCCCTTCTCCACCCCCGCAGTGATACTGAACGGGAACGCCGTGTGCGCGTGCGCGTGCGTGGGCCGGCTAGTCCGTTTTTTGCGCCCGCCAATTCCTCCAATTCCTCCTGCGATTCCTCCTATACCAAGTCCACTTGCACTCCCTCCAATACCACCTCCTGCGATCCCACTTGCACTCGAACCTCCAATTCCACTCGAAGAGCTATTTCCACTTCCCGTTGCACCAAAAGACCCCGAAGACCCACTCGACCCACTCGCAGCGGTCGTCTCCCCCGTCCCCGTCCCGCTCCCGCTCGTGCTCGTGCTGCTCCCGCTGCTGCCGCTTTCCGAGGTCGTTGCCGAGGTCGTTGCTGAGGTGGATGTGGATGTGGATGTCGAGGTGGATGTCGAGGTGGATGTCGCCGCAGACGTCCCTTCTCCCCGGTCATCGCTGCTCGTCCTCTTCCCCATCCCCATCCCCTTCTCATTCTCCCTCCTGCCCAAAGAAGATGCAGCAGACTCGGACTCCTCCTTCGCTTTCGTACTACTCTCCGCGTCCTTCTTCGCAGCAGCCTCGCCACCCACCCCACTCTCCCGACTATGATGCTCCATGACGCCCATCAGGCGCCTCTGCTCCGCGAGCTCGATGCGGTAAAACTGCATCGCGAGGGCCTCGGTGCCTTCTTCGATGGAGGCGGCGGGGGAGGGGGAGGTGGTGCCTGTGCGAGGTTGCGTGTGTTGAGTTTGAGTTCAATCAGATACGGTGGAGGAGGGTGGGAAGTAGAAATGAAAAGAATACATAGTCAGTACCACTCAAAATTTCGACACAAAAAACCACTCACCCCCCCAACTCCTCCCACTCCCCACACTCGAATCACTACTCTCATCCTCGCTCGAGTCGGGGCGGCCCCTCATCGCGTACGGTCCCCCAATATTACTCACACCCATGCCCATCCCGCCCCCGGCTCCACCCCCACCCATCGCGCCCATCCCCCCGGGCGTCGATAGACTCGTGGCCCCCGGCGGGGTGGCCGGACCGGCCCTCCTCGCGATATCGCGGAGCCACTGGAACGGCAGCTCCTGTATCCTGCGGCGGACGCGGCGCGGGAGACGGAGCGGGATGCGCTCTGTGACGCCGTGGGAGAGCTCCGTGTTCTGGCGCACGGCGTCGAAGAAGGGGTTGAATGCGTGCGTCGTCGTGTCGGCGTTCGACGTCGAATTCGAACTGCTGGGATGCGAGGTGGAGTTGCTGGGGTGCGCGGTGTTGCTATTCGCGGAACCGGAAGCGGGGGAACGCGAGGAATGTGGCCCTGGGCGGTGTCTGTCTGAGGGGCGCGGCGTCTGCGGGGCGAGGGTGCGCGACTTACCTGCTCTCGGCGCCTGCGTCGTGCTCGCCAATGCGAACGCCGCCCGTGGGAGGTGGTGTGCCCTGAGCACCCTCTGGCTATGCGGCCCGCCATCCATCTCCTCGTCGCCCTCGTCCTCTGTCTCTGTTTCGGGGGTGGGGGGCATGGCGTCGACGAGGTCGCGGCGGTGTGTCCAGACTGCCTGGAAGCCGCCCTGGAGCCAGGCGAGGGCGGTGGGTGCGTCGGGGGCCTCTGCGCGGAACTTGCGGAGGAGGCCCTGGATGTTTGAGGTGTCGGAGAGGGCGGCGGAGTCGGCGTCGTAGACGAGGATACGCGAGGCGGTGCGCCAGGCGGAGAAGCGGGTCCGGGCCGAGTGCGAGGGGAGCATCGCGGAGAGGCGCTGCAGCGAGAAGAGCGGACGTTTGAGGAGAGTGGAGGGGACGGAGAGGGACACGGCCCGGGAGAGGCGGGCGGAGGAGTATGCTGCGTGCGGTCGGATGTCGACTACGAGTGTGTGTGGATCGTCGAGCCAGCCACTGAGATCCTGCGGCGGGACTGCTGTATAGGGCGAGTCGGGTGCGGGCAATGGCAACGGAGGCTGCTGGAGGGTGAGATTTGCCATGGGTGTGTTGGGCATCCTTGGGAGGAGTCTGGCTGTGAGTACGCTGTCTGTTTGGCCGAACCTTGCTGCAATGGCCTCTGCAAAAGTCATGTTGTCGTGGATGTTCTGTGCTGGTTCGCCGACATTGTCCCCGTTTCCTGCTGCGATGCTGAAAAAGTCCTGTTTCGCGGATGACTTTGGTGTGTGGATGTGCTGCTGGACTGGACTGAAGACGGTCATTCGAGTGGTGATTAGAAGGAGGAACGAAAGAAAAGATGCAACTCCGTGACGTCATTTCACACATAACGACATCTCCCCTTTCCCACGCCCAGACATTGCCCCACGTGCCGGCCCGGGTCTCGACCACTCTAGACTCGGAGTCTCTTCTGTCAATGCCCTCGACGCCTTCTGCACTCCACTCTACATTCACTCCCCATCTTCCTGCACCTGCGCACCTCCTCCATCCCACTTTGCGCACCTCCTTCATACCACTCAATACACATATTTCCTCTTGCCGCATGTACCTTCCCCGTCTGGACGCCGACGATCTGGAGCAAGACTTCGGCAGCTTCAGCGCTTCAACGCTACTGCGTACGTTCCTCGTCATCCTCGTCAACCAAGAACCCGGCGTTCGACGCACTCCCATCAGCCCCACTCGCCTCTCTCCGTGCCGATATCACTCCAATCCACCCCAACTCCGACCTACTCGGACTCCGAGCCCCACGACTTCGCCTCTATCTCAAACGTGCGCAGCTAGTAACTGCTTGCAGGCCGCGTTTTCCATTCCCAACCCTCGTAAATAAATGAATAAAAGCCAGCTTGTCCTAAAGATTGCAGTCCCAACCCGGACTCCCATGCCGAAATTCCATACTTTCTGCAGCGCATGCTAACTCATTGAAGTACTTCCTCGGGGTCCTCCCACGATGCCGACCGAAGAACCGCCACCCTTTGGGACCCTATTCTATCAATCTTCTGGCACCTCGAACTGAAGCCCGCATATCTTCTCTTCCCTTCTACTCCATGTATCTATGCATCCCACGCTGATCCTTAAATAATCCAGAGATCTGCGCAGTCCCTTTTCAGTATGTATGTATGTGCGGTATACTGATTCTGAACGACTATCTGTGGCGTGACGTAGTTGTCTATCCGACCCACCGCGGTACAAGTTGCGAGGTTGAAGCGAGCTTAGGGTACTCATTGGGATTTTTCCGGCAGCCTGGCTTCGTACCTGTGTCGTCCTAACACAATTGCCCGCGTATTCAAAAAATACCCCACATATTCGAAAAGACTCCTGCAACAGACAGCGTCGTCACAAGGATGCCCAGTACGCCGGCGACCCATCAAAAACCTGTATAAAAAAACCAACAGTGACTCGCTATCTCAACAGACTCATTTCAACGAAATAACTTGAACTTTCAAGCTTCTTCCCATTGACCACAGCGCGACTTCTCTCCAACCACCGCTGCGCATATCTGTGTCCTCATCCCCCGTGAAAATTCCCGGGCCTACTGTATGTTGGGATCTACTGGCGTCTGACTCGCTTATGCTAATCTGCCGCTGTTTATCGGTAGCATATAACTTCAAAAATATTAGAAGTTATGTGGTCAATTTCGCGCAAAGTGCGGCGCCAGAGTGAGCAAACTCCGCATTTTGTCGGACTCTGTAAAATTCGCAACCTTGTTGCCCCGCGGTTGCATCGTCTACCTATGTCGTGCGCACGGACCAAGTCGACCGGGGAATCAGTCAGAGTTCTAAATCCCCCTTGTCTGCCTCCCACCATTGCCTTCGCCCCACCATCGCCTCCCCATACCCCAATCCATTCACCGAGCGCTGCCCACCACCTTGGATCTGGGCGCGAAATGTAAATTAATTGAGGTAGAGACACTCTGCGAGGTGTACTTGGACTGAGGTGCGAAAAGCTATAACGGCCAACGATTTAGTAATAAATTATAAGGCATGGCCCAACACCTTGACAATGACGCCGAGACCGTGGAATTCAACCATGCTTGCACCGCCACCACCGCCGAGACGCCACCGACGATTGGTTTCCACGACTGCTCAAGAAGAAAGGTAGATAGATAATAATAAAAATAAAAGGGGGGCAAGGGAAAGTAAAGCAAAGCGACTGACATAAGAACGAGACGCGGAGCGGGGCCGGCCGCCGGATGAGTCTCGCTCTCGTGGTTCAAGTCGCGCAAATGGACCGTGGACGGTGTTCAACATGAATTTTGATCGTGAGGGACGCGCCAGAACAGAAGGTTCATTAAGTTCCAGAACTTGACCGCAAACTGAGACGAGAAAGTCGGGTGGCCGAGGTGCACACGTCCGAATGGGATTACGCGGCCATCATTCCAATTCTATTTTTGTAGGTCCGTGTTGGACTTGCTTCTTGCCACCACCGTCTCGTCTACGAACACTCATCATGCCTGCTCCTCACCGAACCAAACGCAAACGCAACTCGAAAGCAGCAGCCTCTACACACAACGACCGCACCGGCTCCGACCCAGCCTCCCCAACATACTGCCAATGGGAGCAGATGACGCAGTATGGCGCGTTTGTCGGTTCGTACATACCGCTCTTCCCGGCCGCATTTGACTGAAACCAAAACTGTACATCACATAGTGAGAGACGCGCTCGACAGGGACGTTCGCTTCAAGCTCGGGGACACGTAGGTGTCCCTCCGGATCCTTTCCACGCTCGCGGTCTAAGGTCTTCATGGTTCTTTCTGCTCGTGGCTAGGGCGGCGATTCTGCCGGGTGGGACGCCACCTGGCACGGAAATCCCAGAACATGAATATTGGATAGGCAAGATTATTGCGATCAGAGAGAGAGGTGTGCCAGTAAAGTCGAAGAAGAACTTGAAGAAAAAGAAGGGTGTGATTGAGGTACGCATTATTGAAGGCGATTGACATCCATACCGTCCGAGGTTTCTAAAGCTACTACTAGTCGCAGCAGGCAACTCGGCCCGACGTTTGGGTTAAGGTCAAGTGGTTCTACTCCCCGGTAGAGGTGGCAGGCAAGATCGAGAATTTGTGGGGTTGCTTTTGCCTTGGATTGAATATCATCTGAACTGACGACCAACACCAGCTCGTCGAACCATTGCTCAATATTCGAGCGAATCTACTCCGACCACTCCGAAGTCGTTTCTGCTTTAAACCATTGACGGTGTGTTACCAGAATTTTCGGACGTCGCGTCCGGTCAGTTCAAACTAATCAACGACCTAGCACCGGTTTCCGTCAAAAGATTCCGCGAAGACGATGCCGACCAAGAACCGATCTACGACGAAGAGTTCTTCGCTCGTTACTTCCTACAAGCGTCCTCCAAGCCAGCCCAATTATACAGCTACTTTCTGCAGACGTCTGGTACCCACTTAAGCAACCCATCGGGCTGTATCTGCAAGACTCCATACGACGTGGAAAACCACCACTCGCTGTGCAACATGTACATGTGTCCGCGACCGCGCTGCCGCCGCTTTTACCACACTGCGTGCCTGCTCGAATACGGCTACTGGACTCCGATGGACCACCCGCTCATCCGTCTCCGCAGTTCCCCCGACACGGACACAATAGTGTCCGGGCCCTCGCCGCGTAAGGGGAGCTCTCTGGGCTGCCGTACTCCCACTCGAGCCGTCTCCCTGCCAGATAATCTCATCAGACTCGCCGCGCAGCCCATCGTCCGCGGCGCGGCCCTTCCGGCGCTCGGGATCACCGGCAACTGCCACGACGTTGTGCGCGCTCGTCGATTCGTGTACGCTGCTCTGCTGAAGAGTGTTCCTGTACCCCCTGATTGGGACGCGGAAATCGACTTTGATGCGGCGATTGTGGACGAGGTGTTGCCGGTGTTGGAAGCGGAAGAAACGGGCGAGGCACTGGTGTTTATGTGTCCCGGGTGCGGAGGTCCTATTTGATTTCAGATGTGTGTATTCTGTTTTTTACTTTTCTTTGGGGGGACTGTTGTAGACTTACTTACTGTTATGTCGGAGTTGTACATATTGTGTACTAGTCCTGACGAGCTGCTTGAATGAACGAAGTCGTAGTTTGCAATTAGTATTTCCTTAATTGCCATCCTCAAGCACAACGTTCAACTGCCATACCTGCCGGCCGTGAAAAATCCAAAACCGTAACATCTCCCGTCCAGAAACTATTGCACTGCAATAATTCAACCGTGGGAACATTGATATTTCCCGTGATGTCATTGCTTGTGAGGGCGGAGTCCGTCTTGCGCTACATTTTCGTTCCCTCCAAAGTGTCTGATGCTCCCATCGTGCTCTCTGACAGATCCGAATCTAGACAACAACTCATTACAGGAAAGTAAACGGAGATGCCATTGGGCCGAGGTCCTGGTCCGACTAAGACTTGGCAAGGATGGTAACAACTGGTATCAAGAAATTATTCAAGTATCGCCTGCAACCACTCCTGTATGTACTGAGCAGACACGGTGATTGACTGACCCACCATCCACACAGGCTCCTCCGCAGGTAGGAACAGATCTGCGGCAGTTAGCACCAGTGCTGGTACCTGTGCAACATTCTGCATACCATGCTGCCAGTGAAATGTGGACTCCGGAATAGATGTAACGGGGTTGCGCTTTCACACGGCGAACTCCAATTCCTTGTAGCAGAGGGCTCTTTCGGGCCGAACCTTGACAAGAATTACGGTCAAAACCTGAACCATGTTAGCACAATGTCAGCTAAAATGCAGAATATTCCAGGATAAGACATAGGTGTCGAAGGGGAGGGGGAGGGAGAGGAAGCAGAAGCAGAAGCGGAGGGAGGCCAGCATCAAGGTGGGGGATAGGGAGGGAGAGTGGGAGGCAAGGTGATGAATGGGCAGCAGACTACCCAAGGAGATCATCAGACTTGCCTCGCTGTTGTAGGACTCCGGTGAGCCATAGACGTGCATCCCTCTTCAATTGTGCCATACTCTCCGACACCTCAACCTCCACGACGATGCTGGGTACAAGGATGGACGGGTCGCGGGGTAGGCTGCCCAGTCGGGCTGCTTGCAGACGAGCTGTTTCGTTTAGCTAGAAGCATTATTATGTTTGATTGTAGCAAGTTCCACTCAAATGAACACATACTGGCATCAGAACATGCAAGCAAGGTCATGTTGAACCCTGGATTGATGACTCGGCCGAGGCCGGTAATTTCAGCGACAAGGGAACCAACAGCATTACCTTGCGGCCCAATGATGGGGTACATCTTGACCCGCAACCTGCCAGGCGTGATTGTGACACTAGGAAGGACCTCGGAGGGAAGAGATGTGAAGTAGAGACGAGTTTACTGTAGAAGTTGTCGATTGGTAGGGCATCTAGCCTGGAGCATACGGTTGTGATTGCAGAGTCGACAATGAGCGCGTCAGAATAGGAGGCAGTCGTATGGCTGGTATGCATTTTCGATCTGATGAAACCTGAGATATGAAAAACGTTAGAACAGTCAACCAAAAATAGATAGCACTCAACAATTGATCTATTTCCGTCTGTCAGGGGAACCCCTGTTTCCGGCCCTTCCGCTTCCGCATCCGGACCTTCCGGTCCCGTTCCGACCCGTTCCGGCTCCTCCCGATATCACATGGCCTGTGATTCCGCCCGGGACCTCTGCCGATCACTCCGGTTGCTATCACATGCCCCCCGTCCGTAGTTACTTATATACCGGGATCTGACGCGGGTGATCCTTAGTCTTTCTTCTCTTCGGATCCCCCTCGTCAGGTCTGTCCATTTGTATCTGTAGCTACTCTGTGATATTTATCTTCGGATCCCCCTCGTCAGGACTCTTGAGTATACTCGGGCCTTGAGGTTGCCCTTACAGCAGAAGAAAGACTCTAAGGGATTAACCGGCCAAGATTGCGGGTTACGGTTTAGCAGACTCGGACGACTCCGAAAGTGCTCCGGTCTCCCCGAACCCGAATCTTGTCCCCTCCTCCCCTCGTCTAGATCCCTCCATGTCCGACGCGTCCGCGGAAGCCGCCGCCCGGTTGGACCGGATCGAAGCGAGCATCGCGTCGCTTGCAAAACTTGTCCAAAACCAACACCCCACTGCTGCTTCGCCTGCCCCGTCCCTTGCCGACCCGGCTCCGGACCCGGGTCCAGGGTTATTTAAAAATGTTGCTCCTGGAGCGAAATCGGTCCTCCGGCCGAACCCCCCGATCGTCTTCGACGGTGACCGCAAGAACGGCCGGGCCTTCCTTCACCAGGTCCGGTCCTACGCCCGGTTGCTTCCGGAGGCGTTCACGGAGAACGGGGAACCCTCCGAGGAGAAGGTCGTCCGGTACGCCATGTCTTTTATGGCCACCGGTTCCGCACAGCGTTGGGCCGAGCGTCAGTCCAACAAGACCCCGTTCCTCCTCACGAGCTGGGACGCATTCCTCCGGGAGTTCCGGCTCCGGTTCGTCGAGGAGAACGAACAGGACCATGCGCTGAACAAGCTGGAGGGATGCTCGTACCACATGGGCTCCCGGGACGTCTTCCAATACACGGACGACTTCGAGGACCTCGTCGACCTTGCCGGCTTCGAAGACCCTCTCGTCAAGGTCACGAAGTACCGGACGGGCCTCGATCCGGCGATCAACACCGCGATAACCGGATCTTCCGACCCTCCGGACATCCGCGACTACCCCGCTTGGAGGCTTCGTGCCTACCGCCAGTACGAGGCCAAGCTCCGCGCTTCGGAAGCCGCCCTTCCGATGCGCCATGCAACCGCGATGGGTCGCGCCCGGGTGATTCCCGTCGCCCCCGCCGTGGTCTCGACCCCCCAGCCGAGGGCTGCCGTGCCGGTGCTTCCACCTCCGGTCCCTATGGACGTGGACCGCGCCCGCGCCCGCAATGCCCCTCGCCGTGGCTGCTTCCGCTGCGGCGATCCGAACCACTTCGCGAAGGACTGCACCGTTCCGGTCGACATCCGGTCGACTGACGTGCTCGACAAAGTGATCTGGCAGCTGGGAGGCGAGATGCTGGAGGAGCTCCTTGCCAAGGTAGCGTCTGCGCAGGCTGTCGCGGACCGTCCGGTCATTTCGGAACCGGAGGATTTTCCCCTCCGCGACGAGTGAGCGGTGCGCCCTCGTTCGCGTCCCCTAATCGTTTCGCTGTTCTATGTAACGAGTCTGACAATATATCTCTTGCATCCCCCGAAACGATAGACGCACCCCCTGATCCGAGCGGTACTCCGGCCGCTCCGGTCCTTCCGAAAACCCGGCCGCCTCGTAGGCCGTCTTGGGAATGCAAGCTTCCGAAACGGTATACGATTGCCGCCGCTCCGAGCGCCAACTCCCTCCACCTCCCTCTGGAGATTGAGTCTGCCGACAATGCCGCCAAGCTCTCGCTCAAAGGCCTTGTCGACTGCGGAGCCACCTCCGAGTTCATCGACTCCGAGTACGTCCGGTCCACCTCCTTTCCGATCCGGCAGCTCTCGCAGCCAATCCCGGTCTTCAACGTCGACGGTACCCCGAACGAGGCTGGCTCTATCCGGGCCGTCGCGGACGTGGTATTACGCTATAAGGGCCACACCGAGCGCGTGCAACTCGCCGTCACGCGCTTAGGTAAGCAGAAGCTCATCCTTGGCTACTCCTGGCTCCGGAAGCACAACCCGGAGATCAACTGGGACACCCAGGAGGTGCCGATGCCCGTCCGGTTGCAACACCTGCACGGACGAAGCCCGGGCCGAACGCCGACATGCGAAGGCCGTCGCCCAGATCCTCCGGTCCATCCGGTCCCAGCCCAGCGTGGACATCTGCGCTATCGACGTGGATGACTGGAGCGGCGAGGACGACGACGACTTCGACTTCGATGAGGAGTTGCCGGAACTCTCTCCGGATGATTCCGACGATTCCGATGACGAGGACGATCCGCTCGAGGACGGTGACCGGATCCTGTACACCCGGTTCTCGCCTCCGGAGGATATCCGCGCGACCAGCACCGTTTCGCAACGACTGGCCGAGGCGTATGCCAAAAACTCCGCTCCGGCCGGTTCGGAACTTCCGGACTGGGTGCGTGATTTTGAGGCCGTCTTCAACCGGGAGTCCTTCGACTCGCTCCCTGAGAGCCGAACCTGGGACCACGCCATCGAACTCGTTCCGGACTCGAAGCCCGCCAACTGCAAGGTCTACCCGATCTCGCCCCTCGAGCAACGCGAACTCGACGCGTTCATCGAGGAGGGCTTGTCTACCGGACGGATCCGGCCGTTGAAATCCCCGATGGCCTCTCCGGTCTTCTTCGTCAAAAAGAAGGACGGAGGCCTCCGGTTCGTCCAGGACTATCGGGCGCTCAACGCGATGACCGTAAAGAACCGGTACCCCCCCTGCCTCTGATCAACGATCTCATCAATCGTTTGAAAGGAGCCCGGTTCTTTACGAAACTCGACGTCCGGTGGGGCTTTAACAACGTCCGCATCCGGGAGGGTGACGAGTGGAAGGCCGCATTCCGTACCAACCGGGGGCTCTTTGAGCCATTGGTGATGTACTTCGGCCTTACAAACTCCCCGGCGACCTTCCAGACGATGATGAACGACATCTTCCAAGATCTCATCTTGTCTGGCGACGTCATGGTGTACCTCGACGACATCCTCATCGCGCACTCGGACCTCCGGAAGCACCGGGAGATCGTCCGGGAGGTCCTCCGACGTCTCCGGGAGCATAAGCTCTACTTACGACCGGAGAAGTGCGAGTTCGAGAAGTCCTCGATCGAATACCTCGGCGTGATCATCTCTCACGATCATGTGGAGATGGATCCGGTCAAGGTCGCCGGAGTTTCCGCTTGGCCGGCGCCGGAAAACAAGAAGGACGTGCAGCAGTTCCTCGGCTTCACGAACTTCTACCGGCGGTTCATCCGCGACTTTTCCGACATTGCCCGCCCTCTCTTCGACCTCACCAAGAAGGGCCAGGCGTGGGTCTGGACCGACAAAGAGGCCGCTGCGTTCCAAGCCTTGAAGGACGCAGTGGTCACCGAGCCGGTCCTGATCCTTCCGGACGAGTCCCGGATGTACCGGGTTGAGGCGGACAGTTCCGACTTCGCGTCCGGAGCTGTCCTCTCTCAGGAGGGTTCCGACGGGAAGTGGCATCCGGTTGCCTTCTTCTCCAAGAGCTTGAGTCCGGTCCAGCGCAACTACGAGATCCACGACAAGGAGATGCTGGCGATCATCCGGGCGCTCGAGGAGTGGCGGCACTTCCTCGAGGGCTCTCAGCATCCGGTCGAGATCTGGACGGACCACAAGAACTTGGAGTACTTCCGGAAGGCGCAGAACCTCAACCGGAGGCAGGCCCGGTGGTCCCTGTACCTGTCCCGGTTCGACTTCTCGCTTCACCACAAACCCGGACGCCTTATGGGCCGCGCGGACGCCCTGTCCCGACGCGCTGACCATGGAGCGGCTTCGGACAACCAGGATGTGACGCTCCTGACTCCACAGCTGTTCCATATCCGTGCGTTAGAGGGTGTTATAGTCTCCGGACCGGAAGTCCCGATCCTCCGCGAGATCCGTGATGCCCTCGCCGGCGTACCTGACCTCGAGGACCCCCGTCGCTCTCGCGGCCCGGGAACTTTTGAAGGTTCGTGGCGCCCGGTCCTCCCGGTCCTCCGAGTGGCATGTCGAGTCCGGTCTGCTCTATTTCCGTGGCAAGATCGTTGTTCCCCGGAACAAGGACCTTCGTCGCCGGATCTTGGAGCAGCACCACGACACCCGCATTGCTGGGCATGCCGGCCGTTTCAAAACGTTGGAGCTCATTTCCCGGAACTACTGGTGGCCCCAGCTGTCCCGTCACGTTGGCCGGTATGTAGCGACCTGCGACTTGTGTCTCCGGACCAAGGCGCTCCGGAAGCTTCCGGTCGGGGAGTTGCACCCGACGGAGATTCCGGAGGAGCGCTGGAGTGCCGTGTCGGTGGACTTTGTCGTCGAACTTCCGGAAGCGCACGGCTACAATGCGATCATGGTTGTAGTCGACGTCCTCGGTAAGCGAGCCCACTTCATCGAGTGCCACACCCAGATCGACGCTGTTGGTGCGGCCCGGCTCTTTTACCGGAACGTCTGGCGCCACCACGGAACTCCGGAGAAGTACATCTCCGACCGGGGCCCTCAGTTCGTAGCGGAGTTCACCACCGAGCTCTGGCGCCTCATCGGAATCAAACCCGCGACCTCCACGGCGTACCACCCGCAGACCGACGGGCAGACGGAGCGGGTAAACCAGGAGATGGAGCAGTTCATCCGGCTTTTCACTAATTACAAGCAGGATGACTGGGACGAGCTCCTTCCGGCCGCGGAATTCGCCTACAACAACCACATTCACTCTTCTACGCAACAGGTCCCGTTCATGACGGACACCGGACGGCTCCCCCGGATGGGTTTTGAGCCGAACGGCTTGCGTTCGAAGGTTGAGTCGGTAAACGAGTTCCGAGACCGGATTGCATCCGGAGTCTCCGAAGCCCGCGCAGCTCTGGTAAAGGCGAAAGAGGAGTTCAAGCGGTACTACGATCGTCGGCGCACTCCGGCTCCGGACATCAAGGTCGGAGATCGTGTCTGGGTTGATGCCTCAGACGTCCAAACGACCCGCCCCTCGGTCAAGCTCTCTCACCGACGACTGGGCCCCTTCAAGGTCATCCAAGTCGTCGGCCAAGGTGCGTATAAGCTTGCGCTCCCCCCCCGTCTCTCCGGCCTCCACCCGGTCTTTCCGGTCGTGAAGCTTCAGCTCGCGGAAGAGGACCCCTTCGAAGGCCGCCCCGGCTACGACGAGCCTCCTCCGGTCATCGACGAAGAGGCCCCTCCGGACGCCGCGCCGGAGTGGGAAGTACAGGAAATCCTGGAAGCCAAGATACGCTATGGCGGACTCTGGTATTATTGTCGGTTTAAAGGATATGATAACTCACATGATAAATGGGTTAAGCATTCCGACCTTTTCGCCCCGGACCTCGTCGCCGACTACTACCGGAGATACCCTGCTGCCCCTCGCTCCATCGCCTCCGCCGCTTTCGACTCGCTCCCCTTCCGGGACCCGGCCCTCCGTATCCGTTCTATGCGTCGAGGCGCCGCATTCCAAGGGGGGGGTGATGTCAGGGGAACCCCTGTTTCCGGCCCTTCCGCTTCCGCATCCGGACCTTCCGGTCCCGTTCCGACCCGTTCCGGCTCCTCCCGATATCACATGGCCTGTGATTCCGCCCGGGACCTCTGCCGATCACTCCGGTTGCTATCACATGCCCCCCGTCCGTAGTTACTTATATACCGGGATCTGACGCGGGTGATCCTTAGTCTTTCTTCTCTTCGGATCCCCCTCGTCAGGTCTGTCCATTTGTATCTGTAGCTACTCTGTGATATTTATCTTCGGATCCCCCTCGTCAGGACTCTTGAGTATACTCGGGCCTTGAGGTTGCCCTTACACCGTCCCGCCCGCCGCAGCTGAAGTGGTCGTGGTGCTGGGAGGTGCTGGGTGTAGGATAACCACCCTCACGTACCTACTTGTTTGTCTTTGCTAAACACGTTGTTCATGTTGTGGGCCCACGAGTACCCAGGTACAGTCCAGGAGGTAAAGGGAATATGCAAGGAATATGGCTTTCGATGTCCGATCCGGATTTTGTCCAAAATCACCGTTTCCGTCTGCATAGAAAACAACTTTTCCACGCTTTTTGACCTTGGATTCATGCGTTTCTCGCAAATTCGCTCTGAAGAGGTCAAAAAGTGCCCAAAATTTGGAACACTTCCGTTCGCATAACCGAATCGAACATTGTTCGGGTTATTACCCTTACCTTGTCCAGGTATCCCTTCGCCCATCAGACTTTTGACAATTAGGTTGTGAGCTTGAACAAGCCCAAACAACCCCGAACAAGCTCAAACAAGCTCCCGAGCGCGCAACCCGACAACCTGAGTCCAAAAAACCACAACCTTGCTCGTTCGACTCCCGAAAAGGGCAAATAATCGGGATTGATTTGTGCCCAGAGCCAGCATGCCGACAGAAAACCCACGAAGAATTATTTATTATTTACCTTCTCGCTGGTTCCTGGCACCATGGCTACCATCTCAACTTCTTGGAAGGTGATTTTTGGGCCTCACGAGGTTGTGAGCTTGGACGATTCTAATGAGAAACCCGGTTTCTCGTGAAACCCTCCCCAATTTGGGAATTTTGAGGAAACCCAGCCGAAAGTCTATTGTGGCCCCCCTACCTGGCCACTTGGGTATTTAAGCCATAAAGATAGATTTTTCTTGTTCAACTTGAATGGTGGGTTCTAGTGGAACCTCTTGCCGCCCTATAAACCAAATTTGATGCAACTCAGCATCTCTGATGCGATGCTGTGCAGGCTTTCGGATCGGGGGAACGGTGTGGCGTGCAAATTTCTTATTTTGGACGGCTCGCGCCCACAATCAATTTTCTCCTTCTCCTCCAGTTCTTGCTCAATATCCAGGATTTTGGGCTCGTTCTCTTTGCACAACTCCCCGCTAGTGCTCCAGCTCTCTCAAACCGCAAACGCTGGCCCAGGATCCATCCGTTGGGCCGTTTTCCTCAGTCACAAGGTGGGACAAGCTCGCCAAGATGGCCATCGACTTATGGTGCGACACCAACATGAGAACGGCCCAGACTGTGGTGTGTCTGGTCCCTGGGCACTATAAACCCCCTCCCATATCTGTTCGATTTTATCAATTTTATTCCCTCAGGAATCCTCCTCGTTGTAGCCAGTGATGGATTATTGGCCCTCCGTCTTTCGAGATTTTCTGTGGGAGATGGGAAGTGTTAGTAGCGTGACCTATGGTTCAAGTGTGTCTCTATGGCATCCTAAAAGTATCTCAATGCTTACTTTGAGAATCAAGCATCTCTGGCATCGTTATGTTGCCCGTTCTTGAAATCCACCCTCATGGATAATCTGTAGTCCTGTCCCTGAACAGCCACAGATAGGCTAACCGATGGGATACAAAGTTCTAACATTTGTGGAAACATGGCGCTGTGACTCTGGAACAGTTACCGAACCTCAATAACTTGTCGCAGTCAATAATTACACGGTGTTCAATGTAAAAGACCTCATTGTAAGGGCAACCTCAAGGCCCGAGTATACTCAAGAGTCCTGATGAGGGGGATCCGAAGGTAAATATCACAGAGTAGCTACAGATACAAATGGACAGACCTGACGAGGGGGATCCGAAGAGAAGAAAGACTAAGGATCACCCGCGTCAGATCCCGGTATATAAGTAACTACGGACGGGGGGCATGTGATAGCAACCGGAGTGATCGGCAGAGGTCCCGGGCGGAATCACAGGCCATGTGATATCGGGAGGAGCCAGAACGGGTCGGAACGGGACCGGACAGTCCGGATGCGGGAGCGGAAGGGCCGGAAATAGGGGTTCCCCTGACATCACCCCCCCCCCTTGGAATGCGGCGCCTCGACACATAGAACGGATACGGAGGGCCGGGTCCCGGAAGGGGAGCGAGTCAAAAGCGGCGGAGGTGATGGAGCGAGGGGCAGCGGGGTATCTCCGGTAGTAGTCAGCGATGAGTTCCGGGGCGAAAAGGTCGGAATGCTTAACCCATTTATCATGTGAGTTATCAATGCGGGTGTCGTGGTGCTGCTCCAAGATCCGGCGACAAAGGTCCTTGTTCCGGGGAACAACGATCTTGCCACGGAAGTAGAGCAGACCGGACTCGACATGCCACTCGGAGGACCGGGAAGACCGGGTGCCACGAACCTTCAAAAGTTCCCAGGCCGCAAGAGCGACGGGGTCCTCGAGATCAGGCTCGCCAGCAAGGGCGTCACAGATCTCGCGGAGGATCGGGACTTCTAGTCCGGAGACTACAACACCCTCTAACGCACGGATATGGAATAGCTGTGGAGTCAGGAGCGTCACATCCTGGTTGTCCGAAGCCACTCCGTGGTCAGCACGTTGGGACAGGGCGTCCGGGCTTGTGGTGAAGCGGGATGATCGCCAGCATCTCCTTGTCGTGGATCTCGTAGTTGCACTGGACCGGACTCAAGCTCTTGGAGAAGAAGGCAACCGGATGCCACTTCCCGTCAACACCCTCCTGAGAGAGGACAGCTCCGGACACGAAGTCAGAACTGTCTGCCTCAACCCGGTACATCCGGGACTCGTCTGGAAGGATCAGGACTGGCTCGGTGATCACTGCGTCCTTCAGGGCTTGGAACGCAGTGGCCTCCTTGTCGGTCCAGACCCATGCCTGGCCCTTCTTGGTGAGGTCGAAGAGAGGGCGGGCGATGTCGGAAAAGTCGTGGATGAACCGCTGATGGAAGTTTGTGAAGCCGAGGAACTGCTGCACATCCTTCTTGTTTTCTGGCACCGGCCAAGCAGAAACTCCGGTGACCTTGACCGGATCCATCTCCACATGATCGTGAGAGATGATCACGCCGAGGTATTCGATCGAGGACTTCTTGAACTCGAACTTCTCCAGTCGCAAGTAGAGCTTATGCTCCCGGAGACATCGGAAGACCTCCAGGATGATCTCCCAGTGCTTCCGGAGGTCCGAGTGCATGATGAGGATGTTGTCGAGGTACACCATGACGTCGCTGGACAAGATGAGATCTTGTAAGATGTCGTTCATCATTGTCTGGAAGGTCGCCGGGGAGTTGGTAAGGCCGAAGTATATCACCAATGGCTCAAAGAGCCCCGGGTTGGTACGGAATGCGGCCTTCCATTCGTCACCCTCCCGGATGCAGACGTTGTCAAAGCCCCACCGGACGTCGAGTTTTGTAAAGAACCGAGCCCCTTTCAAACGATTGATGAGATCGTTGACCAGAGGCAGGGGGTACCAGTTCTTTACGGTCATCGCGTTGAGCGCACGATAGTCCTGGACGAACCGGAGGCCTCCGTCCTTCTTTTTGACGAAGAAGACCGGAGAGGCCATCGGGGATTTCGACAGCCGGATCCATCCGGTAGACAAGCCCTCCTCGATGAACGCGTTGAGTTCGCGTTGCTCGAGGGACGAGATCGGGTAGACCTTGCAGTTGGCGGGCTTCGAGTCCGGAACGAGTTCGATGGCGTGGTCCAAGGTTCAGCTCTCATGGAGCAAGTCGAAGGACTCCCAGTTGAAGACGGCCTCGAAATCATGCACCCAGTCCAGAAGTTCCGAACCGGCCAGAGCGGAGTTTTTGGCATACGCCTCGGCCAGTCATTGCGAAACGGTGCTGGTCACGTGGATATCCTCTGGAGGCGAGAACCGGGTGTACAGGATCCGGTCACCGTCCTCAAGCGGATCATCCTCGTCATCGGAATCGTCGGAATCATCCGGAGAGAGTTCCGGCAACTCCTCATCGAAGTCAAAGTCGTTGTCGTCCTCGCCGCTCCGGTCATCCACGTCAATAGCGCAGATGTCCATGCTGGGCTGGGCCCAGATGGACCGGGGGATCTGGGCGACGGCCTTCGCATGTCGGCGTTCAGCCCAGGCTTCGTCCGAGGTGTTGCAGCTGGACGGGCATCGGCTCATCTTGACCTCCTGGGTGTCCCAGTTGATCTCCGGGTTGTGCTTCCGGAGCCAGGAGTACCCAAGGATGAGCTTCTGCTTACCTAAGCGCGTGACAGCGAGTTGCACGTGCTCGGTGTGGCCCTTATAGCGTAATACCACGTCTGTGACGGCCCAGATGGAGCCAGCCTCGTTCGGGGTACCGTCGACGTTGAAGACCATGCGAAAGCTGCCGGATCGGAAAGGAGGTGGACCGGATGTACTCGGAGTCGATGAACTCGGAGGTGGCTCTGCAGTTGACAAGGCCCTTGAGCGAGAGCTTGGCGGGGCTGTCGGCAGACTCAATCTCCAGAGGGAGGTGGAGGGAGTTGGCGCTCGGAGCAGCGGCAATCGGGTACCGTTTCGGAAGCTTGTGTTCCCAAGACGGCCTACGAGGTGGCCGGGTTTTTGGAAGGACCTGAGCGGCCGGAATACCATTCGGATCAGGGGGTGCATCTATCGTTTCGGGGGATGCAAGAGATATATTGTCAGACTCGTTACATAGAACAGTGAAACGATTAGGGGACGCGAATGAGGGCGCACCACTCACTCGTCACGGAGGGGAAAATCCTCCGGTTCCGAAATGACCGGACGGTCCGTGACAGCCTGCACGGACGCTACCTTGGCGAGGAGCTCCTCCAGCATCTCGCCTCCCAGCTGCCGGATCACTTTGTCGAGCACGTCAGTCGACCGGATGTCGACCGGAACGGTGCAGTCCTTCGCGAAGTGGTTCGGATCGCCGCAGCGGAAGCAGCCACGGCGAGGGGCATTGCGGGCGCAGGTGCGGTCCATGTCCATAGGGACCGGAGGCGGAAGCACCGGCACGGCAGCCCTCGGCTGGGGGGTCGAGACCACGGCAGGGGCGACGGGAATCACCTGGGCACGACCTGTCACGGTTGCATGGCGCATCAGAAGGGCGGCTTCCAAAGCGTGGAGCTTGGCCTTGTACTGCCAGTAGGCACAAAGCCTCCAAGCAGGGTAGTTGCAGATGTCTGGAGGGTCGGAAGATCCGGTTATCGCGGTGTTGATCGCCGGATCGAGACCAGTCCGGTACTTCGTGACCTTGACAAGAGCGTCCTCAAAGCCGGCAAGGTCGATGAGGTCGTTGAAGTCGTCTGTGTACTGGAAGACGTCCCGGGAGCCCATGTGGTACGAGCGTCCCTCGAGCTTGTTCAGCGCATGGTCCTGTTCGTTCTCCTCGATGAACTGGAGCCGGAACTCCCGGAGGAATGCGTCCCAGCTCGTGAGGAGGAACGGGGTCTTGTTGGACTGACGCTCGGCCCAACGCTGTGCAGAACTGGTGGCCATAAAAGACATGGTGTACCGGACGACCTTCTCCTCGGAGGGTTCCCTGTTCTCCGTGAACGCCTCCGGAAGCAACCGGGCGTAGGACCGGACCTGGTGAAGGAAGGCCCGGCCGTTCTTGCGGTCACCGTCAAAGACGATCGGGGGGTTTGGTCGGAGGACCGATTTCGCTCCAGAAGCAACATTTTTAAATAACCCTGGACCCGGGTCCGGAGCCGGGTCGGCAAGGGACGGGGCAGGCGAAGCAGCAGTGGGGTATTGTTTTTGGACAAGTTTTGCAAGCGACGCGATGCTCGCTTCGATCCGGTCCAACCGGGTGGCAGCTTCCGCAGCGGACGCATCGGACATGGAGGGATCTAAACGAGGGGAGGAGGGGACAGGATTCGGGTTCGGGGAGACCGGAGCACTTTCAGAGTCGTCCGAGTCTGCTAAACCGTAACCCGCAATCTTGGCCGGTTAATCCCTTAGAGTCTTTCTTCTGCTGTAAGGGCAACCTCAAGGCCCGAGTATACTCAAGAGTCCTGATGAGGGGGATCCGAAGGTAAATATCACAGAGTAGCTACAGATACAAATGGACAGACCTGACGAGGGGGATCTGAAGAGAAGAAAGACTAAGGATCACCCGCGTCAGATCCCGGTATATAAGTAACTACGGACGGGGGGCATGTGATAGCAACCGGAGTGATCGGCAGAGGTCCCGGGCGGAATCACAGGCCATGTGGTATCGGGAGGAGCCGGAGCGGGTCGGAACGGGACCAGAAGGTCCGGATGCGGGAGCGGAGGGGCCGGAAACAGGGGTTCCCCTGACAATATGAGCAAATGTCTGCCTTGGTTTCATGTAAAGCACTGTCGGGTCTAGTATGAATATACCCAGAAACTTCAACTACAAACTCCTGGACTATATTGAAGGCTCTATGTTGCATTTTTTGCATCCCGAACATAACACAAACATAATGCACGGTTGCAGAATATACATCTTCCTACCATACATGTTGTAAATATGGTTTTCTCCTGATTGAACACGAAAGGGGGGTTGTTTTCAAGCACTAGTTGAGGTGTAGGGGGCCCCCTCCGGATGAGTCGGAGCCCTGATGTTTCTTTGTACAAGCTTTCTTTGCTTCTTGAGCATTGAAATATATGTTGTACTCATTCCTACAAGACCCATTTACCTACCTGAAACCTACAACAATGTTACAAAAGGTAATTTGCCTGAATGCTACATTGATTTTCGATGTTTCGATGTTTCACTGTTTAAATTGGTTCAAAGTCTGCTGCAAGGCAGGTTTTGATATATATTAGCAGCATCATAGAGCTTACAAGGTCATTCCCAACTGTCGAGAAAAATTAAATGGTTTTGAATCTGACATTTCTGAACTTTCACCAAGGTTCAACTATAAACCTTGGTTGACTTTTGCACCTATTCGTGCACCCGATGAAAAAAATCTTCTAAATCATCAGGGGTTGGGATCTAATGATCAGGGCAGGGTGGGGCAGCATGGAACTATTTTATGTGGGCCAAATCTTATTTTTCCTGCCCAAGTTTTCATTTGTAGAGCCTGTTTACATTGAGTGGATGGTTATTCAATTTGTGATTGGCCGATCAATTCCCGGCCCGGTAAGCGTCAGAGCCCCTCTCTCGATTTCGAACCCTGTCCACAGGTTGTTTTCTTTGCGGAAGAATGTTTGCAACATTATAAAACAACACAAGCTTGTGATCTGAGTCATTATTCATGGACCATGATTGTACAGGCCTCTTCTGTGTAAGGGAAGAGGCCTCCGACGACAATTGTGCTGGAAGGGCCAGCATATTCAAGGGGTATCAGCCTGATGTACTTGTATATCACCATGAAAAAGATGATTCTCTTCAAGCCCTGAACTAGATCTACATGCAGTTACCCTGATCGCATTAAGCCCGTAGGGGGCCCCCTACGTATTTCTGCCTCCGGTATTTTGCGTCCTGTGGACGAAGGACGTGGCAGCTTGATACAAAAATCACCATGGAGGCACACACAGGTACTTGCAGCACAGAGGCATAAGAATAAGTGTGTAAGCACATATATTAAAGGAGATTGTGGGGCTCCGACGGAATGTAAGAGGCTATAGTATCTTTGCTGAAAAGGTGCAGACCCATGTGTACTCCTTTGAGGCGTGAAAATATCATTTTGGTGGGGAAGTACTTCACAAAAGCAAGTATTAGGTGACCGTCGGTGCCCCCCTACGATATCTCTGGCCCTGCTGAACCAAAACCCCATGGTGTGGAATGAAGCACAATTGAGTGCTTAGAACTCAAAAGGTTGATTCAGTAATTATAAATCAAACGGAAATGTATACAGCTGGAATACAACTACAATTAATTCCCTGAAAGCGTCGGGGGCACCCTACAAATTGATGCATTGTGACTTATCTGGTCTTTCAAAATGATATTTGGTACTTGTTTCACCTCTACTATGAGGCAGATGCACTACAACTGATTCCAGATCACATATAGATGAGCAGTAGGGGCACACTATAAAATTCTGTCGTGAATTGGGTGATACCCACACTTTAGCAAAGCGAAAACTATGTAATAAGCCAGATAGGTTACTGGACAGAGTAAGTAACCTAATAGGATTATGGCGAAAGCAGGGTTTCTGTGAAAACGGGAGGGGCCCCTACAATATGCAATTGTGCTGTGAGATATGAACACTTTGGCAGAGCCAAAACGCGGGGGCCCCAAAATCGTTCGAAATGAACCGCGGGAAAATTCGGGGAATGGCCGAGAAAGCGGTGCCGGACACGTGAAATGATCCTGCCCTTTTTGGAACAGGCACCGACGGCACTGACGTTTTCCGGGTGCATGAAAAGGGACCTAGGAGGGGGGGTTACGTAATAGCGTCGGGACTCCCTTAGGTGGACGGGTTGTTGACGACGACAAGTCAGGTTTGTCGGGCCGCGGTTTTTTTCTGTGAAACAGTAACGGCCCGGTGGTCGAGAAACGAGGCAGTAGTAAAGAGAAATACCATGTCTGCTTTGTGGGTGTTCCAGCTTATCTCATTCTTGTTTTTTTTATTTATCTTCTCATTCTTTGTATCGCTATATACCCCCAAGACTCTTATATACCCTCACCCTATTGAATTGAATTGTTTGCATTTAGGTGTACGAGCAGTGGCTATTCTACGACAGTCGGCTCCGAAGCTTGATCGTAACAATTGATCTTTGTGGGCGCGGTCCAAGCGATACATTCAAAATAGGAATTGATATACAGCGATGAAAGTAAACAGCCTATGTGCAGGAAATACGAAGTAAAATGGTACAGAAGGGAAATGAGGAGCCCGGGAAAGTTCGACCGGCTGCATTTGCATCTGTTGCGGAAGAATCTCAGTCTGGGAGCGGGTATTCAGAGTCGTGACACGGCGGGAAGGAAGGGAAAGGGCCCACAGCCGCGCCCATTAGAGGAGTATCTTGGGTCGACGTAGCCTGGTCTAGGGGGCTGCTGTAGGCCACCTACAACGAGGAATTTGTGATGAGAGAGAAGGATACGGGAATCGGCATACATACCAGATTGCGGCGGCCTCTGAGCCCTAAAATAAGTGGGTTGAATTGAATATATTAAACACAGAAGGGAGAGATTGTATACTCACATTGCCATGCTAATTTGATGCCCTGTAGGGCCGTCCGGAGAGCGCGGAGCGCCGGGGGTAGAAGATGCATAAGGTACGGTTTGATAGCTTGGCTTGGGGTAATCCTTAGGCCGTTGTGAGGATGGCTGGGGATCTTCGGAGAACCCGCCTAAGAAATTATTGGTTAAACTCGAGACAAGAACATCGGATTGACTCACGATGCCGGCCCCCGAGATCCTGGGGAAATTCATTTATTCGTTGTGATGTCGTATACGCCGGCGTGCGCCCGACGGCGGAGGGGCCATCTGTAACAAATCAGTGAACGGATAATTTACGACCGAATGCGATGATTTTACTGTAAGGTCCCGGAGTAGCTGAGCGCGACCCGAATTTATCATGGTGACGACCTGCAAACATCTGGTTAGCCTAGCGCAAATGAGAAGAGAAATCACTCGCCAGCGGTACGGGGCGGATCAGGGATCGGTGTACCCATTCGCACATCTAAGGCCCCAGTCGGTGCTGCGTGGTTGTAGTCTCTAGGATCGAATGGTCGATTGAAATTTTGCTGGTATTCCTGCGCTCTTGCATGGCTTTGGGGCGAATATGAAGCGCTGTCGAAAGTGACTATCGATATCGTAAAACAAAGCAAAAGATCTGCAGAAGCATAGAACGCACAAGACACCGTGTCCCCGTTTTGTTTGCGACCCCCATCCTCGTATTTCTTGTTGCGGTTAGATCCTGGCGTAGACATGGCGAAATATCTGAGACATTGTCCTAAGTTGCTCTATTATACCTTTGTTCCTTGTCTCTGCCTTGAGGCGCGGCTACCGTACCCACAGGTGTCTTCGAGAGGTATCAGATCCCTTTGAGAGGTATCAAGATCCCTTTGAGGAGTTTGAAATCACATTTGCGGGGTTAAAATTGTTTCTGTTGATCACCTCGAGGCGTCGCGGCAATCTTCTATCCCTTGCAGCGGGCCGTGGTTCAAACGACTGGCCCGAATGGGGACTATGTTCTCAATCCTTTTATATTCCGACCGATGTGCGCTTGGACAACGTTGACGACTGCTGATGTGCGATGAATCATGATCAAATTGGACATTGCTCCCAGTATCGAAGCACAATTTTGATGGCAAGCTCGTCCTACCCCTAATCTACCCGAGGTAAGTAGGCCAGGCGTGTTTGACGATTCTCATTTCAGCTTTGCTCATTTCTGCCAATTGAACAGAAAAACGTGATATGAAAGGGGAGTTTGCGAAAATCGAACATAAGACTAGGTTGAATTTGAAGCACCCCAGACGTGCATTTGCCGAGCATTCAAAAACATAGCCCTAAATTGTGCAGTTCCTCGATGAGAGCAGACGGATTTTCCAATCCGGCGAAGTGTCCCCCAAAATTGTGCTCTGAACGACGCGTTTAGTACATACTTGACCTGGAATTAGTAACAACCTTTGTAGAGAACTAGGTTCCCAACTTGTTGGACGTATTTCATTGGCCACAGCATGAGATCGAATTTGTGAACGCGAATCAACATCGGCGCATCAGTTGGCGGTTTAACATAGTCCGATGAGAACGTGTTCGGATTCTGCGCGTAGATCCAGACCGGAGACTGGAAAGTCTTGATCAAATAGTACAGCGAAACCATGGTTAGCAAAGTCTCGTGAGTTATAGCGGATGGCGGTGTCCCAGCCCGCGGGTCAGACCCTGTGCTGCGTCAGCATAGTAACCCGTACGGAATGGGTAGACACGCACACAGTTGAATGTTGCCACCGATCCAAGCTGATTGGCCAACCGGATTGTCTTGCAGGGCAAGACCGATACTACTGGGCTGTCAAGGGACTTTTGGTCTATTGCTTACGAGGAAGGAATAAGAGTCAACTGCACCTTGGATGTCTGCTGCACAACATATCCCATTACTCGCGCTCTATAATCCATGGTACGCTGCTCTACTGTTTTGGCGATGTCCGACAGCGTGATGTTGTTCGCGGCGATCTCTTCCGTGTCGGGGCGAGGAACGGCACAAACCTCTAATGCGCCCCGCGGACACTAGTGTTATATGAGCAGTACATAGAGTATCCTATTTGCGAGCCCTTGAAACGAGATCAACTACAGAAGCGCGAACCTACACAGGAGATTTACCCGATCGGTTCCATGGAGGGCATAGGTTGAATATCCGAGGACATCGGTCATCAGGGTGTTGAACAGACGGGCATTATCAGCGCTGCTCCAGTTTTGAGGCGGCGGGGAAGAAAAGATGAATCCTGGGAGTGAGGGAGCTACAATGTTGAAGGAAACTCGTTGCCCAGTTGGATTCGTCCACAATCGGGTCAATGGTTTGATTACTGGTAGAAATTCTTGAAAAGAGCCTGGAAGACGTAAGTGGTCGATCAACTCTCAAATTGGCGAGCATATTCACCGGGCCATCCATGGAGCAGTAGTAGCGGAATCGCATCTTGCTCTCGAGATTTGTGATGTACAAAACGGATTGTTTGCCCCTCGATAGGGCTTGTGAACTGAAAAAGTCTTGTTGTAATCAGTCAGTCGATCAGGAACGAGGCAGGAAAATTCCCACTCATTCAACGCGGCTTCCTGCTTTGCCCAATCGAAGTCATCCAACCATTTTGCCTTCAACTCACGCAAAAAGGTCCAGTTCGATTCCAAACTCGATATCTGCTGCAGGATATAGAGGTTTCGCTGGAAGTTGCGTATTGTGTGAAAGTATTTTCAGGTGGGGCAGTTCAGGCATGAGGTCGACTCGGAAAGGCTGCACATCAAACGTGGTATCGTTTCTCCTCGCGCACACAAAGAACACTGTGGATAATAGACCAAAAGTTCGAAGGATAAGCGCAGCAGCCATATCGAAGGGGCTTGCTCAGGTCCCATCCCGCGTAGTCTGTGCTTCGCTTTGATCAAAGCGTCCCCAAAGTATGTGCCAGTCAGCCGACCTGGGCAGTGAGTACAGTACTTCGCAAGTATGCTAGATTGCTGTCAACGGTGGCGCTGGTGGCGCGCCTTCGACGGCGAGGGACCGCGGAGATCTTAGTGCCTCATGTGCTCTGAAACAATTTTTTGGGGAGAGATTCCATATACCTGGCAGAAGTTGCTGCAGAAGAGACAAAGGAGAAAGAGAGAAGGGGCGTGGCTGTGCGGGAACTCGGCCCGATAGGGGCCCGACTGGCAATTGTCCTTCATCTCAGAATATATTCCTAACCCCATGGCCGAGCCTTCTACCTCGACGTCGACGCCTGAACAGATTCCTCCTGGTGTTATGGAGGCGCTTATGCGCCCATCCAAAAACAGTCCCGTCTCGCGTAGCCTTGCATCGTTCTCGGGCGGCGTCACCGATGTTAGCATGACCGAGTCTGATTTTCTGGTCAACAAATACGATCTCCTCTGTCCGCGTCCCGAGTGTGGAAGTAAAATTCTCCGCACTGGCGTCGGTAAGCTCGTTGAGAAGGATAGTGTTCAGGTACGCGTCCGTTTCAATATCCTCGAGATCGATATGTAACAACCCAAGATGGAGCCTGCGGATCGCACTCCAGCACTCCTCCCGCCTATGCCTGACACACCTGCCTTAGCGACATGGTGGCTTGTTGCTCCGTCCCCGATGGAGTTTGAGAATATTGGTTTCTCAAAGCCATTGAGCAATGGTGCGTCTGCTCTGAGTCACCAGTGTATTACGCGACGGCCATAATTGTTTTCACTCAGACGCTGGTGTTCAGATGAAACTTCTCACCTGTGCTGAATGCGATTTGGGACCCTTGGGTTGGAGCGAGGTCGGTGGGTCGGAGTTCTGGTTGGCAAGTTCCAGAGTCGGGTATCGCGCTTGAACGACTTATTTAATTCCGAAACCCAAAATCCTTCCTGATACATATATGACTGCAGCAGTCTTTCCCTTCGGTTTCGGCGTCCATGTAATTTTTATTGGACCATCCGAACTATCATAATATATGCTGGCCATTCCAAAGATGTTTCGCTGGAGCCGTCTCTTGCTGTTCGTCAACAAATAACCATTGAGATTAGCAAGTCGAAGTTCTGAGCTTTATCCATCTTTTTTCTACATGCAACTGCGGAAAACCCCGTACGAAAACTCACTCTGAAACGAGTCGGAGCAGGGCTCGTTGTGTTGAAGCCGCTATAGTCGCGATTGAGGGGCTTGAATCCCCTAATTTTTCGCTTCCTTCGCAGGCCAGACACTAATACTCAATAATTCCATTCGTTGTCTTAACCCTGGCCGTTAGAGACAATGTTATATAATGCTTGGGAGCAATCGAACCCAAATGCAACTGCGAAATGAGCACAATGAACAATTCAATTAAATACAAGCACCATTAAGTATAACTACAGAGAGAAAGAAAAGGGTATAGGGGCCGGGACAGAAAGAAATGGAGAGGGTATACATGAGGGTATATAAGAGTCTGGGGGTATAAGGGGTATACAGCGCTACAATAAGGAAGTAATAGTTACTATGGACCGAGCAGTCGCATTTAGCGTCTACCCGTGTACCAGCGCTTCTTTTTGAGAATTGGTGGTGGTGTGGCGGCGATGGCCGACCAACGGACGAGAGCGAGGTACACAGCGATATGGGACTGGATAACATAGGATGAGAAGGGATTGTAGCATGTAAAAGAGAAGAAGACATACCAGAAGCCCTACGATGACGCCATGCCTGATGGTTTCGAACCATACAGGGCGGATATGAGAACCGATAGCGACGAGGACGAGGTCGATGGACTGGGTATGCTGTGAGAACGCGACTCTGGAAATGCGGAAAGACCCCACCTGTCCTCGAGCCCAGACGACCACTTCGCGTGCAGCGACGCCAATCCACGCCCTGAGGACGTGACGGGGGACGAGGCATCCGAGAAGGAGTCCATCGCGGAGGAGGGCAAACGACGCAGGTCGAACGTATGAGCCAACGACGACGGCGAGGACGAGGACGATGGACTTGACAGAGAATGCTGTCAGAAACGCGAATATAAAATGGAGATGAACACCCACCTGTCCTCGGGTCCAGGCGGCCAGCTCACGCGCAACGATGCCGATGCACGCCTTGATGACGCGACGACGGCGCTAGAAAAGGAATGAGAATATCGCCTAGCGAGGAGGAGGAGAAAAACGCACCCGGTGACCTCGACGACCCAGCAAGACCACGAGCGCCCCGAAGACGGAATCTATCGCCAGGCGAAGTATGGTCGCCGTCACGAGTCGGTCGAGTTTCTCCAGCTCCTCGCCGAGGCCCAGTCCCCGTTGTGAATTGAACCCGCCCAGATACAGCGCCGCCTTCATGCCCTCGAGGACAATTGCGCTCACTACGGACACCTTTCCAGTTCCGACGACCTCGCGAATGGCGAGGAGAGCGGGAAGCACAACCTCGAGAGCCTCCATGTCGAGCGCACCGATGTCGAAGAGTGACATGGTTTCGGCGTCCGGAGGGTGGTGGTGGGTGTCGGAGACGGCGACGAAGGGGTCGTTGCTGTCGAAGATGTGGTCGGCGGTGATGGCGGTCGCGTTGGGGCCGTCGTTGGCCGATGGCCCGAAGAAGGGGAAACTGAAGGCGTCGGGGACGAACCCAAGGGCGGGAGAGGCGACAACGGGGGCCATGGCGGGTATCGTGGAGGGAATGAGGAGGGAGGTAGAGGCGATGGCAATGGTGGTAGTAGGCGGGTCGTACGCAGTGAGGAGGAGGACGGAGGAGGCGAGAAGGGCGGGGAGCTTTTTGAGGTGTTTGAGGAACATCGTAGTTCGATGTTAAGTGAAGAAAAGAAGCGTGATTTGAGCCCGGCTTATATAGAAAACGGTGGTGGCTGTGTCGTCGCGCCAAACGTGGCGAGGACGCGTCTATGTTCCCCGAGGTTTGCTGCCGATCGATATATACCGCTTAGACCGGCTATCCCCATTTGGGGTTGCTTCCGTCCTGTACCTTGACTTGAAGAGATCCGCCTGGGGTCGCCAGATTGAGTGAGTGAGCTTCCAAAGTGAAAAGGCGTGTAGTTTTACCGTATCCCACAAGGCTATAAGAAAATCGCCCTTTTTGGCGGGTCGCAACGCGTCTCGCTCACTCGTCCATTACGTGACTCGCGTGGCTCCGAGCCCTGTGAGAAGGTGACTTCCAATGGCTTCGCTCGAGAATGGGATGGAGCTGGTGGTGCGTCATAGCGACTGTTCTTCCCGATATCACCCTGGTTGGAGCAGGGAACACGGGAACGTTTGCACCCTGATGGGACTCTCGGTGCGCCATTCAAGACTGGTCCTGGCTTCGTAGCTACCACAGCCAGGACCAAAAACAGACAGTTCCCGTTCCTGTTCCCGTTCCCTACCGTGATGGTCTATACGAAACCGAGCGAAGATGATTGTTCTCGGCCCGTTTTTGGCCGTCGAGAAAGATTTGTCGTCAAGGCCGCTACATACCTCGTGCTTCTGAGCAAAACGCGGGGATCTGCGACGCTCGTCGACGGAATCCGACGTAAAGCTGCAGCTTGGCAAGCGGTGGGTACGATTCGGAGGCACAGGCCAGTTGCATATTTCTATTTACGCGGCAGATTTACCTCAAGAACACGCATGGAAGATCGGTCCTACGTACCGACAACTTGAAGGATGAGAAAGCGCTCTGACTCTGAGGTATGCAAATCGTCTGTTGCGTCGGTTCCACAGGTGTTGTCCTTCGCGCCGTTATGTTTGGATTCTCGACATGAAAAACTTTTATATCCCGAGACGTTAGGCCATCGCTGGTGCTTGGGAAGATGCCGCCGGCCGTAAAGATTCAGGAGAAACCAAGAGGAAACCAGCAAGAAACCTGCCGGCGCCTTGGGAATTTGGAAAGACTCACGGCCTTGATGCAATCAACCTTTCTCATCAAGTTACCATGGCAACCCCTCCTTCCCTATGTACAAGGCTCGAAACTCTTGCAAAAAATCATCTCTTCACGAACTACGGGTTTCCGGCGGATATGTACTCTCGAATCAAGTCTTCTTCCGTGAATTTATGTAAACGCTCGGCCAGAAGTACAATCACTGCGTTCCCAGACCGCCGAGACTGAGGGTGGCGCCCTGTGTCGGGCTGTGGTCGCGCTGACAAGGACACACCACACAATACCAAGTGTTGAAGATGGACGCAAATTATGAATCCGATCTAGATCTCCATTCCAGCTAAGTATGTACAGGGCTTGTAAATAAAGCAGAAGGGTATGTATATGCTGAATTACAAAACAAACAAAAAAACGAGGGTGTGCCAGAAAGCAAAGATCCGGATACACAGATGACTAGCTAGTTCGATGATAATAGATAGATGGTGTAGATTGCAGGTAATATATAAGGGACTGTGGTAGTGAGTGAGTGCATAAGAAAACTGAATCCAGAGTGTGCATAGCAAAAAAAACAACCAAGATGAAAAACAAGACGGCGACCGACTTTTTCTGAATGCGATCATGACCACCAACCGTCAGGACCCTGCGTCGGCGCAAGCGAGACTGTGCTCGGAGTAGGTGACGGCGGAGCCGCACGACCCTGCGGATAGTGGGAATAGGACTGTGTAGGCGGGCGGCGCTTGTTACCCAGACTTGAGTAACGGCTTGTCGGTGTGGGGGTATGCACAACAGGTGCATGCATACTTGCGCCGGTCGTATTGTGGGCACCATTCGGAGGCCCACGAGGCGCGTGCATGGAATCCCACACCGATGGGTGCGGTGGCGAGACGCTGCGCGCGCTCGGTGACGGCGGGCGGCTAGGGTAAACTGTGCTCGCGCGAGAATCAGGTCGGCGTGTGCTGCCGTTGGTGATGGTGCGGTACGGAGACGGGTTGGGGGCAGGGGCAGCTTTCGTAGGTGTTTTGGCACGGCTACGGTCGAGCTCTATCTCCAGCTGATTGACCTTGGCTTCAAGAACCACGATTTGATCGCGGAGTTTGTTGTCCCGGTCCTAGATAAACATATCAACGATAAATTCAGCAGAAGACCGACAGCCGCGTACCTTGGCTAGACGTTCGTCTGCTTCTCGCTCTTCGAGTTGTAGTTTAACCAAGGAGTAGTCGGCGTCCAATTGCGATTGCGATTGCTCCGTTCGGTCGAGCTTAGTTTGAGTCATCTCAAGTTGAGCTTCGTAATCTTTCGCCCGCCTTTCCCATTCAGATGAGCGTTGCTGTGCTTGCGACAAACTTTGGCGGGCAGTGAGAGCAGCTTTCTCGCTGTTCACCACCTTGCCCTCTTGATCTTTAAAGCGCTTGAGAAGCGCAGCATGCTCCCCTTCAAGGACCTTGCTACGATCGCGAACATGCCTCAACTCCTTCAACTCCTCGTTATCAGCTTGTCCGATAAGATTTGTAAGCATCTCGATTTGGCCGGAGGCATGGCGAAGATCATCCCAGTGGCTTTGTTGCGAAGTGAGATGATCATGCTGCTTCTGAAGGGCATTAAGAGCCTGCAATGCGGAATCCTTGTCGCGGGCGGCAAAGGTAGCTTGGAGGTCCAGAGAATCAACCTGATATCTGTCAGTTACGCTCACATGAATCTTATACCACCGTAACGCACCTTGGATTTAAGAGTTTGTTTTTCTGTCATCAATTCGCGGTTGGCCCTCTCCAACTCCAAGATACGCTCTTGGCTCGTCTGATGCGTGACATCAGACGCTTGTAGACGCGCAAGTGCTTTGGCCAGTGCCTCCTCAAGTTCCTTGTTCCTCGCCTCCACGGCAGTCAAGTTAACTGCGTTGGCAGACGTAAAAGACTGAACCTCTTTGAGTTGTGAACGCAGGCGGTCTCTGTCGGCTTCTACGATGGACAGTTTCTCCAAGATGACTTCCTTCTCAACGCGGACTTGGCCGTGCGCACCCCGTGCCTTGGCCACCTGGACTTGGTACTCGGTGTTGCTCCTACGAAGTTCGTCCATCTCACGTTTGTTCGCATCTCGCGTGAGCGCAAACTCAGCGTGCGCTCCTTGGAGGATGTTCGTCGCAGTCGCAAGGGAGTCGGGCAATGCATTCAGGTGTTCCAAAGCTTCTCTGTGCAACGAGAGTTGTTCGCGACTATTCGCCGCAAGACTCCTCTGTTCACCGACGACATCATCGATCACGGCCTTGATGTGTAAAACATGCTCATCGGGACCCGTTGAGTGAGGTACGACACCGTTGGTTTTGGGAACGTTGGCTTGTGCTGCATTGAGAGCCTCGATGGCGGTGATGAGACGAGGCGGGAGATCCGACATCAGATCAATGACTTGCTTGTGAGTCGAGGCCAGATCGGCCTGCTGAGTCGACAAAGACTTCTGGCCGTCCAAGAGCGTCGACAAATGAGTGGTCACTTGTTTCACCGGTTCCAATAAATGTGCCACTCCGTCAGTCACTTTACTGGCCATTGCTTCCGGGTTGAGAGTCCTGTCGCGAACCGCAAGCCGAGAATCAAGCCGTTCGACCACAAGGTCAGCAACCTGCTCTTTGATCTCGAACGCATCGATGGGCGCAATCGCACGGCGGACCTCCGTGCAAAGTTGGAGCGCAATCGCATCCGTGTCCATCTTCGCTCCTTTCAATGAGGGTAACAGAGGTATTATCCTGTCCACAATCAGTCCAGCGGTTTCGCGCTTGTCAGAAGCAAGATCGATGAGCTGCGAGATGTGAGGTTTAACCGCTTGAGTGAGTTTATCAGTAAGATAGTCGTAGTCGACCGCTTCAGGGTGCAGAGAATTGAGAACCGGCGCTAGTGCTGACATAAGAGCGTCCACAATTGAGTCGCGTTCACGGGCAGGGGCAGCAACGCTGACGGCCTCGAGTCGTACCGAGAGCTCCTGGATCGCCTCCACAACCGCGTCCACTGTCCTGTTGTTGAGCTCCTGCATGAGCGGGGTCAGACTTTCGGCTGAGCCAACGGGTATCTGCCCCTGTGACATGCGCATCGCGATGTCCGCCAATTCGCGTTTCAGAATGGCACGAGCCTCTGCATGCCCCTGCTGCACGACGTCTTTGATGAGCTCAAAGTCAATTTCTCCCCGAGCATCCATGTGGCTATCCTCCAGACCACGTGTTGCAGAGTCCTGCAGCTGGCTGCGGAATAACTGCACCACCTCCGTAATCATCGACTCCGCGGCAGGGCTGAGCGAGCTCTTGGCACGCCCAAGGTCGCGCCGAATAACGTCCAGCTTCTCGTCCAGGAGTGCCTCGAGCCGCTGCTCATACTTGTGCATCTCCATCCGACTCGTAAGGTCCATTGCCGCGGATGACTCCTCCGATACAGACGAGTTCGTCGCATCCCGGAGGGCGTCTGGTAAGGACGACCGTCTACGTGAATGGGCAGCAATGGGCCGCCGGACAGACGACGCAAAAAGGTCGTCTGCGGGTGATGCGGGCCGGTTGCCGGGATCCGTAACAAGGCGGGAGCGCGAGATCTTGCGCGAGATTGAGATCGGCGGTACGTTGAGGTCGTCCAGCGATGGCCGGTGCGAGTGGTCGAAGATTTCGCGGGAGCTGAGCCGCGAGCGCACGGTGCGCCGCGTACGCTCGTCACCACTGTTGACCATGGCCTTGAACAGCCCCGCAGGCACAGTATTGCTCGATCGGAAGTCGAGCTGCATGCTCGGTGATGTTCCGTGCGTGAAGTCGAGCGGGATCGGCGCGCGTTTGGGTCGCGCGGAAGGCAGCACAAACTCTGGCTCCTGTGCCGAGTCGGGCTTAGCGGTTCCGACGCTTTCCTCGTTGTTGAGCGTTTCCTCCGCGCCGGGGCTCATCGGCATAAGTGATGGCAGCAGCGGGACGGTATCGCGAGGGCGCATGCCCGTAAAGGTGAACGGCTCTGCAGACGGGTTGAGTGAGCTGTGCGCCGTCGATTCAGGCGCGACACGGCGAATGCTCTGTGGTGAGTCGATATTCGGCGGGAAGCGGAACGACGACATGCTGTCCCCCTCCTCAATCGACCCCGCACTGAGGCTGCGACGCTGGCGCTTCTCGCGTCCTTGCGTCTTGTACGGTGTCGATTCGGCCGTGGGCTGTACCACAGGCTCGGGATCGGGGAACGCGACGTGTGGCACGCCCGGTGGTGGCTTGAAGGTGAACCCGCTGGGCTTGAATTCAGCAGCAGCCGGGTTGAAAGTCGTGGTTGGTTTGAACTCCATGGGTCTGAACTCCACTGCGGCGGGATTGAGAGCGGTACCAATCGAAGGCAGCCGTGAGTGTGTGATTAGCGGTGCTTTCGGTGGCGTCTGGGGGCGATGAGTGCTCCAGGGATTGGATGACTCTGCCGGCGCGCCAAAAACAAACTGTTCGACGGGGGCACCAAACACAAACGGTTTAGCATGCGGGTTCAATGAATCACGGCGGGGCATGAACGTGTGCGGCTGCTGTTGATGTTGGGGCTGGGGGAACGTAAAGTTATCCGACGGCAGTCGAGAGTGTGCCTGTGCCGGATCGTGAGCAGTGAAATTACCGGACGTCGCACGAGAGTGCGGTAGTTCGGGCAGCGGCCTTCCGGACGGTGAGCCAGTGTAGAAGTTGCTGTTGGGAACCTCAACACCAAGGTATTCGCCACGGTGAAGCGCCTCTTCCTCGCTCGGGTTCGATATCAGGTCGTCCTCACGTGGCCGTGGAACGACGACCGTGTTGTCTGGCGGGCGGGGGAAGTTGGGCACACGGCGCGGTTGGTCCTCCAGACGGCTCTGCATACGCCGTTCAACGCGCTGTTGTCTTGCGCGTTCCTCGTCCGACGGATTTGACCACTGCTTTGATCGGTCAGTTCCGAGTGCTAATTGCAAAATAAATAAAAAGGGACTGCGCACCTCGTCCTCCGATGTCTCAGTATCCTGCTGGCCGCGGAACTGCTCCTGGTCCTCGGAGCCCGTCCACTCCGCCACCTCCTGGTCCAGATCCATGTCCTGCGACGCATCACCTGGGGCCAGGTCTGTGCGCTCGTGCTGATGGCCGTTCAGTGTATTGCCCACGACCCCACCCACGGACCGAAGCGACAGCGCCGCCGAAAGTCGCGATACGTGTCGCGAGTGGCGCGCAGTGCGCAATCCATCGCCCTCCTCCTCACTGTCCTCGCCATCGGCGTTGTCCCCATTGGTAAAGCTGTCGTTGTCACCCTCCTCCTCTGTCTCGTCCTCTTCTTCCGTCGCATCCAGCCCGAACCCGCGCGCGAAGTCCGGCCGACTGTCGCGGCTCTGCGGCCGCCCGACCGATTGCGGTGCGGTGAGCGAGGGCATGGACATGGGGACGCGTCCCTGCGGCGCGTGGATGGGCTCCGCCTCCGAGTCGGTGTCGTGATCCAGCTCTGGCAGTGAGCGCTGGTCCGAGCCAAGGAACGCGTTGGGTCCGAAAGGATTGTGTGCTGGACCACCGAAGACACTCGACGGCGCGGAGGGCGAATGGTACGTCGGTGGGTGCGCCAGGGACATGCTATATCCGTGACGATTGGTGAGGAAGCGTGGTGGAGGTTGGTGGTGCGGAGACGGTGAGAGACCGAAAGGTGGTTGTGGGGAGGTCGAAACAGAATTGAGCGACGAGGCCGTCTGGGATTGCTGCAATTTATTGAGTTTTAAAAACAGCAGGGCGGGGTCGGCAGGGGACGATATCTATTGAATCACAGAGGTCGATTAAGTTAGACACGTGGATAGCACGAGTAATGCTTACCGAGGCTGCACGAGCATGGGGAGCATGAATCTGGGGATTTGCGCTGCGCTCGACACCCAGGCGTTCCAGCTTCTCGTCGATCTCGCGCTTTTTGATATCTTGCCAGGCACGCTTATGATCGACAGAGTGAGCCAAACGTACGGCAGATAATACGAAAAGGAAAGGTTATGTACCTTGCCAGGAAGGAAGACGTCGATCGTTGGAGGAATTTGGTGCCTCCAGCTGTCTTCAGGATACGGCTGAGCGGTAGTAAGCTCAGCCTCTACAACCTGCACCTCTTTATAAACAAATGGTGTCTCTAACGGGATTCTAGCCCAAGACGGTTTTTTCAAGGGCTTGCCGTCCTCATCCTTTGGCGACTCCTGGGGAAGCTTGACGATCATCTTTTTAGTCTTCACAGGCGCAGGTGACGGCGCAACGACTACAGGTGGCAAAGGACTGTGTTTGCGAGCGGGACCGCCCAAGACGGCTTTTGGGGGCCTCCAATGCTCAGTTGCCTTCTGTTTCTCCCAGGGAAGGGAGGGCCACCGCTTGGAGTAGGTCCAGGGAACGACTGGCCACCCATTAGTGAAGGACGGGGGAAATGACCGGCTCCGGGTGTCATTGGGATGGGAAACGTCGGCTGGAGTGCAGACGGGGTGAAATTGGCTATGCTTGCACTTGCATGACGATGGGTAGGCCGTGAAGGTGCCCCGGGAGCCTGGGGATTAAAATAGGGCTGCATGGGGGTTCGGAGGGGAAACTGGGGAAACATTCCACCCTGGAGCGCCGTTGGAAGGGCGGGGGAATAGAGGGGGTGGCCTCCAAACGGCATAGGCTGCTGTTGGGTGAGGCTTGGGTTTGTGGTGATGCGCAGAGGCTCCCTAGGGCGTGCCATCTTGACCACAGTGCAGGCGAAAGTCGGGGTGACTTGTTTACCGCAATCTTTCAGACCTAACAATTACACAGCCACCTGTTCATGCAATAAAGACAGACGCTCAATTGTACGTTACTGCCTTTCCTCAGGCCTCAGGCCACGAGCCTTTCACAAAAAACGCTCTACATCGCCACTGGTCTGGCCACCTACACCCGCAATGCAGACCCAACAATTCATTCAGCCCCTCGCATTGCTACTTACTGCGAATGCTGGTACGTATTTACTAAATATCGACACCTATTCGAGTCCTCCGTGTTCCGCTCGAAATCTTCCGTGTCAGAGTTCCTGAATCCTCTTCGGAAGTTGCGCTAGGAAGGTTCCAACCAATAGTTTCCCTGGCGCCGCTCCACTTCCTTACTCGTCGTGAGCATGCTTGTTGTCCCCGTGGCAAGGGATAGGGTCTGTAAGTTCTGTAAGGTCGCCGGGACGTGTTCACCATTGATTACGTCGAAGCCGTTGCACTGCTGAGTTGTTGGGAGAGAGCATCGTTGCTATTTTTGGACTTGGAGTTACGACGCCGACCTTGCGCCGACCCGTCTCGATGTTCGCTGATATATCTTTTGGACTAGACGCACAGCAAGAGGCCTAGGATTTATTTTGAGGAGACTTGAGACATTGTGCAAGGCAAAGTTACGCTACGGCGGCCCGATACGGCCCGAGTTGAAGATCAGAAGCTTATCTCAATCGCCGGTCTCAGTTCAGCTCGTCCACATTGATTCCTTCGACTAGTACTAACGCTGCGCTGCCGTCAATAAAAAAAAACTTATGTTCCCACTGTACAGGCATCAAACTGGCCTCCTCAAATTCTATCCGGCCCGCACACCGACAAGCGATCGTGATCCCTTATTGTTACCCGCCATCCCTCGTTATTGTGAAGATTCACGGCCTTATTGTAACTTTGTCACGCCAATGGGGCTACTAGACAATTAGACTGTCTGCTTTTCTGGACGGCGATTCACATGTCTCTTTCTTGCGCGCACAGTATAAAATGTACTCATTCTCCAAGAAAATATCAGGCTTCAGGACACTGCGCATCTTGACTCACTCGTGTATATAACGATCCCGCCGACGCCCTCATCCTCGTTCTAAACCTAATCCTCAATGGACTTCTTCTTCACCATTGCTGCACCCGCACCCTCCAAGGCCGCAGAGGCCGACGATCTGCCGCAGGTCGACGAGGACAGCAGCTCGGGCTCCAGCGGGAGCTGCGTCGTCGCATAGGCGGCGCGTACGCACAAACAAAATGGCTATCCGATACGCCTCTCACGCCCAGTTCCACGACCACCTGTATGTCTTCATCGTCATCCTCGCCAGACAAACCGGCTTACACCTTCGTCGCAGATTACTGCGTAGAATTTGCAGTCATACCAACGCCTGAACGTTAAATTATACGTCTACGCCCGGATCTAACTTGATCTGTCTACGTCTGGATCGAACAACATCCACTTCAAAGTTTATACGTCGCCACCAAAAGCCCGCATTGGAAATGGTTGACATGATGAGAGCAGCGCATTGGGGTTTACGCGCGACCGCGTTGTACATTAGCTACTTAGTACAGATATTCGACTTCTCCGATTGTCATCTTTTTATCGAAAATTATCGCTGTTGAAACGGATTCGTCTTCGGCGCTCAATCGGCGCTCCCAATTTGTTCCGGAATCCTTCCTTTTCTAGACCATGGAGCGTTGTTCCGAGCTCACCGTTTACATCGGCACCCATGCCGACGAACAGCAAACCGTTTCAAAGCTGGTATAATATGAGGCTCCCTATGGGCCTATACATCAGAGGGGTGAAATTCTCCATGCTGCTTTCTGGCGAGAAGATATCTGGTTATCGCTTGTAGATTGGACTCCCCGCTGAGCTTACCAGATAATTTTCCACGTTTAACCAAATACTATTGAGCAATGCTTTTGACGCGCTCGAATTCGTCCAGGTAACCCTGGACTTTCTCCCTGTTCCACAGCGCCTATGTCGTTGAGAGGATTTTGACCAATGGGTTGAAGTATAGCTGTAAAACTTATTTGTGTAACGCATCCAAAGAGTTCTTTCTTCTGGAGAGTGTTTCTTTCCGGGTTGGAACTTGGCAAAAAGATGCTATAGATGCTCCTTCAGATCCTCAAGCATTGATAGCTGATGTTCCGGACAGCAACTCATTATTTGTCAATTTGTTCTGCGGGAGCGTCCTTTATATTCCCGCACTTTTGGCGCCGTATCCACGAGCTGGAGGACGCCGGTCACTGCGCCGAGTGCCTCAGCCAGATCGACTCAGAGAGCTGGAAGAGGGACAACGGAGACTAACACACGCGGGAAAAAGATACTTTTCTGGTCGTCTGGAAACGTTACAAAAACTAAAAGTTGCGGGAGTGGTTAAACTTTGACTGAAACTATGAGTTTCAGGCACACTTTAGGTTTCTGGGGCTTCCCAGAAACAATAAGTTTCAGGCCACCTTAAATCCCAAAATCCACAATTGTATGGTGGTCAGATGGAGGTTTTAATAAAATGGGGTATATATGTGCATTTGGGGGTTATTTTAGCCATTTTATGTGAGGCTGATTTCTTTTTCGAGTGTCACTCCTCTGGGCACATACCATTGTATGTTGGTACAACATCATTCAATGAGATGAACCAAGACAAAAACTTTCCAAGCTGGGCAGAACATATTTTCAGAGTAGGGAAATATTTTTGGACCGCTACAAAACATTTTCAAGAACAGAACAAGAGATAGATTCCTATGTGCCAAACTACGTTAACAATTTTTCAGTCGACATACATTTTTATTCTGTTGTTGGGATTCCCAGAACCTTAACCTTATCCGTGGGTTCTCATCACATGCGGGAAGGAGGTAAGAAAGGGCATATAGGGCAAGGGGACTCACATCAAGCACCAGGCAGAGTCAAACGGCTGGAGTAAGGCTGGCTAAGATTATGATTATATTCAAATATAATGTATTGTAATGCCAAAATTACAATTAAATACTCTCCGACCATATTCTTAAGTATTTTAAAGTACTTCTGGTTACATTCCATTACAATCAATTAACCTCAATGTTGTCAGAACTGGGTTTTAGCAGTCCCCAGCCATTGTAGAGTGCTTGGAACTCATATCCCACCAGTCAGAAACACTTTACAACTTGAAGTGACCCTGATTTGGACCGAAGTTAGTTGACCCGATTCGGATGCAGTGATTACATAACTTGAACAGTGCTAGAAAACAGTGTTGAACATGGTTTAAACACATCTGTCGAGGTGAATCAAGTATTGGAAACATCATTTGAGCTCTCCTTTGACCCTTTCCATGCCTCTAGAATGTCAGTGGTACCGTTTGGATTGGCAGTAAGATAATCGAACTTAATTGATTAAATATTGATTAAATATGATTAAATACGATTATATTATGATTATATTACATTACGGGTCCTGAGCGTATTTAATCTTAATTGTCCAGCCCTAGGCTGGAGCCCTGGGTTGGAGGGCAAGATGGGGAGAGTTCAATATGAGTTGATAGAACCCTCAGAGCAGTTAAGACTGTAATCCAACACAGCATTTCCATGAGACCAGTCACAAGTCTGAATCAAGCATCTGACACCGGGGGCAATACCCAGGGCACCTGGCATGCAGGTGCCAGAAGGGCACCATGCAAGCCACCTGCACCGGGCCAAGCTGACACCACCCGCAGCAGGTGAGGCAGCTGTTGCGGAACAAACAGCACCTCACCGCGCCGTCAGTCTGGACCGAGCACTAATTTGAGCGCCCGAGCAATTTTGGTGGGCCGATGGCCGCCATGCCTTGAGGTGTTCTGCAAGAAAATGCGACCTGGCAGGTGCCTCGGGGTTTGCCCACAGTGTGATTTGGCCAGGATTGGGGTTTAGCACCGTTGGACATTTATTCACACAGTTGCATGCATCTTGAAAAATGTTTGTAAACCTATACTAAAAAAATATTCTTTCCATCCCAAAATATTTCTTTCACCTCAAAAAAATATCATTCCCTGATGGATAAGATTTTTTTTGGAAGCAAGGGACTCGTAGTTTTTTTATCCCTCTGCTAACCAGTAGATATGGGAACTGGATTTCAACTTGAATTGTGTGGTAAGAGACAAAAAAAGATGTCACAGTAGTCAATGCTCAAAAAAGAAATCACCCTCATGTAAAATGGCCAAAAATAACCCCGAAATGCACATATATACCCTGTTTGGTTAAAACCTCCATCTGACCGCCATACAATTGCGGGCTGCCAGAAACTTATTGTTTCTGGGGAGCCCCGGAAACCTTGAGTGTCAGCGGTACGTAAACTCCGCCTGAAACTATCTGGATGTGAGGTGATGTTGGATGTCGACCGCTCGCAACGCGCAGCTCTGGAGAAGCCGCAGCAGCATTTTGTGCGTCGCTTGCTCGGGCTTAAGCGTCGGTCTGTCCTCTCCGTGCTTTTCACTGAAACTGGGTTGATGCCGATCCGGTATCGTCGCGCAATACTGGCCCTCGGTTATGCGAAGGGTTTTGTGGGGATCCCAGACGATGTGGAGGACCTCCCGAGGGCAGGGTATCGCGAGTCGCTGCGTCTCGCAGGGCTCGGTTACATGTCCTGGGCTTCAGATCTTCGTCACGTCCTGGCGTCGCTTCCCGTACCGGTCATTATAGACTCACCCAAGCTGTTGACAGTTGAAGGGATTGATGGTCTCATCAAGGATGTGGAGACCGCATGTGACAATGCTCTCCGGGCAGACGTCGCCACGCTGGTGAAGACCCACTTCTTGAAGAACCGTCCTGAAGTCGACGACCAGGGTGCGCTGAAGGCGGTTACCCTCAAGTTTCATCACTACCTCCGTCTGGTCAATGCCCCCCACAGGATTGTGTACACCCGCTTCCTGTTGTCGAATCACAACCTGGCGGTGGAGGGACTGCGCCACGAGAATCGGGTTTGGCGGTTTGTTGAGCGAGAGTTCCGGCTGTGTCGATTTTGTACTCGCGCAGTCGAGGATGAGTGTCATGCACTATTGGTGTGCACTGGCCATCTTTCTCTGACAGGGATGCGGGGGGATTTCCTGCGCGATGTCTTTGCTTTGCGTCCGGAGTTCCGAACGCAGGTGCAGACAATTGTGCCGTATGACTCGGACTTCCTTATGGGCTTAGTTCATTGTCGGGACGTTACGAAACGTCTCGCCAGATTCGTTTATGACGTGCTCACGGTCTTCGAACAGAAGGAAATGCTCATACCTCCTACCCACTATAGACGAGATATCGCTTAGACTTACCGCTGTTCGTGCGCTCAATATTATCGTGTTCTTATGCCAATGTCTGCGAGACGGCCTTGCAACTGGATGCATGCTTTGCATGACGACAGGTTATGTGATGGGAGGGTGGACTCTCTCATGACTCCTGGTTGACTACGACGAGGTTTCTGTTGTGCGTGCTGCTCGTGGGTTCTTCCTGTGAGCCGGAAGTGTGTAGATAGTTGGGTTGGCCTGTTCAAGGGCGGCGTTTGGGCATCCGTAGCGTATATGTAGACGTCACATGTACGTAGTGCGGCTACCTGCTGTTTCAATTTGGGACCACGCAGGCAATCCTCCTCCTCCTCCTCCTATGAGTTTCAGACACAGTTTGCATGTTCTTGAAACTTTTAGTTCCGGAACGTTTCCAGATCTTAACGGGACCGCGTCGGAATATACCTACCTACCAGATGACCAGGTAGGTAGGTAGGTAGACGGTCCCATTGAGGAACAGGCGGTTTCCGTACTACATACACAGTGTCAGATGTATGCTACGGATCAGTCAATCATCAGCCCGTTGCAATCCCAACGTAACCTCTGTTCTCAATCTCGGCTCCTCAATGGGAGCAGGATGTCAGGTTAAAACCTCCAGAAGGCGCCGCCGACAGGTCCTCCCATCGACGACATCACTCACCCGCATCCAGACTGAGAACCGCAAAGTCCAAGGGTTCTAAAGGAATCAAATATCATGTATGAATATAATCGGGACTTATTGTTCCACTGGAGTGATTAGAATTCCCGAATGTGCGATCGAAGTCGATGAGCGTGTAAGAGATAACGTCGCGAGGTCAACATCAAATAACGACGACAAGGAAAACTTGGTACACGCGCAACGCGGCCGTGCTGCGGGAGTTCAATACGCGTGAACAAAATGGACATCCAGTAGCACTGCGGCAGGCAATGTGCCGTGACTGAGATACCCAAGTGTTGTCAAGATTTCACCGCATTTGAAATAATTGCCCTAGCAGTTGTGCCTTTATGATGGGAGCAAGATGTGCGGCCGTGTTAATAGTCAGGGCAAACATGGGTAACAAGACCAGTGGAGTCGTCCACATTTCAATTGACAGGTTGGACCGTTGGCGGCAGAGAAGACGGCGATATACAACGAGGATGGGCCCACATTTGAATGATTGGAATTGGGTAAGTGTCGACTCGCATTTTGTACATCCAAATCCCTGGAAAAACTGTGTTTCTTTGTCCAAACCCGGGTGTGTGACGCATGAGTGGTGAAGTGAAGGTGAACCAAGAGTATTTCCCGGGTGACAGATGCCAACCACGCGCCGTCAATTTTGTGGATTTGATTTTTGAAGAGTGGGCAGTCGTAATAGACCGCCGTAGATCATCCGGATTGTGATTGCAGCTCGAGATTCAGTCATGTTGACGTTGATGGTTTGCACAAGGTAGGTGCGTGACGCCTCTGAATCCAAATCTTGGGCAAAATAATTTCTCCCACGAAAGGCTGCCCGGGTTAACTAGATCTCGGCTGTAACAGCAGTCACTCAATTAAGTCAGAGCGGATTCGAATTGCGACGGGAAGAGCGGAGGAAACGGCAATTTACATCGAGGATGGCTCACAATCGGACTGCAGTCCTGAATCGCTGCTCTATTGGGTGAGAACCGACTCGGGAAGATCTCCGAGTTTGCAATGGAGTTCGTGGAGAGCAAGTGGAGCAAGTGTGGAGGCGGCTCAGGTCGGCTCAGATGAGTCACTAACAATGACTCAGGCCTTTCCTGGCCGTCGTTGACAGCGAGCAGCCAGCCTCGACCACGACCTTGCCGCTGAGCGCTGAGGTGGATGCTGCTCTAGGGTCATAATCTGCCCAGCGTCGGAGCGCAATGACTCGACAGTCTGTAGGCTGTTGGACAAAGCCGCTGCAGATGTACTTTAGCAATAGGCATTTTCGCCTTCATTTGCAGTGGGTTACTCTGGGGTTCGATGTTGAGGACCAGGAATGGCCCCGGTGAGTTATGGGTAATCTCAGCCTCTTATGTGGGCACGGGAGGCCTGCACTGGACATTTCGACAAAATTGACATGGTGGTAGAGACAAAGCCGAGAGTTGTAAGTGTTTTTTCCCCGTGTGACAGCTTCAGCCAAGAGGTGACAGATCCTGTTATCGGACACACTGAGATCAACACGTGCCTTGAGGGGGGCCAAAGCTTGATAAATATTTGGCCGTGCAATCATTTTCCGTGCAATGTGTCGTGTACGTGCCAAAGATATAGGAAATTGAGTTCCCAGGCCTGGTTTCACCCTGAATTAAACCTCTATCCCAAAGAAAGACTTCATTTATGTTGGGGACATGTTTTTGTCAAGTTTTTGCAAGCCCACTGCCTTGATTGCCAAATTGAGACATGTATCCGGGGAGGATCCTTGTTCCCGACCACCATGTGATCGGGAATTACCCACGCCGTTGGGCAAGGACGGACTATCGTCGAGCTCTCGAACGACGTTGACTCCCTTGGAGCCAACGTCGAACGCAAGATCGACGCCCAATGCACGCCGTATGCACCTCCCAGTCGCGACGACAACGACACCAGAGGTGTTTTTGGTTTCTTTAGAGCCAAGATAGATCTGATCTCGGCCAAACACCACAGAGAAGACAGACGCAAAGCGTAGTACACACGTACCCACGATATAGACCTTTCCTTTCGCTGCTACGCTCACACCCCCCCCATCCACGATCGAGCACGTCGACATCCTCAGCGCCAGCGACCATCCTTTGGAGCCCAGTCCCGGTCAAATTTTGTCGCTAAAGCTCGGAACTCCATGAGCACCGACCCGCGTGTGTAACAGACGCCGCGAGGCGTACAAGTCGACCTCGAGACCTCGCTAAACCTCAAAATATCCCACCAAATGTCAGGCGCACCTGGAGAACAACAAGCAAAAATGTTAGGGCTTACCGAGAACAAGGATATTACTTGTTTGAGCGAAAATGATACACGAGGTGAGCCTTACTGGCGGTAACCCACCCCAATCTCCTCCAATCTACTATTGATGAGCCCGCGTCTCGGTGCGGCGCGGAGATGCTCTAGTCTAGTATAAGACAACTAAATCTTTACCAGGCCGCTTTACGTCCCAACTCAAACCCAAGCTAACACTTCGTATCTTGTACACCCGCACCATGTCTGGCACAAAACTCCCCTCGACCACCACGCGTAGCAAGCTTCGGTCTGGTACGCTATCTGCGGCGCCCCAGACACTGGGCAACACGCCCTCCCTCCCCAAGACCGCGGCGCCGGGAAATATGCGCCGCCCCAAGTCTGCAGTGCCTCGTGGCGCCGCCGCCGCGACTGCACCAAACGACGTGCCCATCTCGGCAGGGATCGCCAATGCCCTGAAGTGCATTGACGCGGGGTCGAGCCCCTTCCTCGACCCCATCGGCACAAATACCGAGCAGCAACAAGGCACGACGGTACCTACCGCACCCCCAGCGGAGCAGAGCACCGCCAAAGCGGACAGCGCAGGGTCTAGCAGCGCTCAGGCGGCGGAGGAATTTCCACCCCTCCCAGCCCCGGGTAAGGAGGTCATGACAGGGTCCCCACCGCGCACTCGAAGCCCGGGATCTTCGTCGCGCACCAGTACCCCCCCGCGCTTCAAGGGCAAAGGGAAAGCCAGTAAGTGTGTGCACTGCTCAGAAGGATACAATTGACTATTCACCCCAGTTGAAGTGCTCGAGGATGAAAATCTTGGGGGCTTCCTGCCGACCGATATGGCCGCCGACCGTGAGGCTCGAGCCCAGCGCGAAGTCGATGACCTCCACGACCCCGACCTACAGCGCAAGATCGCGGAGGCAAAGCAGCGGAGCCTTGCCGCGATGCAACCACAGTCCGACGATGAAGACACACTCACGGTCGACGATGAAGACGCACTCACGGTCGACGATGAAGACGCACTCACGGCCGACGACGTCCACGACCCACACCTCCAGCGCGAGCTCGAGCAGGCGAAGCAGCTCAGCCTCACCTCGAAACGGTCACAATCCAGCAAATCTCCTCGCCGTCTTGAAGATCGCGAGGACTCACCTCCGAAGCGCATCTGTAGCGGGCCTCGACAAGCGTCGGGGAGCGGTGCAAATGCGCTCAACCAGGAGGACCGGATAGGTGTGTGCTAATCCTTGAATGTAAAGCGGTACGCTAGCAGAATACAGCCGGTGCTCGACTACAGGTCCCATCTCCCCTACATCCTATCTCAAACCCCGTTCTGCCCTGCCTCCTCCCCGAGTTCGCCACCGTCGACAACCTCCCATACGGCGGAGACTTTGGTGTCGCCCCGGAGGATCCTAACGAGTTCCCGCACATTGCGGGGATCACGTCCGACACGGCCTTCGTCAACATCGGACCTGACCAGACGGCCGCCTGGACACAGCTCATCAACACAGAGCCCGCAATCCTCTGCTACCTTAGCGGGGGCGGATCGGGCAATGACGACACAGACCTCGCCACGATGAAGGGGATGATTAGCATCCGGACGAATGCTCCTCTCGACAGCTTCGTGCTCTCCCCACCGAACCACAACGGCCAACACCATATCTCTGGCTACTCCACAAACTCCCGTTATACGTCCTCAACGGGCTTATCGACATCAACGGCCTCTCTGCCGATGGCAACGCCGTCTTCTTCGTTAGAACCAACCCCGCCGTCTCCCCTTTCCTCGGCTGTATCGTCGGTCTCACCGCCCCAACGAAGGAGGACATCGTCGAAACGGTCATCGAGGCCCTCGAGAAACCAGAGAATCGCGCGTACAAAACCCACGTCCTCACCCACCGCCAGAACACCCACAAGGAGATGACGGAGCAAGAAGTGTGGGCGATATATCTCGGTAAGATCCATGCCTCCCGCATCACCCTACTCGACAAGAACGGGGTTCCGCACACGGCGTGGCACATCTACGGCCGAGCGACTACGAACATCACGGACCACTACCTCAAGACACTCGATCTTTTCTTCAACATCGACTTTCGCAGTAATTTCTATGGCCAGGGCAAGGTGCGCGGCTCGATGAGCTGCAACATCTGCCGCTCGACGGACCACCCGACTAACCTATGCGAGTGGCCCCTCCATCCCAACTGGGCGGGGCCTACACCAACTTCCCTCGGCACTATCAACCACGCACCAAGCTCTGGAGGCGGCGGAAGCGGTGGTAGCCAAGGAGGCCGGGGTGGTTTTGGAAACGCGCCACGAGCGCGAGGCGGACGTGGCGGCGGAGGCAGAGGAAACCAACGCAGACGCGGTTTTGCAGGAAGCAGTGGGGGAGGACGGGCTCGTGGGCGAGCGCGTGGCTTCTAGTCCCGAACCCATAGCGCCTGCCCCTGCCGCCGCCACGAGGCAATACGATACTATACACATGTACATGCTATGAATATGACACCTATGCTCTAAATCTCGCTCTGCGCGCCGACGCACTAAGACTGACGCCTTTGTTCGCAGGTCAAAATCTGTGCGGGAGATTGGGTTCCGTTCTGAACAAAATAAATTGAAACTTGAGCACCCTGTAACGAAGTACTGCCAGCTGCCATGGGCCCACATATACTGGCCAAGCGCCTCACGGCGATGGTGCAGGAAAGCCCACAGGTATTTCGGAAAAAACGGAGACCTGTTTAGGTCTGAGCTAGCCGTGCCGAGAGGCTGAAGTCGTGAGGAAAGACTCATTTCTGCCCATCCAGAGGTGAGGTTTAGTACTTGTGACATTCGCTCGCCGTGGAGGTCGGTAAATATCTCCCGTCCCCGGAGTACGGTTGATATGCCGGGGATGTATTTTCAACCACTACAAATCGATTTAACCTTTTATCTATCGAGGATGTACACACCGGTGAAGGCTCTGGCCTCTCTCTCCCTGGAGGGGCTGACGGCTTGTCCACCGGCCGTCGCCCCGATGACGGGGAGAGAGAGATTGGTGGTGGAAGCGCGGGTGGCGTGAGGCGCTCGCAGCGCCTCGCCGGAGGTAGGGGCAACTCTGCAGCCGGTGGGAACATTGCGAGTATATCGTGGCATCCAAACCCGCAAAATTCCGCACGACGGAATAGAGGCACACAGCCTCGCGCCGCACCGGCGCAGCCTGAAACCGTACAGGCGCGTTCAAATACCGAACGATCAGACCCGCCGAGGTCTAGCTCCTCATATTCTACGAGAGAGGAAAGCAGGGATACTGCTAGTAATGCGACACGAGGAGCGGGAAACCGCTACCGAGACAGAGGACGTCAGGGAAGAGACCTCCCCCGAAGCGGTGAGTCGGCACCCGCCTTTTTTAATGCCAAGAGAAGAAAGCAACAAATCGGAAACCCAAGAATCGTGAGAAACACACGAGCACAGCTGACGACGGCAACCCTGAATATCAAAGGCAGAGGGGCCGACTCAATACGAAGCCCCAAGCATAAGTGGCATGATGTGAATAGAATGATGTTCGACGAAAGGATTGGGGTGCTGGCAGTAACTGAAACACACCTTTTGGTAGCTCAAGCAACAGAAATACAGGATGATCATGTACTAGGAAGGCGCATGAGAATCTTCAACAGCATTGATGTCGAACATCCGAATGCTAAAGGAGTAGCGTTAGTTCTAAATCGGGAAATAACCAACGTGGAAGGAGTAAAGGTTAGGAGACTTATACCTGGGAGGGCTATCCTCGCGGTGATTCCCTGGCATGGGACTACCACACTGACAGTCCTCGTGGTTTATGCACCGGCCGACTCCATGGCAGCAAACCAGATCTTCTGGGAGAAGTTATATGACCTCTGGATGACGGAAGTTCTCCCTGTCCCAGACGAGATGCTTGGAGACACAAATATAGTAGAGGAACCGATAGATTGCTTCCCGCATCGCGCCGACGACTCCGGGGCAGTCCAGGCACTTGCAAAATTTAAACAATTGATAGAGCTCAAAGACGGGTGGCGCAAAACCAACCCTGAAGAAAAGGCATATACCTTTACAAACTCAGCAAAGACCTCCATGTCGCGCTTAGACAGAGTGTACGTCTCTCCGGATCTTTTTAAAAAATGCCGCAACTGGAGTATTTCGGATACCGCAGGAGACCTGACAGACCACAGGTTGGTATCGGTAGAAATCAGTGCACCGGGTGCACCCTTTATAGGCCCAGGGAGGTATATAATCCCAGGCTTCTTGATGACAGACAAGAGGTTTATGACGTTCGCCGTCGAAGAGGGAGCAAAGCTGCTGGAAGTGCCGCCGGAATCAGATGTTCAAGTGGAGTATAAAAAATACAAGGATGCGCTCCTCAAATATGCACGTGAGAGAGCAAAGGAGTCCATCGGAGCCACAGAACAGAAGAGAAGGAAGCTGGCAGCGGAAAGGGACGCGGTTCTGAAGCTCCCTCCAGTACCGGAAGACCAGATGTCAGAAGAAACTAGCCCAAAAGCGAGGGCAGCGTGTGTAGCAAATTTGCAGGCAGAAATAAATGTTCTGATGTCGAGACAGAGAGCGAGGAACCGTAAGCTCACCCGGATACGGTATCGGAACGAGTTGGACAGCATCACAAAGTTCTCGGTGAGCGTCCACAAAGATGAAAAGCCCAGGGACACAACATTCGTTCTGCGCAGAACGGACACTGCACGGATACAAAGTCAAACGAGATCCGATAAAATGGCAGAGTTGGCTCGGAACTATCATGACGAACTCCAGGCAGATGAGACAGAAAGGAACCCGCGCCTAAAAGATGCTGTCATAGAAGAAGTGTTGAACAACATGGGCCAGCATACGGAAAGACCCGATATGGCAGACCTAGCGAAAGAGCTCACGGAAAATGATGTGCTCTCTGCACTGCGGGCACTTGCAAAAGGCCGAGCCCCCGGCGTTGATGGAATCCCTACAGAGCTGTGGTCAAAACTAAATGAACTGTTCGTTGCCGCAGAGAAGCGCGCCAGGGAGGGAGAGGTCAACCCCCCCACCGGAAACCTACCTCCAAGATTCAATGTAGTACAACTTCTCACCCGCGTGTACAACGATATCGAGAGGCGAGGAGTAACAAAAGGGACAGAGTTCGCGAAGGGCTGGATGTGCCCCATATGGAAAAAGAATGACATCACAGATATCGCGAACTACAGGCCTATAACGGTACTAAATACGGACTACAAGATTTTAACGAAAGCACTGACTAACAAGTTGTCCCGGGTGGCGCCAAGTCTGGTGCATCCGGACCAAGCTGGTTTCATGAAAGGCCGCAAGATAGCAGACCAAATATTCCTCTCGACTGAGCTGGTCGAGTATGCGGAGGAGGAGCTGCAAAATGGCGCCATTATTGCACTCGACCAAGAAAAGGCCTACGATAAGACATCACACAGGTATCTCTGGAAAGTGCTTGAACACCTGAAAGTGCCAGCACACTTTATAAATATTATAAGGGCACTCTACGAAGACGCAGAAACACAGGTTAATATCAACGGAGTACTCAGCACCCCATGGAGGATAACAAGGGGAGTAAGGCAGGGAGATCCTCTCTCATGCCTCCTATTCAACCTTGCGATAGAACCGCTAGCATGGATGCTGCGCAAGTCTGAGTTGAAGGGGTATAACATCCCCGGAGTGTTAGACAAAGTTATAACGAAACTATTCGCAGACGATACCACGGTCTATCTGTTTGAAGGGGACAACTTCGCAGACCTACAGGAGATACTCGACAAATGGTGCATTGCATCCAGTGCAAAATTCAATGTGGGTAAAACAGAGGTTATTCCGATCGGGAGCGAGGAACACAGACAGGCAGTTATCGAGTCCCGAAAACTAAACGAACACGACATGGTACTACCGGACAATATCCACCTCGCTAAAGATGGCGAGGGAGTGAGAATCCTGGGGGCACAAGTTGGAAATAAAGTGAACATCAGTGCAACATGGACACCAACAATAGAGAAGATAGACTCAGCTTTGGAGAGATGGGGCCGAAGCCACCCCACTCTTGAGGCACGGCGCCATATCACCCAAATCACCTTCGGTTCGATGACGCAGTACCGAACCCAAGTGAATGGCATGCCAAAAGAGGTTGAGAAGCTCCTGATAAAGAAGCAGAGAGATTTCATCTGGGCCGGGAAAAAATCATCCCCAGTCCAGAAGGAGATGCTCCAAGCCCCAATAGACGAAGGCGGAAAAAATATTTTCGACCTAGAGGCCAGGAATCAAGCCATCCTACTGATGAAGCTCAAATCATACCTTGAGCTCGATCCAAGCAAGCGGGCCACATGGGCATATCTTACTGATAAGAGACTGGCTCGTCACGACAAAGGAGTATCCAGTGTAAGACCTGGGGTCCACGTGAACATGTTCACGCAGAAATGGGCTCCGAACCGTAGAGGGCTATCACAGGGACTCAAAAACCTCCTAGATGTTGCCAGAAAATTCGGAGTTGAGTTTGAAGTTTTGAATCCATCCAACGGAATTAAAGAACAGCTTCCACTGTGGCACCACTTGGGCGAAAACCCCGAAATCCGTCAATTGAACAATAAGCCGCAATGTGAGTGTCTGAGGAACAGGCATAATGTCCACACTGTGGGGGATGGAATTAAGATGCTGGAAAGACTGGATGATCCAGCTCACTCAGCAGAGAAAATATGTGTCTGTGACGCGTGCTATGAGGACAAGAGGGTACGGAAATGCAAAGACCCCCACTCATGCGTGATGACAGTCTCGATGCGTCTCGACCAGATCTTACCCGTTTGGGACCCCAGAGAAGAAGAGTATCCAGCTGCGGAGGAGTACCCAGAGGACAGCGAGACGGTGGTTACTTTCAAACAGGCTGTGCAGATAGAATCACTAACAGATGGCTTCCGGGTCTTCACTAAACCACAGAAACTAGCAGACCCAATTATCCCCGCTCTGGAAATTGTGGCAGAAGGCGAAAATGAGGCCATTATTAGATATGCCGGGAGCACGATAGCAAGCGGAACGGCCGAAGCAAAGGCCGGAGCAGTGATATGGTACAGCAACTCTGATCCTCGCAACATCGAAGGCAGGATTCCAGAAATATTTGAGCAAACGAAGAGCAGCGCGGAACTGGCTGCTGCGCTGATTGCAGTCCAGAGAACATCCACAGAGACTCCACTTAAATTAATTGGGAACCGCAAAACGGTTCTGAAAGCAATAACAAACCTTGACCACGATGAGAACTTGGGATGGATCGGGGTGAGAGATAAGAAACTGAAGCGGGCACTAGGCTCGGCCCTGAGGGCCCGAAGCCTGACGAAAACCCTGCTAGTTTTGGATGATGGTCCAGAAAGTGCGACCCCAGCGGAAGGCGCGCAGCGCGCAGCGAGAAATCAAGTAACACCAGTACTTGAGGTACGTACAGCAGACGCTTTCGACCTTACGCTGTCAGGGGCGAGTCTGAGCAAACTGACCCAGGCTAGAGCATATAGGGGAATCAAAGAACTCCGGAAGACAGTCAGACAAAAAACCACAGACGCTAACATAAAACTGGTCCAAGATGCCATTAAGAACCAGTACAAGAGGGTACCGACCGCTGCTACAATTTGGAAGTCCCTGAGGCACAAGGATGTCACAAGGCAGATTCGGACATTCCTGTGGAAGAGCGTGCACGGGGCACACAGGATAGGTAAATTCTGGGAGAATATACCTGAGTGTGAGGAGAGAGCGGTGTGTACACACTGTGAGACGACCGAGAGTCTTGAACATATCCTACTGGAATGTCCGAGCCCAGGTCAAACCCAAATTTGGGCACTCGCAAAAGAGTTCTGGGCAAAGAAACATGAGTATTGGCCAGATCTGTCCATGGGTAGCCTCCTGGGCAGTGGACTCGCAATTTTTGTGGATGAAAAACGAAGGCCAATGATCCCTACGGTGCGACTGTACCACATCGTCATAACCGAATCCCTCTATTTGATATGGAAGTTAAGGTGTGAATGTGTCATAGAACACGACGGTAAACCACCAACCGAGAGTGAAGTGCATAATCGATGGGTACACACAATGAACGAGCGTCTGGCATTTGATCAAAGCCTAACCGATAAACTCAGGTTCAGACGGCAGTACCAGGTACCGCCCGACCTAGTATTAGAAACATGGAGAGGGACACTCAAAGATGAGAAAGATCTGCCAGAAAACTGGCTCACCGAAGCTGAGGTTTTAGTGGGTATGGCACCCAGAGGGTCTACCAGACCGCCGGCCCCTACTCGAAGGGGGATCAGATAGATTTGGTGCCGAGCCCCACACTGCCGCAAGGCTGCGGCGTGCGTAACGCATTTCCTCAGGTGGGAATCTTAAAATCACTGGGGGCCTTGCCCCCTGTCCTTACGCGTCCGGGTGGGCTAACCCATTGTTAGTTGCACGTCGGTCGAATCGTACCACCAAAAAAAAAAAAAAAAAAAAAAAAAAAGACATGTATCCGGTACTGAACCAGCACCTTCTCAAAAAAAAAATATCTCAATGCCCTGGATTTGTTTGCTTAGTGGTGGATAGTTGAAGCAATGTATTCTTTCCTCCCAAACCTCTTGCCTCCACTTTCAGCTCTCCAAAGCTCTCCCATCACACCAAATCACGTGTTGATCTCAGTGTGTCCGATAACAAGATCTGTCACCTCTTGGCTTCAGCCTTCCAGGCTGTTTATATGATGTCAGTTATACACACCAGTACACACCACATTTGTTACCATAGAGAAGTTCCCAGACTGAACCATGTCGGTGCCAGACCTGTGCCAGACTGAAGTGGTGTAAGCTACTTAGGCGGTCAGACCTTACTAGGCTCGAACGCAGCCAGACACCAGCAGGAATTTGATGACAGTCACAGTCGAGTCGTCATCAGGAGATCTCAGGCCTCAGTAATAGTACTGTAATAGGTACCTGGCCAATCCGGTGAGGTACGAGCAAGGTAGGATATTACAGTCTGTCAAGAGAGACTAGCCATCAACTACATCATCATGATGGCCATGGACATTTCGACCCTCTCCCTCTTCCCCGCAACACCACAGCAAATTACAGAGTCGCGTCGGCGTACCCTGCATGAGTGGGGCAAGGGACTCATCCTGGAAGAACATCTTGCGCGCGATGCCGCCCAGGATCACTTCGATGGTTCGCGCGATGGAAAACTAATTACATGGTGGGTGTGACGAAGTGTGTTCACAGTCCCGAACTCATTTTACAAGGGTGCTAGCTCCACGAGTAGATCCACAGACACTAGATTTCAAGTGCGCATGCGAGACGTGAGTGCTCAAAAACGACGCCCGACCAGTAACCCCTATCTGGCGCCCCAGATTCAAACGGACGGGGCTGGTTGTTGACAAGATGATTGTTGAGACGGTACCAAGTTATGCTGTCGCGTCTGTTTTCACCCCGCTGGAGAACCGCGGTCGTGGCTTTGCACGCCATATGATGCGCCTCCTACACTGGGTCATTGCAGACAAGGCGTTGCTTCCAGCGTCCGAATTTCCTTCCGTGTGGGGCGCCCCCCCGCAAAGGGTTGATGGAACACGAGATGGTCACTTCTCTGCCCTATGGAGTGATGTGGGCCAATTTTATAATGCTTGTGGACCCGGATCCGGTACACGAGACGGGTGGGTTGTCAGAGGTACCGCGACCACTGTATGGGACGTCGATGCGACCTCAGTTTTCCCATCTGACAACACTACCCTCGACTGGACTTGGCTAGACGATTCCGGCGTCTCCCGACTTTGGGAAAATGACGCCGAGACGATCCAGCTCGAAATGAAGAACTCCGGAAGTCCCGGAACGTCCTTTGCGTATCTGCCCACGCAGGGCGTTGCATCCTTTCAGCATCGGCGGCTCGACTTCTTCTTGCAACGCCTTCCCAATCCTCCACAAACATGGGGCGTCGCCTCTCCAAACAACTCCACGTATGCGACCTGGACAATCGATCCCAGGCCATCTGCCCCACGCACACTCACTGTGAGCAGACTGCATGCGGATGCGCGGAATTTCTCCGAGCTGGTCGGAAAGATACTGGAAATTGCCCAGAGGCACGACGTGAAGCGTGTGGAAGTATGGAACCTCCCCGCTGAGCTGGAGTCTCTCGCGAGGACTCTCGGGGCGACGACCCACATGCGCGAAGAACACCTTCCAGCATTCAAATGGTACGGGAAAGAATCCGAGGCGGACGTGTCGTGGGCGTTTAACGAACGGTGCGCCGTTGTCTATAGATCCACTGCTCAGTTGACTGAAACATATGCACAGATTTTGTTGGTGTTGAGACTGCATGTACGAAGTCGATAGTAAAGACAGCCGAATCATATCAGATTCGCATGCTCATCTCCTCCCCTTCTGACGGCCAAAAATCCTTCTCCAGCTCCACTACTCGCGCCCATATTTCCTCTGCACGAGTCCATTCAATTCCGGAGACATTTACGAGGTCAGCGAGCTCATCGACAAATTTCGCAAATTCCGGAGAGGACCAGTTGTCGGCAAATGTTGCCGCAGGAGAATCATCAGCAGAAAGCTCGAGAGTCCTCTTTTCAATTTCCGCGCGAACAAACGTCCAGGCATCGAGATAGACCTAGTAAGTATTCAGTCAAAATTGTCGCGGTAGATAATAGTAGTGCTCTGGGCTCATATTTACCCGTTCCATTGCCCAAAGGAAGACCAACCCGTCGTTTAATTTCTTCGTAGCCGCAACACTGTCCATCTCCGAAACGTAGTCCCGCGTACCCTTCCTCTCCCTCCATCCCTCTAACTCTAACCCCCATCGGTCCGCACTCTCGCCAAAGAACCCGACTTCCCGCACGACATTCTCCAACGCATAAATCAACATCTTCAACACCCGTTGGTTATGTAATTCTTGGACCGATGTCAGCTTATGGGATTTGTGGAAAGGGATGGCTGTGATAAGGGCGCCAATGAATCTGGGGTAGGCGTGAGCGGCGTAAATGCGGTCTTGCGATAACCATAGCGAAAGCAGAGAGGTGCTGAGGCTGCCCTCGCCCGCCGATCGCAGGAAAGTATGGTTAATAGCATCAGCGTAGGGCGTCGGAGTGGAAAGCCGGAAGAGGTGGTCTGTCAAGGTGGTTTGGCTCGACATGGCAAAACAAACTCGACCAAAGAGATAACCTTCCGAAGCTATAAAAAGGTAATTGTGTTGCGAAGTCCCGGAATCAGGGACAATAGACAGAGAATGGTGGCCGGAAATTAATAATGGTTCACGCAGTATATAATACAAAAAATACGCAAGTCTAACTCCGCCAATACTGTGCCAGATCGTGTATCCGATCCAGCACGACGGCGATATACGACGTTTCGTTCAACAGCGTCTCAAAATGTTTGATCGCCTCCTCCTCTGTCAGATCAAGACGGAACTTTTCCTGTATCTGCTCGTGCACATCCCGGTGTTTGATGTCGGGGATGTTGGCATCGACCATGAGAGCGACGAGATTGAGGATGAGGTTCGCACTCTTGCGCAGGATGGTGAAAGCTGTAAAACAAAAGTTCTTGAAGCGCGCGTAGTGGGGAGACTGCGCGCCACCCATGCCGTCGACCATTTCTTTGCAGACCTTGACGGGAGGCGGGAAGGGTTTGGGATCACGTCCGAGAATGTAGCCAAAGTCGACTGTGGCATTTCATCAGGTTCTTAGAATTAATGGGGGTTGGACAGGCGTACCATGGAAGAAATGTCCTGGAGGAAAGGGTTAGTGAAGTCACCAGGGTCAAGAGAGATGTGCTCACCATCGGGTGCGAGAAGTAGATTGTCTAAATGCCGGTCGCCAACACCCAATAGATAGGTGACTACACAATAACCAGCTGAAAGGGATGAGCCATGAAATATGGTGGGTAATATAAGGCACGTACCACAACTGCGCACAAAAGTGTCGATAACCCCTGGTTCCACTCCCGACGTGCCAACACTCCCAGCATCGGGATTGTTCACACGTAGATAGTTGAGCAGATTGCCATGCTCGCTCACGATCGCCGCGATCGTCTTGCTCGGGATGAATTGAGCCATACCTTGAAGGGGGCCTGTAGCGAGAACATCGTAGGGGCTCAGTTTGAGATCCAGATTCTCCTTGCGAAGGAGACGGTCCATCAGCGTGAAAAGCTGTATGACTAGCTGATCCTGCCGCATGTCATCACCGTCCTTGAAAATGACAGGGAACGTAGAACCGTCGGAACACTGGAAGTACAGCAATAGTGGATACAAATTACTCTTGAACACGGAAGATTGGTCCGCGACAATGCCTGTAACCTCAATCGCAGCATTGAGCGGGAGAGGAAGCGGAGGCATTGCCGCGAGGTTGTTTTTGGTGTCCGTGATAAGCGCACGCAGTTTCTCGATCTTCTTGGGCCTGGGGTCCTTTGACGTGCGGAGTTCCCTCGCACGCTTGGCCAGCGTGTCGACAAGTAGACCTTGTCGTCGCATCAGCTCCCGGCGCTCCGAACCGCCTTCGCTCTCGAGGATTTTGCCCATGAAGCGGAAGACTACACGGCCGTACATCTTCGCCATTACGCGATCCTCGAGTGCGACCTCAACCATGAGGTACCAGTACAGCCGGTTCCCGAGGACCTGGTTTGCGACGCCGCGCGTGATCAGGAAATCCGTCAGGCCACTATCGTCATACGAGATTGCACTCGTCGTTGTAGATCGCGAGGACCGCTGATCAGTCGCAGCGCTCTCAAACTTGAGAGCCTGCACCAACTGCAGGAGGTAAAGCCGCAGCTCCTGTCAGGCGAATCAGACCACTGAGAAGAAAGTAAGAATGGAAACGAATACATCATCGTCTGCTCGGCTCAGCTGTCGGACCGCAAAGGCTCGTACACGCGAGTCCACAGTACCCGGCCCCAAAAGCTCAAGCGCATCGTCGGTATCAATCTCGGTCCATTGTGGCAGCAGCTCCTCGACTGCCTGCTTCACTTCGGACGAGTCACGCCATGTCACCGACTTAAGGAACTTGGTGAGCCCGCGCTTGTCGCGTACGAGGTAGAACCGGAACTTCCAGATCAGATCCTTCTCCTCCGAGTTGAGCGGTTGGCTGGGGGCGTAGTTGAGGATTTCCTGTTGAAGAGAGTCAGACAGGCCGAAGAAACAGGGAAGCACAACATACGCCAAGCTCATCGCGAATCTTTGCGTTCGGCTTAAGCTCGCGGTCGTATGGGCTGCTGCGGTGACTGCGCACGAGACGGCGGTGCTTGTCTTCAACCGGATTCTCTCGTGCGACGTCAGGATCGATGATCGCCCAAAGATGGGGCTCGGACGTGAAGGACGAGGGGACGGAAGACGGTAGCGGCGGTTGGGACACCTGGGGGAGAAGCGCTGATGTGGATGCGGTCGGCGCCTCCGGTTCACTAAATATGACGGGGAAGTCGAACCGCGGCAGGTCTATGTAGAGAAATAGATTCTCGGACTTCGCTGTTTCTGCAGCGTGCACCTCCTCCATCTTACGCCAGGCCATCTTGTCGAGCCAGTCAGACTTTTGGAGGTCGCCGCGTTCGTATTTTTTGACCAGCTGGCGCAACATGAGCGCAAATACCGATAGCGCAGCAAAGACCGACCTTTTCTAACCGGCCCATCTCATCACGTTCCTCCAGTTTACTCGGAGTCGTAGAGTCGACCGATCCGTCGCCTTCCACCCCACGCCAGAGATGTAAACGATGCTTTCCGCGGCGCAGTGTCCTTGTGAATTTATCAGACGCATACAGGACGACATCATTCCCCTGCTCACCACTTCTTGCCAAAAAGGCGGAATGTCGAGCCTCCCACTGGCACGGCGGCGCGTGGGCCAGCGATATCCCACACCGTGAACACGATTTGGGAGCTGAGTGGAAGGTCGCAATAACGGATAGGCAATGTAATCCATTCGTTCCACGTGTAATTATTCTTGAATGCTTTGAAGGAGGTGCGGAAGGGGATGGTCAACGGCTTGTTATCGGCGGTGAGCTGACAAGTGACGTAGAGGTCTGCGAGGGTTCTTAAGCGGGGTTATTAGGCGCAGGCGCGCTGGAAGACGGCGACATACGGAGACTGAACGCCGTGGAAACGCAGCTCTGGCTTCTCGAGCAATTCGGTAAACGAGCGGGGCTGCCGCGTACCCTCTAATTGGGATCTACATAACAAGGTCGGGGAAGTCGTCGCGATGGTTGAGCATGCTCACATGCGGAAGGTGAGCGGTAGTTTGAGGTCAGAGAGCTTTGCAAAGGTAAAGTCATCCTTGTCCATGGTCTATGGCATGAGCACAGGCAAGCAACCCTTCTATACGCCTGACTGGGAGGATTGTCGAAATTTGTCGTCTTAAGGCAGGTTACGTTTGGCACAGCCACGGCGTCTCAAAGGAGGAAGATATTTGAGGCGTAGTGCGAGGGGATATAATTATAAGGAAAACATGAGAGTACAAAAAACACAGTGCAGCTCTGCACCGCCCTCAGAACTTCGTAATGGTCGTAAAATGCAACAACACTGGATAAGGATTCTAATCGTCATCGTCCATGAACATTGACTGGTCCCCTGTCCCATCGTCGTCATCCGATAAAATTTCGACATACTTCTTGGGCGGAGCACGCGCTGGGCGAGAGGAGGCAGCGCGTGCGGGAGCTGCAGGTACCTCGTCGTAGTCCATCTCCTCGTCTGAGCTATCCGCGAGCCTCTTTGGCGGGGCCTTCTTTGGCTTGGGCGGCGAAGCGGGCTTCATGCTCTTACTGATTTTCCGAGCCTCGGGTTTGCTCGCAGCACCAGAAGGACCGGCTTTAGCGAAGAATTCGGTCACCGCAGGCTGGGTCGGCGACTTTTTCTTCTTCGGGGGCTCATCATCGCTGTCGACGGTGCTGTCCAGGCTGCAATATTTGTCAGCATGCAAAATAACATGAAAGAACAAGGTAACAAACCTCTTGCGTTTCGGCGCAGCCTTTGCTTTCCCCTTGCCCTTCGAAGGCTCATCGGAATCGGAATCGAGGGATATAGCCTTCCCCTTCTTACGCGCCGGGACAACCTCTATCTCGCTGTCCGAATCCTCCGATTTCTTTACTGGTGCCTTCTTCTTGGGAGGCGGGACGTCGTCGACATCCATGTCTTCATCCTTCACAGCTTTCGTTACGGGCGCCCGTTTCTTGGGTGGTGGAGGAGGCTCGTCGTCATCATCATCACCTTCGTCCTTAGCGACAGGCTTGGCCCGCTTGGGTTCGGGGGCCTTGCGCTTAGTGGTCGCCTTTATAGGCTGGAAATCGTCCTCGGAGTCAGAGCCAACCTTTCGGCCGATGGATTTGCGCGTCTTTAAAACTGTTTGTTTCCGTTTGATTTTCTTGCCATTGGCGTCCAAAGTTTTCTTGACCTCTAGCTCCTTCTTCAACGCCTGAGATCTCTTGGTGAGACAAACAACCAACAGTAGCAGATCATCACTTGCCTCCCACTCAGCCAGGAATTTGTCAAGGTCAGTATTCCACATCTCCTTGGGCGAGATCTTGAGTAGCGCGAGTAGCTCGCTCTCCTTCTCTGCTGCAGTCGCAAGAAGTTTCTCGATCTGCCGGAAGCGTCAGACGCTGAATGAACCAGAACCGAAATGCACACCTTCTCTTTGGTCAGACTGGAGATAGCCATACCGAGGAGGTATTCAAAGTCGCTCGCATTACCACTTTCCAGGGCCTCGTCCTCAAGAGCGTCCTCCTCTTCACCAGCCTCCTTAGCTTTGCTGACCTTGGGGAATGCCCGGAATTTGTGCCTCTTGAGGTCGGCGACGATATCAGCTTTTTTGCGATTAGAGACAATGAGCTCCTTGTCAACGATCATTTTGACGAAGCGGGCCTGATTCGTCAATTTCTCGAAGACGTTTTGCAGCTCGGCAGCTAAATGGTCCTGAATGAAGAGCACGTCAGCCCGGATCCAAAAAAGAAAGAAATGGGAATAGAAAAATCTACCTTGCGCTTTTGATAATACGCCAACCGCACAGGATAAAAGTCTTCGATCATCTCCTCGGGTGAACTGTACCTCTTGATCTTGCCATCGAAATCGAAGCAAATCATGTTGGCAGTGTTAAGTTTAGAGGTGAGTTTGAAGAATTCCACCAAGCCCTTCTCCTCGGCCTTCTCGAGCACCTTCGCATCCATCGTGATAATGAAATGCACATTCTCGTTGTCGTGGTGCTCTTTGTAGTCCTACGACGACGGGGTCAGAGAAAGTATCCATAGCAGTGCAGAACATACCTTTATCGTCCCCGCCTCGTTCTCCTTGCCAGCAATCATGGCCTCAAGCTCCACCTTGTAAGGCGTCGTCCACTTGTGTATCGGCAGCTCCGTGATCTCGACGGTGGTAGCGTTGATTTTGTTGACGACGCCAACAACGTCGTACTTGTTCTTTGCAGTCGCTTTGATCTCGCCGCGGAAACCTCGCCACCAAGGGTGCATAGGGACCATTTCCTCATCAGCCATCATCCTCCGAAGATTGGCAACAATGTCGACAGGGTTAAAACACGGGATGTTTGTGCTCCATCCTAGAAAAGAAGGGGGTCAGCGAATATAGATCAAACTTCAAAACTCGGAAACCCACCCGTGCCAATACCGTCCGCTCCGTTGATCAGAATGAGAGGTACGACGGGTATGTACCACTCGGGTTCGACGATTTGATTGTCGTCCTTCTGTTGCGTGAGGAGAGGGTCGTCGTGCGGGTGGTAGATGGCCCTGGAGATACGAGTCGGAAGGGTATGGATATACCTAGCTGACGCATGGTCTTTGCCTCCTGAGTCGCGCGTACCGTACTGTCCATTCGGCTCCAATAGGTTGATGTTGTTACTTCCGACGTATGTTTGGGCCAAATTGATAATTGTCGAGCCCAAACTGAGTTCGCCGTGATGGTAAGCAGCATGCTCTCCGATGTAACCAACAAGTTGTGCGACCTGGGGCTGAATAAGAAAAGGCGGAAGAAAAGGCGGGCTGCTTACCTTAATTTCTTTCTTCAGATTGCGCTTAAAGCAAGCCCATATGACCTTGCGTTGACCAGGCTTCAATCCATCAGCAACAGAAGGGATCGAACGAATATTATCGGCCATGGAAAAGAGAATTAACTCCTTGTTAATAAATTCGGAATAAGGAATTTCCTCTAAACGGTGGTCCAGGTAGGTTCCAGGCTAGAATCAAGATGTGAATCGTCGGCGTCATTGAAGACGATGGATCATACCTTGAACTGGCGTAGCCACTCCTTGCGATCGTCCGCCTTTTTCTTGCTGAATGCGAGGTCAATAAGATCCCTGTCACCCTCCTGCGTGGCCGCGAAGGGGATCATATGTTTCTCCATATGGCCGAAGTAGTCGCGGGCATCGCTGTCCTTGCTCGTTCCCAACCCCTAGCACGACGTCAATACACAATAAATTGCAAGAGGAAGCCGATTAACCTTGTAGTACTTGACGTCCCATCTAGCCGCGTCCAGAGTGTCCTCCGTCCATTGTTCATACTCTGGAATAGTGAAGAAATCCTTCCTCTGCTTTCCCTTCGTAACCTGACAAGGGATAAGTCAAACCCGCCTGGCAGCATACAATAAAGACTTACTCTGACGATGGGAGTGACGAACTCGACAAGGAATTGATCTAGTTTGAGGAGCGAAGGATAGAAATGGTCGAGGAAATTGATTATGAGGCCTTTGATATGGGACCCGTCGTGATCCTGCACAAGTTTAGGGAACCACTTGTGGGACAAGGGTGAAACGCACCTGATCCGCCATGATCATGAGTCGTCCATACCGCAGGCTGGCGGTGTTTGTGTAGTCTTTGGCATGCTGCAGACCCATAATCTTCTTGATTGCCTGGATTTCCTCGTTCTTCATGATCTGGTCGTGCCTTGCTTCACGAACGTTGAGCAGCTTTCCGCGGAGAGGAAACACCCCGAAGTTGTCACGTCCAACCACACTCAAACCGGCGATGGCGAGGGACTTGGCAGAATCTCCCTCGGTAAGAATGAGGGTGCAGTCCTTCGCGTACTTCGTTCCAGCATTGTTAGCATCGGAAAGTTTGGGCAGGCCGGTCAAACTGAACGATGAGTGAGATTGTGATATCAAGTAAAAGCAAGTGACCAGGAACGAACCGGCTACGCTTGGTCCCATCGGTCTTCTTGATTTGCTGGTCCGCTTTGAATTGAGCCCAGTTGAGAATGTTCTCAATGATAGGAGATTTCAGAACTGCGAATATTAAACTACGAACAAATGCTAAGATCAGACTGGTATACCCTTTTTTATGAATTCTTCAGAAAGAACGGGCTTGGTCCCGAACTTTGAAGCAGGTAAAGTGAGTGTGTCCTTCGTTTGACTATCGAACGTCGGGTTCTCGATAAGGCAGTTGACGAAAATCCACATGTGGCTCTTAATCTGCGCAGCCTTGACGGTGGCGCCCTTGTTCTTCTTCCCTATCGCAGCAAGGAGGTTCTTGGATATCTGGTCTGCAATCAGCCCTACGTGTGTTCCGCCCTTCGTGGTGGAAATGGAGTTGGCGAAGGAGACTTGTTGGAAGGTCCCATCAGAGACAGCGAAACCAACCTCCCACCGATTGTTGATTCTCTCGTAAATGAGGGCCGGTTTCTGAGCAGCACCGCCGGCTTCGTTGGCCGCGTCCGTGGCCGAAGAGAGGTACAGCTCGACGTACTGCTTGAAATTCTTGACATTGGTGATCCTCTTGTCGTTGTAGAACACCTTGATATCCTTGACCGTGCCGGCCATATCGTAGACGCGCTTCCGGAGAAGACTGGCGGTATCCTCGTCGATCGAGTCCATTCCGAAACGCTTAAGATCAGGACGGAAGGATATCTTCGTCCACTCCTCGCCTTTGGCGTTCTTCGTAATCTTCGCCTTTCCGCAAGTGCCCATGTTATTCGTCCAGGTCTGCTTGTATTTCTGCGACGTCTTCTTGTCGGCAGTTTCAACGGTGAACTCGTGCGAGTAGATGTTGGCGAGCTTAGCACCATAGCCATTACGACCACCAGTGAGCTTCTTCTCATCATCGTCGAAGTTAGATCCGGCAAGGAGATGTCCGAAGATCAGCTCCGGGATGTAGCAGTTCTCAGTGGAGTGCATCTCGATGGGAATGCCGTGGCCATTGTTGTAAACTGAAATGGTGCACTCCTCGACGTCAATCTCAACTTTGAGCGTATCCATATTAGCGTCGTTGATCTAGTCGAGGAATTAGCGAGTAACTGTGCAGTAGATGGCAAGCGTACCTTGTGGTCAGCGGCATTGACGAGAATTTCGTCGACGATCTTGAAGAACCCCGGAACGAAGGTGACTTCGCGGAACACCATGCGGTTAGTGTCCTTGTCGTGTGTCCACATGGTCTGTGTGAGACTCTCCACACTTCCAATGTAAGAGTCAGGGCGTTTCAGGATGTGCTCGATTTGTGTGAGCTAGGTGGCATTTAGTTTGGAGCTCCCGGGTGGACGAATCGACGTGACGCACCTTTGTATATTTCTCAGACGTCGTCTTCTTCTTCCCAACGGGTGCGGGTTTGTCATTGGCGGTCGTAGGACCGGCTACATCTCCGTCCGACGCGTCGCCCCCCTCATCTGCACTCTCATCGGCGTCGTTGCGGTCGACGAGAACCTTCTTCTTGGGTGCTGCCTTGGCCTTCCCAGAAGTCGTGGCCTTGGCCTTGGTGGCTGGCTTCGCGGGTTTGGCTGCGGCTTTGGGCTTTGCCGGGGCCTTCTTAGCGGTCTGCACGCCGCGGTCGCGTTAGAAAGGGGGAGAGCAGGCAACAGAATACGGACCTTCTTGGTAGGCGCGTAGCCTTCCGAGTCGGAGCCATCGTCGACAAAGTCGAAGTTCTCGCCCTCGGAGGAGCTCATGCTGAAGTGGCGCGTGTGGGTGGTGGTTGAGTTGAAGTCGTGATGTCGCGCTGTTTGTTTATGCGTCCACGTGATGGATCGCTTTGGCAGTGGAAATTTGATTCGACAGCGCAGAGCGGCACGTAGCATCCAGCGTAAAGAGCGGATGAAAATCAAAACAAACGAATGGACGCCAACCACAAAGAATGGCTGTAAAACGACAGTGGTTCGGCAAAGTGAAAATTTCGGTCACGGGATTTCCCCTTGCGCCAACCGCAAGTTCAAGTTGATCGCAAGTCCGTTAGTTGAGTTGGAGGCTCAGCGCTCAGAGACCGCAATCTTTCAACTACTTTGCATTCTAAGTAAAAAATCGCCATGAAAATTACCTACAGAATCGTATCGTGCAAGGTATCGTGTCATGGTTTGTGTGTATATCGACAGCCTCCACCGAAAGCCCCGTTAGCGATGGTATCTTGTAGAGTTTTCTTCTGTTTTCAAAGCCCAGAACTGATTCGCAATGCCCGAAGCTTCTCAGCCCTTCTTGGTGGGTGAGTGGTTTCACCTTCTCTGCGTAGTAAGGACGTAGCCGTCAGTCAACGACAACCGAGACTTTCCCAAGTATGCGTTTGCGGAGGAAGAAATGCTGCAGTCTCTGGAAGGAACTGTATGAACCTGGCTAATGCGATGCCAGTTCCACGAATAGATTGCAGGCCAGGATTGAAGAGCCCATTCTCTGCGGCAAGAACCGATGAACAGGGGTCAGGAAAGTATATGAAAGTGTCAACGAGGATGAGATGTGGCAACGGAAAGTGCCGGACAAACGTCCTCATCGCATCGGAGCTTGCTACGATGGAAAGGTGAGCGAGCTATTGGTATGCGAGAACTGCACTGCACTACATACCTGTATGTAAACTTGTACGCAGCTAGTCTGGGACTTGAACGCGAACTGTATGAAGCCGAGATAACAGATAAGGTGCAAGTGCGCCGCAAGCTCGCAACGTGTCTTTTTGCGTCAGTAATTCCTTAAGGTAAATGAACGATGAGGCTTGACGAATGAGTTTGTTCAAGGCAGACCATCGGATCTTTCCCACTCACTCCGTAAAAAAAACAGTAAAAGGTAGTAAATTCGATGCCACAGCCGTCATTGAGGCATTTTGGCTATACAATGATTAGCTTTGCGGTCAGGAAAACGCGCATATTCTTTGCAGGACTGTGGGCATTCGGTGCGGGTGGCGTTGGAATCGGAATTGAAGCGACAAGATGCTCGCAGGTAGCACATTCTTCGCGGAGTACGGCAAGATACGTTGTAGACCCGGCAAGTCGTCCAGCGGAAGCTTCGCGATGGCGCAATCGACGAGCACGTTGTGAGCCATAAATTGTCCTGGACGTAGTTGAACGAAAATGCTCCTCGGGTTTGAATGTCGATTACCTAAGATTACACCCAAGACAATCATCGGTACTTTACCTTGCTTCCTGTCTGATCTTTCCCACTACCCTCCTCCTCTATCCCTCCTCCTCCCGCTGGGTCCATCAACGTGCGACACCTTTGCTGCTGTCTGCCCAACTCCCTCTGCCTTACGATGGTCGGTCGCTTATTTCTGCTGATTCGAGCACACAATTAAACGCATTTCTCTTGCCCAGGTTTTCGTGAATAACAAGAAATTTGCCTGGTTGGGACATCCTTGCGCCCTCTGCGGCCTGCATTCTGACATCTTTTCCTCCGCCACACAGTGAATCCTGCATCAAAGGACATCGCTCATCCTCGTGCCATCACACAGACCGCCCCCTTTTCGAAATCAAGAAAAAGGGCCGTCCTGTGTCGCAATGCGAAAAGTGCCGCGAGCTACGGCAGTCCCGTCGCGTTCACTCCAAGTGCAACTGTCCACAGGACGACGCGCCTTCACGCGGTCTGCTCCTACCGTCTTCCTCGTCGAAATGTGCGTCCGATCGCGCGCCTTTCGCTTCGGTATGTACTAACATCGCTCTAGCTCGGAGATACATTCCAATCGTTCCGGCTCTCCCCAATGGCCTTCGCGATGTCCTGCCAATAACGTCGCGATCACCTGTTACTCCAGATTCTCGGCAGCGAGGTCCGACTCTATATCTAACTCGTACTTCGTCGTCTAATAGAATCGATAGTCGATTCACTTTTAAATCCTTGCAATTGCAGGAGCGTCTGGAAGTGTAAATGCCGCGCGGCAGATTCTTCTTCTCGCCCAGCGGTAGTAGAAGCTCGACCTAGGACCGGCCTTGCAACCCTCGCGCGGGCCGCGGCGCTGTGCTGCAACACAGATCCGACCTCGTCGCCCGCTGTTCCCAAGAAGGACACAACCTCGAAGCGCCAGACGTCGAGACCGTCCAGCCCGTCGCACAAGCGTTCAAAGCATATCAATACTGAACGGTCATCAGGACCTGATCTACCACCTATTCTCTATAACGAAGCCTCTCCCTCACCTTCCATTCCCACGTTTGCGACCATGCCTCCGATGAGCACCATTACGTCGTTGGCCGGATCAGGCTGCACTTGCGGACTGGAGTGCGCCTGCCCGGGATGTGTCGAACACCGTGGTCCCGAGCACGCAGACAGAGACCGGAGAAGCTGTGCCGACGGGTGCGGAACCTGCGTCGACGCCCACGCAGGGATCGCACTACCGGGCCACGAATTGACGAGCACGATGACCTCAAGCGCAATGACTAGCATCATTGACCAGTTCTTGGCTCGCGCTGCTGCACTTCCCGCTCCACCAAGCAATCGAAAAATGGGTTTCGGCGTGGGGATCGACCCTCAGAACATCATGGTGTATCCCACCGCGGCCATGGAGAGCCAGCAGCGCGGTGTTCCCTTCGGCTTGGTTAGTTTACCGAAGCTCGAGTGCTGCGGGGGACAATGCGCATGTCCGAATGGGACCTGCAACTGCAGGAAGTCGTGCAACGGGTGCTGCAGCGAACACAGGGCCGACAAGCCCAGCGTAAGCATGAATAACACCGATTTGCTTTCTGCTTCTCCCGCGAAGAGTTGTTGTGCTGGTTAGCATGTTACGTTTTTCATTCCACCTCTTCACTATGCTTTTGTCCATTACTGGGATCTTGTTGGGATCGAGCTCCTACCATTGAATGTGCTTGTTTTTGCTCCGTATGGGCTTTTGGTTGGATCCACAACGAATGTGTACGAGTAGTTATGTTGTGTAGTAGTCAAGGAAGGAAACAATGCGTTAGTATTGATATATATCGCGGGTATGGTATTGGTCCCTTTACAACAAAATTACACCTGCAACAAATGAAATCCTAATCCACCAAAGAACCTCCTATACTCTGTGAAAGTTTAAATCAGATGGTGGACGAGAAGTCAGAGCACAAAGACGAACGTATCATCTGAACATAAGAAATCCCCGCGGCGATTAGCAAACTGGCAGGATGCATGAATAAAATGCGGTTGAAGCTTACCGTGATATTCGAACTGAGTCTGTCCAATGGGCGGTGAGCAAGATCCGGGCACATAGCGCTACACATGTTTACCTTCTTGGGATTGTCCGGGGCGTGTCGTACATAGCGGTCATTGTCTACGGGCCTGCCAAAAAAACGCGTTCATTGACGCAACGGGGAGGCAAAATGAAAGGGCCTTCATACCGTTCCTTTTTCTACGCGGAGAATTTAGGTTACGCGATGAGGGGCACGATAGCATAGATACCTTGCATGAAGCGAGCATACTCTGCAGGGTTACACACACTGCGATGACGCTCAGAACCGGGGACCTGATTAGCGTTATCTTGAATAGGGGTCCCGCGAAACTAGACAACGATTGCTGACCACTCATTCCCTAAAATTGAGGCGCAGATCTTGAAGTGGTCAATTCATAGGCCCCGAGATTGCGAGCCGATGTACATACGTGACCATTGGAGTACACATGCTGTCCAAGGTACTCAATCCATGGTGGTGTGCTAAATGCGGAGACAAACGTACTGGGTGGATGGGCGACTCTCTCCCGTCTGTCACTACGAATTGTACGGCAGGCGACGAGATAGGGTACTGGGGATCGAATCGGAATTGAAGTGTATGGACCTCGGACTTGCAGCCGGTCAACGGGCTGACATTCGGACGCGTCAATGAACGCACCTCATATAGACTCTCCCCCATCACTTCAATCGTAAACCACCTAAACCCGATTTTGAGTTTGAAGGATAAAAGCTGATGCACAGGCCGCAAACCAGGTCGCGAAATCATCGGCCTTAACCAAGTTGATTCCTGGTAGAGAATGTATTATGAGTGCTTTGTTTCCGTGAAATGGCGGCCAACTGGGTTGGGTCTCACCGACAGGACAACCCTCGGATTTTATCTCAGACAGCTCCTTCGCGAGCCGCCGGGAAGCTATAGATGCCATTCTACAAGTATTTGGAAAGGAGAGAAAAGAGCTAAGAGCAGCAGGTGTTTGGCAACGGACTATTTGGTTGCAAAGCCGCAGTCAAATATGAACAGAATCACAGCCTGTCACGATCACATGCAGGCGTCGCGTCTCATTCCCAGCCAATTTGACTATGCCTGCAGAACGAGCGGGGGTGGGTGGCTCTCTATGCGTTCTTCCGCAGCTCCTGACCAATACAGTACACCGTAACCATGTTCGTCATCGACATTGGGCCGTCGATGGCGAAACTCCGCACCCACGACCCCGAGGGTAACGAGCTCATCGAGGAAATAACCAACCTCCAATGGGGGCTCCAGTTCGTCAAGCTCAAGATCCAGGAAATGGTCTGCATTTACTTTGATGCAACGCCGAACCCCTTCCGACGTTGACCGCACAGATATTCAACGGTCGCAAGACGGACAAGTGTGGCGTTGTTGTCTTCGGCTCCGACAAGACACGCAATATTCTTAACAAGCGCATGAAAGAGGGCTATGAGCGTGTAGAGGAGTACATACCCATTGCGCAGCCCAATGCGGCCACTCTTGCGAAACTCGATGCCCTGCAGCCCTCCGACGAGGCAGGCGACCGTGAGTGCCTCATCTTACTGAATGAGATGTAGCTCAGACGCCATGCCAGCGCTCGACGCCTTGATTGTTGCAATCGAGACTCAGGATGACCACCTCGGCTCCAAAAAGACGTGGTCCCGCAAGATGGTGCTCGTCACCGACGGCGACAACCCCATCGAGGTGACTGACCTCCCCGAAACCATTAATAGAATAAACAAACTTGACATTGCTCTCACCATCGTGTGCGCATCCCACTTAACTTATCTATACAAGCTATTCATATCTGTCGTAGCGGAATTGACTTTGACGACGAAGAGTTCCCCTATGAGGAGGATGACAAGTCCGACATCAAGGTCTGCGTTTGTGACTCCACGAAAGATTCTACTGAAAAATAAATAGGCTGAAAATGAAGCTTTCTATGCGAGCCTCATCGAGGGACTCGACACTGGCGTCTTGGGGACGTGTGCCCTCGCCCTTCGCGAGACAATCCGTCCAGACATCAAGCTCACCAAGTCCACGCTCATGGGTACGACCCTCCGCCTCGGTGACACCGACACACGTGCCGAAGAGGCGCTCGAGGTGAACATAAAGACGAGCAAATGCACCGCGCTCAACCGGCCGAAGAGCTGGAAGAAGTTTGGTGTGCGTCAGAAAAAGAGACAGGCACCGCAGGGGACGCAGGCGGGAACACAGCTAAAGCGAGCGGAGGTTGACGAAGACGAGGACGAGGACGAGGACGAGGACGATGATGACGATGAGGACGACAAGATAGATGTGGATAATTCGCCCGGTAAAGTCAAGGATAAAAAGGTGACGTTCGTGCAACTCAAGATGCGCACCCAATACTACGTCGACCGTCGGGAGCACAATTCGGACGACGAGGGGGAGGACGTCAAGATGGAGGAGCCCGAGCCCGAACTCGAAGAAGAAGACGAAGACGGTGTGGTGAAGATCAACCCGGCGCTGGAGCAGGTTGACAAAGAGGAGCTCATCCGGGGTTTTAAATACGGCACGACCTACGTCCCCTGCCCCGATGGTCAGTTCGGCCGCCTTCCGACGAAGAAGGGAATTGACATTTGCGGGTTTTTCCTTGCCAAAAATGTGCGCGCCCCTCCTTTTGCTTTATTCCTTGGGCGAACTCGTTTATGTGTCTAGTTCCGCCGCGAGCTCTGCCTCGGCGAGATTCAGTATGTCTGGGGTGATCCCGCACAGCCGGAACAGGAGGTCGCCATCTCGTCGATCGCGCAGGCAATGTATGAGAAGAATGCGATGGCGATCGCGCGCTGGGTCTCCAAGGACGGCATGGACGCGAAGATGGGCGTGTTGGCACCGTGTATCGCCGAGGGAATCGACTGTCTGCTGTGGGCACAGGTACGTTTACTTGCTTTCCCTCTGCGTAAAATGTGACCCGCCCCCAGATGCCCTTCGCAGATGATGTGCGCAAGTACACCTTCGCGTCGCTCGACCACCTTGTCTCAAAGAAGGGCGAAGAGCTGACGGAGCATGCGTACATTCCCACCACCGCACAACTCGACGCAATGGACAATTTCGTCGACGCGATGGACCTCATGGACGCTGGTGGAAAAGGATGAGGATGGGTGAGTCTACTCTCCCTGCTTCTACACTTGCTAATACTGCCCACACAGCGCCCGCGCCCCCTGGTTCGACACTCGTCTCTCGTACAATCCCGCGATCCACCGCATCAAACAGGCACAGTTCCACGCAGCCGTCGTCTCCGATCTCTCTACCAACCCGCTCCCGCCGCCGCACCCTGAGCTACTCAAGTACTTCGACCCGCCGCGCCGCGTGCTCAAGCGCGCACGGGAGGCGATCGAGGAGTGCAAAGTGAGATGAAGGTGAAGCAAGGTGCGTTAGCGTTTTTGCATGTCCCTACGTGCAGTGCCGACTATGATGGTATGTACGCAGTGCCGAAGCGCGTGGCGCGCGCACGCAAGGACGGGCACGTCCATGCGCAGGACGACGACGGCGACATGCTTCTCCTCGATATGAAGGCGCCTCCGCGCCCGTCCCAGTCGAATTCACAATCCCAGATCAAAGTCACTGCATCCGCGTCCCCCGCCGGCAAGGGCAAAGCCAAGGCCGCCGAAAACCCCGACGACAGTGTCACAGAGGATGAGGACGACTACGAGGACCTCCTTGCCGCGAAGCCTAAACCCGTGGCTCAGCCCAGTACGCCACTGCCGGTAGCCCGGAAGAATGGTAGTGGCGGGGAGAATCATAACCCACTCCCGACGCCAGCACGCTCACTCTCGCCAGAACTCGATCCTGGGCGCGCGCCGGGCCGGATCGTCGGCACGACCCGCCCCCTGGAGGACTTTAAGGCGAACCTCGCACGCGGGGACGTCGTGAGCAAGGCCGTTGAGGACCTCGGCGCGGTGATCATTGAGGTCGTCCTCCGCCCGTTTGCAAGCCGGCGGAGCGCGGAGCTGATGGACTGTTTGGAGGCCCTGCGGGATACGTGTTTGAAGGAGGACGAGATTGACGCGTGGAATACGTTCGTGTTTTATATCTTCTTTGCTACTCATTCTTTTCCTGATTGAGAAAAATACATAGTTTCATAAAGGACCTGCGCGATCAGTGCGCGGGTGAACCGGGTAATCGCCAATTTTGGGAGCAAGTCCAAAAAGCTGGTCGGAAAATGAGCTTAATCAGCGACAAGGAGGCTCAGAAACACGGAGGAACATCAGCGATCTCTGAACTCAGAGCAGGAAAGGTACCCGTTTTTGTACAGGGATCCCACCCATACTCATCGACCTGCAGTTCCTCGCCTGATAATTCTCTTCCTTGCATCTTTTCCTACATTTGCTAATAGTATGCTATCTGTAATAAGTAAATGCTTTGTACCAGGCCATTTGGTCCTTAGTATAAAAAACATGTCTGTTAACTTCTACCCCACCATCCACCCAACAGGCTGCCCAGGCCTCCACGAGCAGCTGCAGGAGCCTTGGGTTCTGGATTTTCGACCGCTGCGTCTTCTTTTGCCGCTTGTCGTTTCTCCACCACAGGTTGTGCCGCAGGCGGTAAATCCTCGACCGGCTGCAGCCCTGCTCGTGCCCTCAAGGCTCCCGTATCGAGTGCCAGATAATTCACAGCTATATCGAAGAACAGAGGCTTCTTGTCCAATTTTGGGGTGGTGTCAACTGACCCGCCGTTATATGCAAACCACTCGCGCTTGAACTGTAACCCTCGGACGCCAAGACGCCCTCGAGCTCCGTCACGCCCTCGGATGACAGCGGGTAGTATGAGCGTGGGGCCGCCGAGATGGGATCGACGTCCGATAAGGAGAGCGTGGACTGTGTCTCGCGGACGTGAATGTTGGCATGCTGTAGTAAGGTCAGCGCCTCAGCGTACTTCTTGACAGGCACGTAGGATCGGGCGAGGAAAAGGCATCTGCCGGATGGATGAGGAAACATGCATGCTGTCGTATCTATCTGGCCATACCTTCGTGCCTTTGTGAAGGCCAGTCGCGCCTCTACAGCGGAGGCAAGATCGGGGCTGTCGTCCACAACGCTGAGTACCCGCATTTGGTTCAAGCTTTGCAAGACAGTGTCCAACAGTTTTACGACAGCGGGGAAGAGACGGCTGTCGACTTGTTCCGGGCTACCCTTGGGAGTACGCGTTTGCGGACCGGAATGGGATGACAAAAGGGCAGAAACGAGGAGGAGATCTCGCTGGATCCGCCGCGAAAGGAGCTGATACACAATGTAGGCATGTACGAAATGGATATCCCGTGCACCACTCGGGGTGGCCGTCGAGCTCGATCCACTGAGCTGAATTTGTCGTGAGTACAATATACGGACAACTTTGAGAACCGCACTTGTTGTGCCTCGACAAGCTTCCGTGCAACATCTTCAGCGTCACTTAAAGTAAGCAAGATCGCGTCGTACGCCGCAACACCTTTTTTGCTTGTTCCGGCCTTCTTCGAGTCGCTCGAGGAACCTTGTTCAAATCCATTCAGCCGCTGGTCTGCGTCCTGCACCTTGAGCAATACATCCACCAGCTCTGGATTTCGTACAGGAACAGGCTGCCCCTCCCACGTCAATGTCGCGAGTTTCTTGCGATTGGCTCCTTTCCCGGCGGTTTCCCCCTCCGACTTGAGTTTTTCGATAATACCATCGCATCCTTCAACAACATCATTTCGATGTTTGCCTGCAACTTCGACGACGATCCCATCGATATCGTAGGCCTTCGTTCGACCCAGTTCGTGGGCACAATATCTGATTTCCGGACCAACTTCGTCGGAAAAGAGAGTTGCAAGCGCCTGATCTCGGCTGGTGGGTGCTAATGTCGCTAACTCATCAAGAAGCCCCCGAGCAACGCTCAGCTGAATGAGAGCGTCGTCAAAGTCGTCGCGGTATCTCAAAAACCGCCCATTCAAGATCAAGGTGTAGATCGTGACTTGGAGAAGATTCTCCGCGGAGAGTCGGGAAGCCACGAAAAGCGACTGGCAAAGCGAGAGTAGCTGGGTCGACCAGTTCACACCCCGCCGGAAACGTCCCGTAGCACTGTGGCGGAGGGAGCTCGCTTGATCGGCGTTGGCCGGGAGTAGAGCTGACGCCGACAATTCTTGAGAATATGCCCAGGCACGTTCAGCTTCGAGGAGAAGCAGTTGAAGACTATCTTGAGATTAGCACAGAGCTATGCAGCGTAAATGTAGCTCGCACTGTCCACCCTTGACGATTTCCGTAGTGAGAGGGGGCAGCTTCTTGAATTCGCGACCCTTTCCATGCGTCATTTTTAGTGTGGACCGGAGTCGGTGTGTCCGGTTGGCGCAGTGCTTCCTAGACCATAGATTGGTAGGACTCTAGGCAAATGGGACACCGTCGCGCACCTATACCGAGCAAAGTCGTTGTATCGCAAACCATATGAGTTTCGCTGTTCGTTTGCGAGTTGGAGTGCTGCAACGTTGAGAGACGAATTTGACGCGATTCACTGAGCTTACCCCTGAACACGACCACCGTGTCCGCCATGAGAATATTTTCCGAGAATTCAAGCAGATGATAGCAGGTGAACGAAAGTGACACGCGTTCTCGATCACTTACTTCACTCTTCACCAAAACCTCTCGCACTAATATCAAACGCGCACCATGGACGACCTCCTTCCGCCGACGTTGCAGAACGTATTGGACCAACAGTCCCTCAAGTGGATTTTTTGTGGCATGTCTCCTCACTGTCTTGCCGCATGGGTGCCTACTTATTCGCGTTGTCGACCTTCTTAGGTGGAAAGGGTGGTGTAGGCAAGTCTACAGCGCGAATATAGTAAAGAATGACCGAATGACCACCGGTCCAGGCAAGACAACAACCTCCTGCTCCCTGGCTATTCAACTTGCTAAATGCCGCAAATCTGTTCTGCTCATCGTATGCCCAATTTGCGTCCCAGCTGTGAAATTCAATGCCTGAATCTGCCTGTCATAGTCCACGGACCCTGCCCACAACTTGTCTGATGCGTTTGGTCAAAAGTTTTCCAAGGACGCGACTAAAGTCAATGGCTTCGACAACCTCTTCGCGATGGAGATCGATCCCACCAGCTCTATTCAAGAGATGGTGGAGCAATGTGCGTAGAATATCTCCTGCGATGTCAATACCATCCTGAACCATGCCCCAGCGGACTCGAACGGCATGATGGGCTCAATGATGCAAGATCTTGCGTTCGCTATTCCGGGTGTAGACGAGGCCATGAGCTTCGCGGAAATTATGAAGTGAGTTTCGCGCCACTCAAATGCGTTGTTGGCTCATGGATCTACAGACACGTTAAATCAATGGAATACTCTGTTATCGTATTCGACACGGCACCAACCGGACACACGCTGCGGTTCTTGTCCTTCCCAACTGTGCTGGAGAAAGCGCTCGGTAAACTTAGCACGCTGGGCTCTCGCTTCGGGCCCATGATAAGTCAAGTATGTGACCATATTTCCACCCCAAATTTCAGGTTAAGACACATTAGATAGATGTCCAGTATGATGGGTGGTGAAGCCGGTTCACAGGAAGACATGTTTGCGAAGCTCGACTCAATGCGTGCGGTGATCACGGAGGTGAACACGCAATTCAAGGACCCAGTATGTCCGGTATCTTTTTTATGGCGCATCTACTGAGACGACTTGCGCACTAGGAAAAGACTACCTTCGTCTGCGTCTGTATTTCCGAATTCCTGTCCCTGTACGAAACCGAGCGGCTCGTCCAAGAGCTAACGAACTATGAAATCGACACGCATAATATCGTTGTAAACCAGCTTCTGTTCCCCAAGAAATGTATGTCGATTTATCTTCCCTCGTTTATTTTCGGCTGATCCATCGACAGCAACCAACTGTGAACACTGCTCTGTGCGACAGAAGATGCAACAGAAGTATCTTGGAGAAGCGCACGAGCTCTACGACGACTTTTTCCATATTGTACAGCTCCCTCTTCTAACAGAAGAGGTTAGAGGACCAGAAAAGCTCAAGGAATTTAGTAAAATGCTGGTGGAGCCATATGTTCCGCCGTCAGATTAAGTAGAGGGTTGTTAGACCACACAATGTATATATGAGACTCAGCCTATAGTACTTGAATGATCAAATCCGGGGATATCATATGGATGGATGATCACGTGTAAGTATGGATATGATCCCGGCGAGCATAGTGCCCACTGAGGCCCACTGCCAATCCATAGTCGACCCCAAAAGTTGATATGTATGTAGGTAGCTTCCTAGTTAGTCTACTACACATAAAAATCGAATCCTCGTTGGCGCAGATAAAAAAAATGGGCCCGTGGGAAATGGATGATGGCTCATCCATGGATTTGATTGGTGGCTGATGAATGATCAGATCTATGGATCATCCAGGACCAGGTGTGGTCCTTCCCCCCCATGATATGAAGATCCAATGTGTAGAGGACCCGGATCCGGTGATCCTTCACAACCCCTTCATTCCCTTTACGATTACATTCATCCTTAAGTATGTACTTCAAATCCTTCACGATATTTTTGGTGTCCTTCAAGATAAATGTCTTGAATATGCATCATGATTCTTGCAGGACTTATCAACAACGTTCACGAATGTGTCGTTCTCGACCCCTCTCGTCCTTCGCGACCTCTTGGTGTCCTTTACGATGTTTACCGTCCTGCACGACCTCGGTCGTGACTCGTCCTCCACGAGCTCTCTTGTCCTTCAAGACCACTCTTATCCTTCATGACACATACCGTCCTGCACGAGTTCTCTCGCCCTTCAAGACCACCTTTATCCTTTATGACACTGCTCGTCGTCCATGATACCCCTCATTCTTCACGCCACCTCCGGTCATGCACGACAACTTTCGGCATGCACGACAACTAACAATATTTTGCCTTCAAAGTCACAAAAAACATACTGTGTAAAGTTTCACATTGAACAAATGTTTTCTCCATCTTGTGCCTGTTAAGTCCCCGTATTCAAGCATTCAAACGTGGCTTTTAAGGGCCATTGTGTCGCATGGCAATACGAGTCCTTGCTCCACATTACATTTTTTTTTTTTCGGAAGAGGGGAGGGGGGAGGGACAAGTGCACGCACCCTATTCGCATTGAAGATGTTGGAACTGAGAATGCAAAACCAGGCCGAACAATCCCGAACATATTTAAGCTCCACCGCTTCGAGTCGCCTGATGCCCATGGGCTATGATTTATGGCTTTAAACAAATTAAAGTGTAGACTTATTGGAAACAGTACCCTGGTCGATGTTGGCTTGGTCAAACATGACTGAAGATCATTACGTGTTCAATGGGGTTACTAGATTGGAACTGGATTTCTATTTGTTGCTGTACCTGGCCATAAAGGCTACACAGCAGTACCTAGGTATCTAGATTCAAAGAAAAAATGATGTACATACATCGCAGATTCAATCTGAGCTTAACTCGAATACGCCTTAGCCAAATCGAGTCCATTCTGGTTCCTTGAGACCTCAGCTATTTGATTTCCAGATAACACAGCACTGAAGAACCCCAAGAGACCTAAGTCCAAAGGCAAGTCAGATTAAAAGCTTTCGGGCATTTCGGGGATGTTCATTTTCATTTTTTTTGTATCTCCTCGCGTGAAACATTGGCTGCAGGTTACTGCTGTTTGCCTTCAAGCAACTCTTTTGAGAACTCCTGGCTAAATCTCTGAAATTTCTTGTAGTCTGAAGGGCCCGAGCTGGAGATCAATTGTTCGTTGTGGGCTTCCTGATTCAAAATTCTGCATCCAGTTCTGCATTTTCCTTCTGAAATGTTTGCTCTGACGGATTCTGTCAAACTTTGCAGAGGGAGTTTTTTTGCGTGTCATTGCTGCAACCTCTGAACTGCTATGTTTTGAAGTTAATTTTATTTAAAAAAATTCCCTGAAACTACTGGGAGCAGGCGGTTTTGATACATCGCAGGACTCTGATTAGAAGATATAACACGTTGAATCCGGGACTCTAATTAGAGGTGCTCGCAATACATCGCCTCTGAAATCTTTCCTGATCCGGCTCTCTGGGATCATGCGCCATGTGCAAATAGGTGGCGGCGTTGTCCCGCCATTGGGAGGGCGGGGGCGCAGCCGGGTGGCTGTGCTGCGCCTGGCCAATGTTGGCAGGTTCTTCCCTTGGATCTCCTGGCCTGTGGTTATTACTGTACATAGTTTGTATGTCATTCAGGCCTTGGCTCAAGTTATAGAGCATTTGGACTCATGGCTGGGAACGAAGGAGCATGCCAAAAGCACGAATTTTGGGCGAGCGAGTGTTGTTTGTTCGTGTTATGATGCGATCAAGGTGCGATCACTTCTGCTTTTTGACCTCATCCTCTCGCCATCTATGTCGCTTTCTACGGCTTCCGGGTGCATGTAAGTAATGTACAACAATGCACTATACACCTCCTTGTGCCTGCCGCAGGATCTACGTTGCGAGGCCTTTGGCCAGGACACTACAGCCGATACCTTTTCTCACATACACCCTTGTACACCTCGTGTTCCTGGCGTTCTCACCTCTCCGGTTGCCTCGGCAGCTTATCAGGGTCTCTTCCTAGTTATAAACTATGTAAATACCTCATCTCACAATATTCTGCTTGTTTTCACGCTGGATAAGCTCTATTTTCCGCTGTCGCCTGCTGATTGTAATTTGCTTGCCGGCGGGCTCCCCCATCCACTGGCTTGTCATATCGCTCTCTTTTGGTCAGGATCCCGGTCCTCTACTAACACCCTTGTCTCTTTATCCTCCTCCTCCCATTGTGGACGAGTTACCCTCGTTTCTGCATCCCTATCCCCCAGCGCCACATACCTCCCAGCCAGTCGCTATATGCCCGATTTACCTTGCATGTGAATCCATGCATTGCAAAATACTCCTTCTGATGTTCCCGCGGCAACTGATTCCTCTGTGATGCACTGGCAACCGATTTGGTGCTACTGCTCTCTGCTCCTGCGCGCCTTCCAGGGGTTCCCCAATGCATTCTCTTTGCCTAAACGGTGATCCATACAGCCACCCCATTTACCTGACCATTTTTTGTGAATTCTCTGACTCGTCTACAGCCGCTAGCTCCGTTTCCCACATCCATCCTCCAGCTGCTGTACACGCCCTAGCAGCCCCACAGCCCTGACGTCTTCTGTTCATTGGGTTAAGCTCATGTCCCACACGCCCACTAGTCAACCTTCACGCCGTTTTGTAGGCTCAGAACCAATGGGAAGCTCATTGCGTGAATTGTCATGTGCACATCATTCTGCCTTTTCCCACCTCCTGCCGTCTGTGGAGCATCGAGGTAAGCATTCAGGATCCAATCTCACCCGTATATCCACCCAGTAACCAACTCTGATGTATCCATTTCTTCTTACACGACCACAATACCAGTTTGTCACACCCGGCTCTCATCAGGCTACCCATTCAGAAATACTCAATTCTAGTTTCCTTCTCAACCACCCGAGCTGAACACACCTTCTGTATTTTCTCACAAAGTATGTGTTCATTGAAACTCAATAAAACATGGTTTCTACCCCTTGAACCAGTGGAACTGTCGAAATCGGACTAATGGCTGCTCCACCCAATAGCAATCTCCAAGTAAAATCCAAGGCTAGTGAGCTTTTGATGCTCTTCAAGCACTGAAAAACAATGTAGAATCCATTTATACACTATTGCAATGGTTCTCTAGTAGTTGAGGGCAAAACTTTCATCACAAACACTCGACGGTCGAAAGATGGCCTATTGCCATACTGGGTATTTGCTTCTGAACATGCACCTTTGAAACAGTTTTTCAGCCACAACCTCCTGAGGCCTAAACCTTTGCATTTTCGTAAACGGTTCGACCTCCTAAGCTCCTTTTCATGTTTAACAATCCCTATGAGGAGGAGGAGGAGGTATTATTCTGCAGAGGTCCCTATAAGGAACAAGCAGGCACTGTACCTACACAATAATGCATACACCTCTCACAATCAAACTGAGTAGTCGGGGAGAACTGCTGTTATTAACGGACTTTTTTATATACAACGGGGATAAAGCGAGGGAATTCTTGGTACAGCGCGAGGACGGTATAGATATAATGTGCAACACGTCCTATCGAGTGCCTTGACGCAATCATGTATGAAAACTATTTGGATCCGTGTGAACCTGTTCTTTGGTAGGCTGATTTTTCACCTTCTTATTTTTTTTACGCATTTTCGGGTTGGGATCACATCATTTACGAGTTTTATGGTGTTCTTTCGAGTCAGAACTCAATTAACGCGTCTGAGCGTATTTCTGAGACACGTTCTTCATGTGAATATACAATTTTGGGACAAGGCTTCTACCAGCACTGGTAATTAATAAAACAAGTATGTATTCTGATATGGTCCAACTATATGAGCGCTTTCAATACCTTACAACACCTCTGAAAAATGTCTGTTGCTCAGATCGAGGCTGTTGTCCAATGAGCTGATAATTTAGTATCCACATTTTTGTGTTTTGAAGATACCACTCGGTTTGGCTACTGTATGCGATGACTTTCATCGATTCAGATTGTGTTTTAATGGCCACATGGTGCCAGTGGAATAAGAACTTTCATAGGCTGATTGCTGAACCTTTAGGTTTGGCTACCCAGGAGAAGATGGATTTCGGGCACTTTTGCTACAAGGACAAATAAAGATTTTGTCATATAGAATTGGTCATCACACATAAGTGATGTATACTTAATCTATCTTTTTTCCATCGTTGTAGGCTCAGTTTCTAACTCTGCAAGGGCCTGTTCACTTTCAATCCGATACTCTTGGTGCTTTGGCTTGGTGGGTGAGTTGTTGACCTCCCAAAGCTGTTTTCACTCTCATTTGTCATTTTTGTTTTGTGTTCAGCTGACGGCATCGGCCTTGGAGCTCGGAACCCAATTGCCAGTGCAGTCACTCTTTGTCACAAGAATGTCACTCGCTCGCACCGTGACGGCCCGAAAACAAGCCGAAGAGGCGAGAGCTTTGCCTTTCAATTGCCTTCCACCCTTCTCTGCCGATTTTCACCCAGATAGATCTGCCTTCTGCACTAGAGTTACTTATACAACGACTCCTGGCCAAAAAACATGTCAGCCTGATTTTTTTTGTGAACTTGACTGACTCTCAGTCCCCAATCGCCGTGAGCTCTAGAAAACAGCTCAGCACAATAGCCTGGAAAATCATCCACTAAAAAAAACTGCACATTAAAGTGGCATAAATTGAAGCCCCCCTGTTCTATGAATTTATCCAAGCTGACGCTATGTAGCAAAAGTAGAACATATCCATTTTCGAACCGAGGGCCGGAATTCATAGGTGCATCAAAAAATTGAGAAAGGAAAACAAACTTGGACCTAAAGGTTCAGCACCCGCCTCGGAGAGGCCCAATCCATGTCATCAAAATTTGAATTTATTTGTGCTCACATCATATGTGTTGACTCACCCTCTTTCTCCCTTTCCCACCACACGATTCGACCAGGACAACACATCCGGCTCCACTCTGCACTGCCCTTCTATCCTGGGAACAACTTGACACATTCTTAAGCATGCTCACCCCACCAAGGAGAATCCTGCTCGCACCCTTTGGCCAAGGATCTCGCGACATCCAATATCAGTCGGCCGACAGTGTCGTCCGACTATGTCGCGCTTCCTGTGCTACCCACACTCTGCTTATGGGGCTCTCAGACCTTTCTGAGCTTCTTCGGTGCACACACAAATCGATCACAGAGTAATTCTGCAGCCAGCAGAGAATATGTGCTTAACTTGAATTTGGGTATCCTGGTGCATGTTCCTTCCACACCTTGCCAACCGTACTGGCTTTTCATCCAGGCACTCGGTATCGTCTTTACCATCAACAATCCAAACCGGACGGCACCCCGCCTCTACAAGGTGTGTAATGCGGATATGTGTCCGAATTGCATCACGCCGGCAGTACCTGCCTGATGGCAGTCCTGATGTTCGTTTGGCAACATGCAGAGCACTATCAGCCGGGTGCTGCACATGGTATTTTTGTTGTTTTGTACCTGGACGAGGCTGCCCCGCATAAACGAATGGTGCATCAAGATGCATCGGAATTGTGCGTCCGGAAGCGCCAGGGTCTGCAGCTGTGGAAGCTACCGCCTGAAGGAGTTTAATCTCCCAAAAGCCGTACACTGGGGAGCACATACCATGTGTGATGCGCGGGGTATCCGCTGCCGGGTAACACAATGAAATAGGTGTGCACTGTATTTCTGTGCCTGTATGCCAGTACTTAGGTGTGTGGTCCTGTTTTCGGATGGCAGTACATATGGGCACCCACCACTGCAGTGTCGCCATTGTGTGCCCCCGTGCGCCGCTCCTGCGGGAACAGCGAAATTCACTTATCTAGAGCATCAATTAAGGTTTTTGTGCCGCTCTCCGTTTCGTTGGTACTAGGGCTCATCACGAGTCAACTCGCGGGTGACCCGGATGCGTGGCTACGGGTACCTGCGTGTTCCGGAGCCCTACTCGGATCCGTGACTGACCTGCGTCCACAGGTACTTGACTCGTGGGTCGCGGGTTTCCCACGGATCAACTCACAGGCATTTTTTCCTTGTCCCATTTTTCACTGGGAAGTACACATTTTAAAACACTTTGAACCTTGGAAGTGGAACTTGTGGTTTCGAAAATTGCTACCCAGATCCGTGATTGACCCGTGGGTACCTGACCCGCAGGTAGCAAAACTCACGGGTATTCTCACAGATCTACTCATAGCTACCCGCGGGTAACCGGGACTTGTGACGAGCCTTAGTTGGTACCTGTTTTCACTGTTTCCTGCATGTATTCACAGCCGAGCACCCAATATATTATTTTTGTGATTTTACGCGAAGTTTTCGCGTTCATCGCCGCCAACAATGTCAAGAACAGTTAATTGTTGTGTCCCAAAGCGGATGCTGCGATCACGACGACGAAGACATCGTGCTCGTTGCCATCAGGAAGGTTCACACTGCAGGTCTAGGAAAGGTAGGAGCTCTGAGCCGATGTATCGTGAGGACCTCTAATTAGAGCTCTGGATTCAACACATTAATTCCTCTAGCAGAGATGGCAATGTATCATTTCCCCAGTATCTGGTGCTGGGAGAGGGTTGCGTCCTCACGCACGTTCGGCCGCACCCCCCGAACACGAGTCTCTAACAGGAATGATCCATCACGACCATTAGTAAAGGAATTATATATATTGTGTTTCATTGAAACCTCAATGAGGAGACCACGACTTGGATGCGAGGTGTCTATACAAACCACATCACGACGTGAATGTCAAGATTGCCCCGTAAAAGAACATGAATGCGCGGGGGAGAAAAAACGAAGCAGGGTTGCCAAAATTCTACCTGCAGCCAATAATATACAAGGTATGTGAAGCCAATTATATCATTTCTTGAATCTCAATGGCAATTGAAGCTCACAATATTCACATGACCGTGGCAGGTTTAGTGGCGCGGTGCTAAAGGGGCCCCCCAATAACTACTCAACGCGTCGGCAAAGTGGAAGAGTGGTGACGTCACTGACCTGTAAAAGCACTTACGTAGCTTACATAACCTATCAATTTTTTCAAGAAAAAGCACATCTCGCGAAGGGAAGCACCTATTGACACGGGGAAAAGAGGGCCTGGAAGACAGACAAGAACTGAGTCACTCTGCGACAGACATGGACGAGGGACACAAGGATTCAACAAAAGAAAATGCGAAAAATAAAAGATGCTGATGGCATCAATGCCATCATCCCACGAGGTGAAAATTAAGATTCTGAAAGTTCAAAAAATGGCCCATGAAATAGATGAAAGAAAGAATCCTATAAATAGATATAGGACTCGTAAAATCTGCATCATGTCCATATATCTCTTGAGTCTGATCAATGTGAGCCCTCAGTATACCATCAAACTCAAGTTCTCGGAGGCGTGGTTTGTTGTCTTATGGAGATGATAGGCTTCAAGCTGCTTGTGAAACAAAATAGGCCGGCAAGCCAAGAAGACTGGCCAAACAACTCTCGGGCCCTCCCTGTACTTTCTCTTGGCTTTCATCGTCAATGTTGTATTTTCTTCCTTTGTGGGACACCTCCTTCTTTGCTATGTGGGAAACCTTCCAAACAGTCCTGCTTAATCAACAAAAGCCTATGGGCTTTCAAAATTTAAATCCAACAACAGTTCAAATAGCCCGCGAGCATCAAGTCCCAAACCTGATCTGGTTCACTGCTGTTCGCATTCATTTCAACTGTTCGGTGTCTTTCATCATCTGTTCATCTATCGGTGGTTCAAAATAACCAATCAGCAGTTGAGAGTTGAATTTCAACAGCTGTTTTTTCGACAATTCGCAAAACGATTAAGGACTCAGATTACTGGCATCGGGTACTACTCCCCTGTCCAAGCGCGGCGCAATCCACGGCTCTGCTAAATTTAACTACAACCCGATGCCTGCGACAAAGGATACGATGAACCAGCCTACGAAAGAATTGACTGGTCAATTCGGTTCCTCTCTCCAACTTCAACCCTCTCTGGTCTATGTAAGGCTTCGTTACGAGAACCTTAGCACGGCGAGTTCAGCGACGTGGTGGGGGCGAGTTCCGAAGACTTCAAGGTGGTGTGGACCCTATGAACGGTCTCTCAGGCTCACGGATTCCTACCGAGGATGGGATAGCCCAAGCTGGTATGGAATCCTGACTCCTCCGAATATACGGGGAAGCTGATTATAAGAGATAAGACCCGTTAAGAGTCTGAATTGCAGCGAGTAACGTATATAGTAACAACGGGCCTTCAGCCTTACGCTCGCGCTCGGAGATCACCTCGACGAGTCCTTGAGCTAGGCTGAAGACGAGGTTTTGGGGAAAAGTGTAGTAGTATATCTCAGACAACAATCTACAACAATGACTAAGTTACTGACTAAGCAGTAATCCCGCAGTATTCGACCGAGAAGGGATTTTTAGTACAAGTAGAAAGGATTGAGAATATGGAGCATATATTGAGGTACCTTACAGAGCCCCCCCAAATCCCTAGGAGGGAGAGCCCGAGTCGAATATCTCCGGGAACTTCAGCGTCGCAATTTGCGCATACTCCCAATCCACCGGGAAACTGCGCTCAAAAAGCTTCTGTCCGATGACGAAATCTTTCGCAGACGGGACGACTTTCGGAGCATACGTGCCTGTATTTCCACGCTTGAAGTACTGCTTCCAGCCCGCTCGAGTGCGCCATACAAATTTGTGCTTCTTGGTTATGTCCTCGTACAAGTTTTCGAACATGTCCAGGCACCCTGACGAGATGTAGCCGCGAAAGTGTAAGCTCTCGCTCTCCAGGACTTCGTTGGATGGCCACAAAGTAGTCTCGCTCATGGGCCCGGACGGGATGTGGCCGAGTAGCATAGATTTCTCCGACTCCGTCACTTGATCCGTCATGTAATGGACGTCGCGCTCCCCGTCCCAATGCAGAAGGGTTTCCCCTTTCAGGAACTCAGTCACTTGCATGCTCGGTCCTTTAGCAAAGCGCCTAGCCAGGAGGGGATCGAATTTTAAAGCGACGAACGAGTAGATTCCTCCAAGACCTAGGAAGGCAACGGCGTTCGGGCGCGGAATTAAGGCGCCCATCTGCACGCGGTAGCGGCCGTACAGCGCGGCGCCACCATGACCATACTCCAGGAGCGTGTCCACGTACCCGGGGGCGTACAGCGCTTCGACCGTGTTGCGCACTAGGTCTGAAATATCAAGCTCGGCGTATTTGCGTACATCCTGGACTTCGACGAACCAAGAGAACGCCATTCCACAGCGTATAGCTGCCTCCAGGACATCCTCCAAGACGACTTGGTGCTCTGCGCATGCGGCCCACGATTTGAGCCGCCAGTAAGTCCGCTCGTCCTTGCAGACAAGGATTGCACCGCACAGGTACTTGAGGCTCCACTGTAACTCTGCGTCGACAGGCCAGACCGGCTCGGACTCCATTACCGAGGGCATCCACTCCCGGATGGCATCCAGCGCCTCTGAACGGCTACCGAACTTCGGGGAATACGACGCCGCTGCCGAGATCTGGCGAGAGGGAACCGCATCGAAGCGGCCGCGAGAAGGTCCCACGGGAGAGGAGTTAATTGATACAAAGGGGAGGTCGGTGACGGGCTCTTCATATTCACCTTCCTCTGGTTCGTCGGACTGCGTCACCGAATCAAATTCATCATCGAAGCCCAATGTCCTGGACCTGGCCCGTCTTTTGCCTTCCTTCACATCCCTCCTGCCGGGCGGGCTCGATGACGAACGTCTCTTCGAGCCGGACGCAGCCACTTCACGGGCCCATTTACTGGTCAAGCCCTCGTCTTGGGTTTGAGCCGAACGACGAGTGGGGGACATAGGAGCTAATGCCGGGGAATCGAGCTGAGCAATGAGATCCTGCGAGATGAGCCCGGCTTCAGCCCTGACATCCACCTGTTCGATGACGGCCTCACTCACGGGGACAGTCCGTCCCTGTACCGGGACGACGGATGCTCCGACCGTAAGTGAAGCGCTCTCTTCGATCCGAGGTCCCAGTCGCTCGAGCAGCGAAGTTCGAGCACCCGATGAGGACGAGCCGCTTTCGGAAGCAAGCTTAACATTAAGCTCGAAGGGTGGGGCATTGCCAGTGACTTCTCCATCGCGCTTGCCGTTGTATGAGTTGAAAGTGCGTCCAGGCCTTGGAGCGAACTTGTTCTTCACTTGTTCCCGGAATCTTGATGTAGACTCGAAGAACGCCTCATCCTCCTCGATAGCTTCGCCGATTTGTTGAGTGGCAAAGTCCTCTAGCTCGTGGGCATGGGTGAGCGGCCATTCGCGGATGTGTGGCGGTTCGTCTTCTTTGAGCGGGTTCTGACGGAAGAACGTGCAGATGATCTCGCCTCCCTGCGTCTCCTGTACTGTTGCCTTGAAGCGCTCGGAGTATGCACATATCACATTCCAATTCCTGAGTCGGCGGGCACCATACAGGCGGAAGTCAACGATTCGGTAAGTCCATTCCGGATGAAACTCTGTGATAGCTTCGCCTCGCTTGCCTGCGCGTCCGTCCTGGAAATAGACGTCAAAACGCTCGAAATCGTCCTTCCAACTCTCGTAGCTGGCTAGATCAGGAAGATCGACCGTTCGGCCATCGGCCCACTGGCGGGCATTGGATAGTTCTCCCCAAAACTCCGGACCCAGGCGCCTGAAGCGCGGCGAGGCCCTCTCAATGTCCGTCCACGGAAAATGGAAAGGCATGTCATGGTTGGTGAGATGTGGGAGGTTGATCTCGTGCATATTCCTCGTGAGATTGAACAAGTAGCCCGTTTTTGGGCGATCCTTGAGACGAAGTTCTTGCACGAAAGCTCGATCCTCGAGGGAAAGATCGGTGGCGGTGATCTCCTTCACGGTTTGGAACCACGAAACGAAGCCGACGAGGCTCATGATGGAGCGCTTGACGTTCCCGACGGCGGCTTGAGTGCAGGAGTCCCGGCCATAGAAATCGGTCGAGAGCGCCAAAGAGACGCAGATTGAGTGCAGGCGGCGTGCCAACACTATAGCGGAGTCAGTCCAAGCTGGTGCTAGAGTGTAGCCAGCAAGCTCGCTGTGCCCATCCAAACCATCGTCGCTGGAAGAGTATAGAGTGACGAACTCTGACACCGTTTCGACGGGGAGCCGGTCAAAGCACATAGCCAGAGGATCGCCTTCGAATTCGATTGAGCCTTTAGTCGGGATATAGCCGAGCCAATGCTCCTCTGAATTGTAGTACACGGGCTTGATCATGAAATCAAAATCCTTAATCAATTCGGGGGACGTGGACGGAGGCAAAAGGGGAATCGACATCTTTATGTAGTCGTTGGCGCGAGTCGGAATGCGATCGAGGGTATCGTTTATAGAGCACCAAAGCATTCCGTGTTTGAGAGACCAGAGGGGTACAATATCGGCGCCCATGGCGTCAGTCAGATAAGGATCCATAGTAAAAATAGGTATATTCAGAGCAAGTGGACTGCGGATAGCCGCGATCTACTAAAAGCTCGACTCAAGAGGTAAATCGACCGGATAGCCGTGAAGATTTGCCTACTCGAGTGAAGGGAAGAGAAACGGAGGTTTAGAATGAGGGAACTGAGAGGGAGCCGATGGGAAAGAGATAGAGATTTATAAGGCGAAACGAGGACCCGAGCCCGTCACGAGCCGTGGCTTCCGGACCTATGGGTATACCGGTAATCCTCTGCCGGAGCTAAAAATATCGATACAAATACATCCGCGGATCGAAAGCCGGCTAGGCCTTCGATTTTGATTCCGACTTGGCGAACGCGCGCAGCATCTCCGGAGCGTTGCACAAGTCCTTCTTCGTTTGCCAAGTATCGAATTGCGGCCCGTAGTTCTTCCAACGAACGAGCCACATATTTTGTTTTCTGGATTTATCAAACTTCTTCCCTACCAAGCGTTCCACTTCATACTCTTCCGTGTACAGCTTTGCGTCGCGAGTCCCAGGCATCAGCGTGCGGTTGCCAAACTCATCCAGACTCTCGATGTAGGGCTTCAAATGGTCGTAATTGAAAACAGGGAAACCAGGATAGCGATCGTCCAGCCTGAGACGGTAAGTTTTTGGGTTGATCTTTTGCAAAACTTCAAAGGGGCCAATCCATCTTTGGACCAGCTTAGCACCCTCGCCTTTTGACTCCACCCACTCAAGCGAGTGAGGATTGATCAAGACTCGAGCCCCCACCTCGAATTCCGGTATTTCTCGTCGACCCTTGTTGAAGTATTTCGACTGCTCGTCTTGGGCACGCGCGATAGCGATCCTAGCGCTCTCCCTGTGCATTTGCAGCCGCTCTAGGTACTCGCTCGTTCCTTTCTTCATTCCATAGTTGGAAGAACCCGAATTGTTTTTAGGCAGAAGAAAGTCTAACGGAGCCTTGGGGTCGAATCCGTACAGAAGTTTGAAAGGGGTAGTGCCCGTAGAGACATGGACATTGCTATTATAGGCGAATTCGAGCAGAGGTAACCAGGCCGCCCAATCGTCTTGATCCTTGCTGACATATGCTCTCAGCATAGTCTCCAACTGTCGATTCACGTTCTCCGTCTGGCCGTCGTGTTGCGGGTGATGCGACGAAGAAAGAGCCAGTTTAGTCTTCAATGCTGCTGCAACCGCTACCCAGAAGTCCGACGTCCATCGAGGGTCGCGGTCAGCTATCATGCTATCGGGAATGCCGTACTTGGAGACAACATGACGCACGAACAGGTCAGCAAAGCCCTCTGCGGTCAATCCGGAGTTCGTAGGGATGAAGGAAGCGTGTTTGGAAAGACGGTCGACCACCACAAAGATTGTGTTGTGCTCGTTCGACCAAGGTAAGTTCACGATCAAGTCGAGGGAGATGGACTCGTAGGGCCTAGAAGGGATCGGATTCGGAATCAAGTAGCCGTAGCGGGTGAAATTGCGGTTCTTTGTTTTCTGGCAGACGTCACAGGCCTCGCAGAACTTCCTCAAGTCTCGTTTCATTCTTTTCCAGTAGAATTTCGAACTGAGCTTCGCCCATAGTCGCTCGGGACTTACGTGTGCTGTCTCCAAGGGAGCCTCATGAGCCTCGGTTATGAAGGTGAGCTTCTGACCCTGTGGCACGCAGAGTCGTGGCTGATAGTCGGCGTCTCTGAAGAATAGTAGGCCATCGTCCGTCTTGAAGAAGCGTTGCCCCGGTTTCCAGTTGCCACTCTGAACATCCTTGTCGTTCCATTTGTGCTTAAGGTTATCGTCCCTTTGGTAATCAGCGACGAACTTCTTCCTAAAGTCGTCGTCCATGGCAACATGGATGTTCGGAGGGGGGTTGACCGCTCCCCAGTACTCGCGAGTCGTCTCAGCCTCGTCGACCAACCTTCCTGTAGTCTTTAATGGAAGGGCATCCAGTTCTATGGGGACCGGTGCCGATTTCGGTGGAGGTGCAGCAGGTTCTTTTCTTCTTGTCTGCGGGCTAACACCCCCCCCAGGCTCCGCTTGAGATTCCTCCGCGGCGGAGGCTGAGTCTGCATCTCCCGGTTCCTGGCCATGACTGGCGCTTCGAGTTATGGCGAAAGCGCTCCTGCCACCTTCAATGCAATCCTGCAGAGTCCACGCCGTAAATGTCGCTCGTTCTGCCGGTGCTTTTGAAGTCCACCCCTCCTGTGCATCCGCTAAGTCGTTCGACATCGAGATGGGCCTGTCTCCTTCCTCCTCTTGAGGGGAAGTGTGCTCCGGAGCAGCGCAGGGCAGTCGGGATAAGGGATCTACATTAGAATGTTGCCGTCCCGCTCGGTGTACTATTTCTAGTCCAGGTGAGTACGCTGAAAATACGGCTCCCCAAGCGGCTAATCGACGGTTTGCGTTCTCGTAGGTACGAGCCCACTGTAACGCGGAGTGATCCGTGACGAGCAGTACATCCTCGCCTTCTATGAATGGCTGGAACCGAACTAGTCCCTCTTTTGCAGCCAGGGCTTCCCTCTCTGTTGTCGAGTAGTTCCTCTCTGCCCCCTTGAACGACCTCGACCAGTATCCTACTACGCGCTCGACGTGGATCGTCGACTCGTCCAAAGATTCACCCCACACGTCCAGAAAGTCCGTGTCCTTCGACTTGTCTGATAGTTTAAGCACCAGGCGCGGGGGAGGTTTTCCGGCTGAGTAAGCCTTTTCCAGCTTCGCGTAAGCACATGTTCCTTTCAGGTCTCTCACTTTGATAGGTTGGACCTGTTGCAAAGCTACTCCGGCTGCGTCGTCAGATGCATCCGTATACAAGCGGTATCCTCTTCCTTCAATCGGATGACCCAGAAGCGGCGCTTCCTGAAGCGCCATCTTGATGCTCCTGAAAGCATATTCTTGCTCTGCGCCCCACTCCCATCTCGCGCCTTTCCGAAGCAGCTGAAATAATGGCAAGCATCTGTCAGCATAGTAGGGGATGAAACTTGAGAAGTACACAGCCATTCCCAAGAATGTTTGCAACTGAGACAGTTTCTTAGGCCGCTCGAGTTCGAGGATGGCTTTGACCTTTTCGTAGTGCGTTGACAGCCCCAGGCGCGACACTTTATGCCCGAGGAGCAGGATCGACGAATAAAATAGGTGACACTTGGCCGGTGACAAGGTTACACCCGCCTTCTCGATCGCTCCTAATACTTTGTCCAGGTGCTCGATATGATCCTCATAGCTCTTCGAGTACACCACGATGTCGTCAATGTACACGAGACAGAACAGCCACAAGTACGGGGATAGCACTCCCTGCATCATCCTTTGAAAGATTGATGGACCATTGCGCAGCCCAAAGGGCATCCTCTTGAATTGCGATAAACCTCTATGAGTGCGGAAAGCCGTTTTTTCGACGTCCTCCGGAATAATACTCATTTGAGTGAATCCCGAAAGAGCGTCCAGGCACGAGAGGACCTGAGCTCCGGATAGTGAAGCCAAAATCTCTGACTGGCGGGGGATGGGAAACTCGTCGGCGATGGTCACAGTGTTTAGCTTTCAGTAGTCGACACAGAACCGCGGTTTACCGTTCCGGTATGTGATTACCACGGGCGCGCTCCACGGGCTGACTGATGGTTCTATAACACCTTGTTCAAACCACTTGTCTAGCTGCGCGTCAATGACACGTCTCTTTTCGGGAGAGCTCGAGTACATCGGAACCGCAATGGGATCTACTCCTTCTTTCGTTCGGACTCGAGCTTTTGTTTCTATTTGCCCGAGCCTCCCATCAAAGCCGAATGCCTTGACTCTTCGTTGTAGCATATCCCAAGCTTTGCCCTCTAAATGAGCTGGTAGAGATCCGATATCCAATAACTCTTTGATTTTCTCCGATGGATAGATCGTATTGTCTGGCATAGCGGCTGTTTTCGGGCCGTAGTCTTCCGCTTCCACTGTCACCGGCTCTCCTTCCTCTTTCATCTCCCCATTCTTTTGAGGGACTCTCCCTTCAGCATCTCGCGTATGAACTCTTTTTTTTGTATTCTCTTCTGATGGGGGAACTCCTGATCCGAAATCCGTCCGAACCCGAGTCGGTCCTCTCGGGGCTACGCTGGGCGTCCCCTTCTCTTCCTTTGCTTTCCTTCCAGACTCCTCATCCTGCGCTAAGTTTCCATCTATTACTGCTGCCAGAGCCGCCGTCTTCATCTGGAAAGTCTCAGCTTCTTCCAACGACTTCGGGGAGTCGAGGAAAGTCTGTGGATCCTTCAAAGTACCGAGAATTTCGCCTCTTCGGATCATGCGAGGCACGTCGCTCATGTTGCTCACTGGGACCACAGGATTTCTTGAAGAAATTAAGGTGTTCGGGACCGAGAAGAAAGAATCCTCCGCATTCGCCAGGAGGCTCATTTCAACCAACCACTTGCTGCCTCCTCCAAAATCGCCTTCGACCCGCACGTTTTTGCATTCGTGTGCTCGGATGCGGTGATCTTCGGCTGCTCATATGGTGCGTACGTCCCCTCCATTTCTTTTCAACTTCCTGCGTCGACGTTCCTTGTCTCGGCGATGTTCCGCTTGTCGCGTCGATTTACGGGCATGAGTGGTCAACGTTGTTGCAAGATGATGCACTTCTGCTCTCCCCACGAAAGCCTCCACTCCCGTGGCTTCAACCTTATGAGACGTCCCCGGAAATAGAATTCTTGTCCCTGTTTCCACGTTCCTACTGACTCCCAGCTCATAGTTCAGCTGGAAGTCCTCGCCTAATAGGACGGGCACGCTCATGCCTTTAACCACGTAAGCTTCCGCTTCCAATTCGAGGAGATCCCCATCGACTGATAACATTAAGACCTTCAACTTTGTGTATCCTTTGATTACAGTCCCTTTATCAGTTAACTGCGCCAGGCTCATCTTATGGCCCTCCCTGATTGGAGGGGGATTCGTGAGTTGAGCGTGGAATTCTTCAGAGACCAAAGTGATGTCTGCTCCCGAGTCCAACCTCAAGTCCACGGTGACTTCGTCTACAGAGCCGATCCATCCTCTAATTGAAAGGACTGAGACTCCTATTGCGGAATTTCCGGATTGTGGATTCCGCTTGCAACGCATGATCAACGGCTTCAGTTCGGTAGCCGGTGGAGGCGGAGTCTTAGGGAATTCCTCAGGCGCAGGTTCAGGTGAGTCCTCATCCTTTGTTCCCATTTCTTCTCTCGCCCGTCGCTCTTCCTCTTCTAGCGCCTCCTCCTGTTCCGCGTCGCTGATGCGCTCCATAATGCCCTTCTTTGCTTTAGGCATTCACGCTTCGTTTAGCCAGTACTCGTCCTCTATCTCCTCAATCTGCACTCGCCGCACTGATCGATGGATAGCCGGAGGCTCAAGGTGAGTGCCAGCCATTCTATTTTGCTCTCGGGTGTCTGATTCGTATGATCCGTTTGCCGTTGTTGTATACCTCTCGTCGGACTTACGCTCTAAGGATTGGTCGTCCTCCAAGTCCAGAGCAGCCATCTCTATAAAGACGGCCCCAGGCGATCTTCGAGAAGAACACAGAAGGCGCTATGATACAGCAAACCTACTTCGTCGTCCTCAGGGGTTGTCACGACCACGAGTACGCCCCTTTTTTGGCGCTCGATGTAGACGTGCCAATCGGGACATTCCCGATCCCAGTGATTGGCGCTGCCGCAGACCTTGCATGGAGAAGGCGGAGCTTTTCCCATCTTGGTCGTGACATGGTCATTCTTGGTGAAAGGATAACCGTTGGGAGGAGGAGGTCTCTGCCTTTTCTTTATAGTCTGGTAGACTTGACGGATAGTTTCTAAACCTTCCGTAGATCCGGATCCGGCCGCCGTTCCCTCCGTGAAGATTTCCTCGTCTGCAAAGTCATCTGCCGCTCTCCCCCCTGCTGAAGCTAAGTTCGCTTGTCGGTTGGCTCTGACTGGTGACTGGCTGAAGCCCAATCTTCTCAAGGTATGCACGAGATTCTGGACATTGAGCGAGTCTCCCGAGTTTCGATTGACGGACGCCAGGAGCTCCTCGTCGTGATCATTCACCTTCTCGTAGAGTTCCTCTGATGACTCGATGTTCTCTATCACCAGAATCGTGCTCCACGTAATCGGTGCTCGCCTCATGACCAGAAATACTTCGAGAGGTCCACCATCGTCCGCCTCCGCCAGCAAGCGTGTGTAGCGTATCCTTCGGGTGAGGAATTCCTGTGGACTCTCCTTTTCGTGACCTGACTGACGGAAAGCTTGCTGATTGAAGTCCAAGTTCGTAACCAGTTGCCACTTCTTGCCCAGAAAACGCTCCTTGATCACTTTCAGGTAAGAGAGATAGTGTGACCTCATCTCTTCCTGACGAGCAACCGACAGGGTAGAAAACCACATCTGTACAGATGACGGTTTTTTCAGGCGAGAAGGCAACCAATACCCGAGAGCTTCCGGCATCCATCCCTTCAGAGCGGCCATTTGGCCTACTTCCCAGAAATAATCAATTGCGGTATTGTGAGCGCCGTCCCACTCTGGTAGCTCCGATATCTTAACTTCAGGTTTGATAGTGGGAACGAGTGTACCGTACGGTGCTCCCGGGGCTATATACGGGAAGCGCATCCACGCGTTGTTATTCGGTCCGGGGTCTCCATCGCCTCCACCGCCTCCGCCTCCGTGCGAGCTTGGCGGACCAGGGGGAGGCCTATTCGGGGGGCGACCTCTGTTGCCTCCATCGTCTGGGCCCTCGGGCCATCGGTCCCTCGGTGGCCTCGGGTCGCGCAGGTCGGAGGGATCCCTTCTTCCTCGCGGATCATCGTCGCCTCCATCGTCTCCTCCTCCCGGAGGACCAGCACCTGCTCCTTGTTGGCGCCTCTCTTCCCTTTTCTTATCTTCGGGAACCCCTGCTTCCCCAAGTCCTTCTTGTCTCCCCTCCTTGTCCCCTTTTCGCTCAAATCCTCCGCCGTCTCTGGGGCCAACCGCGCTACGGGCTGCCAAATGCGGTGGGGCCTCGCGGGGAGTACCGCTACCTCTTGGCTCCGATTGATTCCAGAAATTCTTCGAAGGAGGACCATACCGAGTAGCTTCTTGGCGACGCCATTTGGCCATTCCTTGGCTAATCGACTCGGTACTGTACGGTCGAGCAGAGGAAGCCATTCCTGCTATGGGGTTAGGCAAGTACGGACCTGGTACATTTGTTCTTGGAGATCTTATAGTCAGGTGCTGATTTGGATTTTTAAAAGGAGTAGGGAAGTCCACGGGTGCTTTGCTTAGCAATTGCGTTCCGCTCCAGTAATGGCTGGAAGACTCCTCCTCTGGGCTTTCCTCCACCTGGTGAAGACTCTTCGAGTTTTGCTCCTTCTCGTCTCGCGCCCTTCCTAGATCAGCGGTGGAAGGCGATTTCCGAGCTTCCTCTCCCTTAGCTAGCTTCTCTTCCACCTCCTTCTCCCATTTCCCACCTTTGGAGTAGTAGTGTTTCTCTACTCTTTCTCCGTTCAAGGTGTAACTGATAACCGATGGGTTAGGTTCAGGACGTCTCGGAGGAAATGCTCGGCGAAGTCCATTCGAAGCAGGGAAGTGAGACGGAAGGTAGCCAGTGTCTTTGTCATAAGAGGCAGGCAGATGAACCTGATGATGAGGTACTTGGTCGTACATATAGGTCAACTGAGTCAGCGCTGATTTCTTTGTAGGGAAGTTGTCGTAAATCTCAGCTGCCGTCGAGGCAGGAGAGAGAGGCATTAGAGCAGGATCCGCTATTTGGTACTCCGCTTCATACTTCTCCAAAAAACGTTGCGCTAAATCCATCCTACTGCTCAGCGTCATCCATGCTATGGATATTTCGTCGAGCGAGTCCGCTCCTGACAGAATCGATTTCGCTACTCCGTGTGGGTCTACTAAGAAAGCTCGGTTCCTATTCGGGACTAATGCGGCTGCTCGATCTAGTACGCTTTGCATTTCTGAAATGGTTCTCATAGTGCGATACGACAACCCGGTCTCCAATGAGAACCTCGGCGCCAACGAATCTTCCATGTCGATTCCTTTGTCTTGTAGGTCCTTTGGCAGCAAAGACTTTTTGCTGGCAATCATGGTGACTCGGTTAAAGACCGACGTTTCATCCTCTGATTCGCTCATATATTCCATTTGTAGCTCGTACATCTCGGATAAGGAGTAATCACGCCTCATGCCTGGGTTAGGATGAACGAAAGGTGATGTCGGTGATGGAGCTCGGGGGTCGCCACCCGCATCTGCTAACGGAACCGGTGTATGCCCTTGTTCGTCCATCTCGACCTTTCTTTTGTCTTCCGATTCAGTTAATGTGCTTGGCAATGACCAGGGAGTGGCCTCCGTGTCTGGCCTCAAGAGAGGATGGCTTTGGAAAGAGGAGAAGGCTTCGAATTCGGGTTTGCTAGGGTTGCGGGACCGGTCGAAGGATATGTTGATGGGACTTGCTTGACTAGTTGGAGGGGCACGACGATTTGAAGAAAGTGGAGCTTTCGATTTCGAATTCCTTTGTACTGTACCCTTGAACAAGGGGGCTCGGCTGCTTTCTGGTCGGAGCTCTCTCCTCGATGATATCCCAGAACGAACGGAAGGGGGTTTAGTCTCGGAGAAGGATACTGCTTTGGAAGCAGGTTTCTTTGGTGATGATGATCTTGACGCTAAACGTTGAGTATTCTCCCGGGAGCTTTGGGCTCTCCAGGAAGGGGAGGCGTCCGCAACTGAAACTTCCTCGTCTGCACGCTGGATCGCTCGGGCGGCCGAGGCTTTGGTAGGAGCGAACAAGTGGGATTGAGAAGATTCGGTAGCCAGCGGAACAGGATGACTTCTCGGCGGGGTATGTAAGAATAAGCCTCTTCCGCGATACGGAAAATTGTGGCGTCTTCGCGAACCAGCCAGGACGTCTGCTGATTCCCAGTTTGTCCACCTTGTAAGGCTTCGTTACGAGAACCTTAGCACGGCGAGTTCAGCGACGTGGTGGGGGCGAGTTCCGAAGACTTCAAGGTGGTGTGGACCCTATGAACGGTCTCTCAGGCTCACGGATTCCTACCGAGGATGGGATAGCCCAAGCTGGTATGGAATCCTGACTCCTCCGAATATACGGGGAAGCTGATTATAAGAGATAAGACCCGTTAAGAGTCTGAATTGCAGCGAGTAACGTATATAGTAACAACGGGCCTTCAGCCTTACGCTCGCGCTCGGAGATCACCTCGACGAGTCCTTGAGCTAGGCTGAAGACGAGGTTTTGGGGAAAAGTGTAGTAGTATATCTCAGACAACAATCTACAACAATGACTAAGTTACTGACTAAGCAGTAATCCCGCAGTATTCGACCGAGAAGGGATTTTTAGTACAAGTAGAAAGGATTGAGAATATGGAGCATATATTGAGGTACCTTACAGTCTATCTCTTAATACCATCTTCTCCAGGTAAAATTTAAATCGAACCAGTCAGCTCTACACCGGTGGCTAGGCTCAATTCAACTCTAAGTCTCAAGTTCCATCTCGTGCAGGAACACTACTCTCTGAAACACTGAACTGTGTGGTCTTCTTTTCTCAATACTTCTCACAATGCTATATATCTTAATCCTGGCGGTGTCTCTCCGGTCTGTACCTCGATTCCGCGTTCTATTCCAGTACTTACAGATCATGTTTCAACATCCTTTCCAACCAAGACTGTACTGTTTCCCCGCCACAATATGTCGCACTTTTAGATTGCATTCCAAAGTACGGTGAATTTACTTTTGCAATGAGACTGTCAATGATTGAGGCAGTGATAATTTATTCCAATTGTAACGAAGGCCTTGGCTTGTCTATCTTTCACTCATCTTACACTGACACTGTCTAACCGTACCCATAAACGGAAATGGTGTAGTTTGAGTAGACGTTAGCCATACTGAGGGGGGGATTCGAGATGAGCGGTGTGATTTGGAGAAGTTGCCAAGTCAACTGTGATTTTTTTTCAACCTCACGATTTTTTTTGCAATCACATGCATGCCAACAAGGTAGCACTTTGAATGGTTAAACAACTCGCTCGTTCAATTCTCAAATTGAAAACTGAGACTCCTTGTTGTAAGTGTGGGCATTACTTATTTACAACCTCCCTGTGCCAGGCAACAACTTGTAAGGAACCTTCATTTGACATTGATGAATGTATTCGTACATACGCTATGCACTCACAACCATCTGATAGAGGTGACCACAGCGCAGGGAGCGCGGCGAATCCTTTATTAGCGAGGGATAAAGAGTGCCGTGTGCATGCTTGCCACTTACAAACACGAGGATCTGCTAAAATGCCAGTACCGGGGCTTTCAACAAGAATACAGATACTTATTTAACATAGTGTCTCGGGGTGTGTGTACTGACTGCAACCACGTTCCTCGGCGGAGAGCTGCTCCATGTCAGTATCTTGAATCATGAGACGAATTGCGCGTACCTCAGGCTGGAGGTCCACACTCCGAGCGCGTTGGATCCAGGTCTCCGACTGCGCGCTCTGTACGCGCCCTGTGCCGCACAACCAAAACTGGCCTACCTACTCGGTCTGAGTGTCCAGCTCGCCGCAGCATCAACAACACTAGCACGACATGTGTTATGACTCCCCTACAGCTTCGAGCCATCGTGCAGACAGAGAAAGCGTGTCCATGTCGACTACTGTGGCTCAGGTGCCGTGCATCCCCACACCCGCATGCCGCACAACGCTGGCGCATTCGCCGCAGGTTGTGTGCGTGCGGCTTGCAAGTCCAGTCCATCACGTCATGTGCCAGTCCGCGCGCTAGTCCATCCGTGTAGAATCGCTGTGTCCTTGGCATGCGACTTCCCTTCCAAGATGCAGCATGGCACGTACCTCTGAAGCGCCAATTGGTGCACCTGCAAATTGCTGAGTCGTGGATAGGTCGCTGTGCTGGCATTCCACGCCAGGAGCTCCAGTTGTTAGGAATCCAAGGAGAATACGCGGGCCGTCGCCGTTCACACCTGGGACAAACAGAGATAGTGCATTGGGAAGTACGATTTAGAGTAGGGAAGTGCGAGATACTTCGACGACACACCTGATGAATAATCTGCAGCTTCCTCCCTCTTATGCCGATCCTCCAACGATATGTGCCATGCTGGTGTGCTAAATTGTGTCCTGTGTGTTGTGCGAGGTTGGAGGAGGGCGAGAAGGAGGAGGACGCAAGGAGGGCGAGACGGACGGGCAAAGGATGACGAAAACATGGGGGGCCCAAACAACAACAAGCAGACCTCCCAATTACCGTGACCTTTCATTGCGAAGCAGGTCTGACAGCAGTCTCCTACCCAGCCTCACTTACGGGGTTGGGCTCTAAGTCTCAGTTGCGGTATTATAGGTGAGATCTCAGTGGTAAGACGAAAAGACAAATCCATCATAAGAAGTCATCACATATATGTCATCAACTCAAACTTCCAAACTTCACGACAGCCCAACCCCTCCGTGGAGGGGTTGGGAGTGGGTTGGGCTGTCATAGAGTTCGGAGTTTGAATTGGTTCTAGAGCTGATGGATTGATGGGCTATTGATGGATTTGTCGTTTTGTATTACATTTGAGATATCACTGTAATCATTCCTTCTGAGAATTCGAGCCCAACCCCGTAACGTGAGGTTGGGTAGGAGACTGGTCTGACAGTAAGGTCGTTAAGGTTCGAGGATTCCCATGAAGGTTTGGGAGAGTCATGAAGGATAGATGATGTCGCGAATGTTTGCAAAGATCCTGCAGGATGGATGTCCTCTTGAAGGACCGACGAGGTCGTGAAGGTCCGCCGGAGCTCGCGAAGGACATGTTTCAGAGAGATCGTGAAGGGTAGGAAAAATCGTGAAGGATACCGGAGATCGTGAAGCACTAGTATATGAAGTCGTGGAGGAAAGAAATACATTCTCGAAGGACAGCAGTTGACCCTACAAGACTGCACAAATCCTTCACGATATTGAACTAACCTTCAGGATGCGCAGGGCCGTGTAGGTGGATAGGCGTCCTGAAGGAATGGATTGGTCGTGAAGGACTAATGGGGTCGTGAAGGATAACCGGATCCGCCCGGCGTTTCCGGGTCCTCTACACATTAATCGTTCTCCCCATGATGATTAAAGTGTGATATTTTATGGAAGTAAGTGAGCGTGGTTATCTGGGGGTCATTCATTTAAAATAAAGGCCCATTTCCCTAAGATCCTCAATGAGCGCCGGGGGGTTATCTATACCCGCGAAATGACCACCAAAGTCGTGTTCTGCCAGAATGATATATTAACCACTGGAAACTAGAAAGGAATGGAAACATACCTTTGTACGAAACCAGGTTGCCGGCGACTTTGGCTGCATATTCCTTCGGCCAGAATAAGATGTTGTACTCGAAAAGACTGAATAACATCGGTGCGTCCGTCGCAGGTTTAGTGTACTCGTCCCGGAAAGCGCCGGTGTTTTGCGCGTAGATCCAGGCAGCCGACTGGAAAGAACCGGTCAGGTAATAGAGCGACGTTGCCGTGAGGATGGCGGTGTTTGTCAGGGCAGATGGCCCTGTCCCAGCGCGTGGGTCGGACCCTTGAGCAGTTTCAGTTCACCACACTTTACCCTGGAAAGTTCGACTTACAAAGTTTGATGTTACCGCCGATCCACGCAAGCTGTCCGACCGGGTTGTCGTACAGCGCAAGGCCGATGTCATTGGGCTTTCGTGGTGATGAGAATCGGCCTTTGAAAAACCCACACCATACAGTAACCCACCTTGAATGATTGCTCTCTGAAATAACCGCTGCCGATCGTTGTCCAATCCACGGTGCGCTGAAGGGTGACCTTCGCGGCATCAGACAGCGTGATATTTTGGTCTGCGATCTCTTGAGGCGACGGCGGGTTGAAGGGCAGGAAAACGAAATGCCCCGCGCGTACGCTCGCGTTGTACGACTCATACATGCGATATCCAATGTCGGCGCCCTGCATCGAGGGTGAGCTCGAATCGAAGAAATCAGAGAAGGACATACCCAGTCAGTGGCATGCAGGGCATATTTCGAGTAGCCCAGCACATCAGTCATCAGAGTGTTAAAGAGACGGGCGGTGTCGGCGTTGGTCCAATTTTGCGGGGGTGCGCTGGAAAACAAGAATCCGGGGAGGGAGGGGACGATGACGTTGTATGAGACGTTTTTCCCGGTCGAATTGGTCCAGGACTGCGTCAATGGTTTGATCACAGGAAGGAACTCCTGAAAAGAGCCTGAGAGGAGATTAAATTTGGTGTTTTGAACAATAAATGCTTGAACACACCCGGCCAGCCGTGAATGAGGATAAGAGGGATTGCATCCTTGTTGGCAGATTGTTCATGAACGAAATGTACAGTCTGTCCTTCAATGATAGTAGTGTACTGGGCGAACCTTGAGTACTTACATGAGCAGAATACGGATGGAGAAAAGATATAAACTCACTGGTTCAGTTCGGCTTCCTGCTTGCTCCAGTCGTAGTCGTCGACCCATTGTGTCTGCAGATCACGGAGAAAGTCCAGCTCGATCCCGAATTCGATTCCAGCTCCAGGATACAAAGGTTTCTCTGGAAGACGGGTGTTTTTCACAAGCGTCTGGAGATGGGCAATTCCTTTGCCGAGGTCGATGCGAAAAGGGCGGACAGTGGAGTTGTGGCTTTTAGTGGCCAAGGAGGAAGTGAGGAGACCAAAAAGTAATGCGGGGAGGAGCATCGTCGTATAGCATTATGTCTTGGTCGCTGAGGCTCTTTATAATAAAGCGGGGAAATGATCGCATTTGTGTTGCAACCGGGACAGGTTCGGCCAGTTCAAAGCGAAATGAATAAGCCAAGAGACAGGTAGGTAGCTACGGTAGGCTACGGTAGGCTACCGTTACGCCGTAGCATTGAATCAGCAAACGGACTTTCGCGGCCAAGATCGCTTCGGGAACCTGGGAGAAATCTAATCAAGCTGAGCAATCGAGACAACGTGAGCACTCGGTAGCCTGAGAGATACCCACGCCTCGAATTATCCCGCTGCCAGGGTATTCTAAGGCCATGAAAGCAGCCAGTACGCTGTAAGGAGGAGCTGCAAACTATGTTCAACAGCATTTTTTGGGACAGTTCGGAAGGCAGAAGTCGCTGGACCCGTAATGCCCTGTGGTGTTGCTTTGAAAGCTGCGTCTTTGCTTGAGTGGACAGAAGGGAATGTCTAGGAGGTTTCAAGACCGGCCACTATAGGGCTATATAGTTTCGAAATCCCGGAAACCCCTATCTGGTAAGAGCCCCTATGTTGGTGTGAGAAGGACGTGGCGGAACGATCTGTACCGGAGGCAAATTATTTATTTAAAGATTGACGCGCACCACGACCATCGATATGTCTCCCAGAACCTTCACCCTCGCGTCCCGCGCCTCCCAACTGGCTCAGATTCAAACTAACATCGTTGTCGCTGACCTCGAATCTCTATTTCCGCCATCCTTAGAATCTTCTCCCCGGTTCGCGACCTCGTTCATGAGCACAGCTGGAGACCGGAATCAGTCGCAAGCTCTGTATCTGCTCGGTGGAAAAGCCCTATGGACGAAAGATCTCGAAGTTGCGTTGAAGGAAGGCAGCGTCGACATGCTCGTCCACTCTCTTAAAGACGTGCCAACAGTGCTGCCTGAAGGCTGTGTTATTGGTGCGATCCTGGAGAGAGAGAATCCAGTCGACAGTCTGGTCGTCAAGGCGGGGAAAAATTGGAAGAGCCTGGAGGAGCTGCCTGCAGGTAGCGTCGTGGGGACGAGCAGTGTCCGTCGCGTTGCACAGTTACGAAGAAACTTTCCGGAACTGAAGTTTCTGGACGTCGTGCGTGATTTGAATCTATGAGCTGTTCTCAGGTTAACCTCTTTGCTAGCGCGGCAATTTGTACGCCTTTCTTATCACCCTTCCTCCCTTGTTGATAATTGAACTAGGAATACTCGTATGGCGAAACTTGACGCCCCCGATGGGCCTTACGCCGCTCTCATTCTGGCCAAGTCTGGTATGGTTCGCCTCGGAATGGGCGACCGTCTCACTACCGATCTCCTCCCTCCCACTCTGTACCACGCCGTGTCCCAAGGTGCCCTGGCCGTCGAAATCCGGAGCGACGACACTGAAGCCATGGAATTATGTAAAAAGATAACCCACCGCCCAACGCATTGGACTTGCTCCGCAGAGCGAGCATGTCTCAGAGTGCTCGAAGGCGGGTGCAGTGTGCCCGTCGGTGTTTCAACTAACCTGGACGGCGGGGAGTTGAAGCTGACGGGTTGCGTGACTTCGCTTGACGGAGGACTCCATGTGGAGCACACGCTGAAGGAGAGAGTAGAGACCGTCGAAGAAGCCGAGGCGGTTGGTGTGAAAGTGGCGAAAATTTTAATAGAGACCGGTGCAGGGCAAATTTTGGCTGACATCAACAAGGACAGAGAGCGACGGGTAGGAGAAGCAGAGGCGGCAGAGGCGGCGAAAGAAACTGAAATTCAGGGGTAAATTATGTATGGTTAAATGTAGGCACTGTCAAGTCTACTCGGAGATGATTAGATGTACAAGGAGAAGGATATGTATCTCGCCGGGTTCATGGTAGAAAGGCGCATATCGACACTTTCCAGTTATGACGCGGCAAGACGATGATCTGCATCCCCACGAGCGCTTGGCCTCCCTGTGAAGCACAGTACTAGTGTGCTGGGATGACAAGTGACTCTAAGGCGGAGAGACATGACATGAAGAAAAAGATTGTGAGCCTTCTTTATATATCAACACCTTGTGGCTGTGCGACCAAACAATAAGCAACGCAGCACAGCCCGCTGTGCCACAACGAAACCACCGAGGGCAGATCACGAGCTTTGCGATACTGTGTGGACGCGCCTGAATTACACCGGGAGAGTGCATCATTTCACTTGTCCATCCTCGTCCCCGCGATGCAGGTCGCAACTTCGGGTCAGGGCATGCAGCAGCGACAGCAGCCGGGGCCCCAGGAAATCCAGGCCCTCATTGGCGTATGTCCCTTGTATAACTGCTATTTCTTGTCTAATCAATTTCATCCTTCAGCGCGTCAATTTTCTACGCAAGAATCCTCTTGAACAAAAGAATCCGGGCGAGCTGGAGACACTCATGAAGTTTCTTCAGAGTGTGAGCCAAGGTCTCCAATTTCTCTTGTATTTGCGCTCAGATTCTGATGGTATATGTCTCCAGGTCGAATGCAAGGACAACAGCAACAACAACCGCTCACAAACGGTCATGCACCAATCAATGGAACCGCTCCTTCGGCCGCCACCTCAGCTCCCATTCCTCCCTCCACACCCGTCTCCTTCACGCCAGACCAAATCAACGCACTGAGGGCGCAAATACATGCCTTTAAACTCATTTCCAGAGGACTCCCCGTCCCAGACAACATCCAACAGGCCCTCCGGGTCCCCAATAACGCCGTTCCAGAACTCGAAAAGCTACTGCAAGGAACAGACGTCAACGGCAGAGTGGTCGACAATGCGGTCAGAGCAACCAAGGGGGAGCCTGTGGACGACTTCAAGGAAGAGGACATCGACCCCGCAGACCTCCCCAAGGGCCCGTTCATGGAGGACGACGTCAATTCAGGCATTTACCCGTATAACGCGTTCAAGCATCCATTCAGCCATCTCAAGCGTCCCACCGACATGGACCCCAAACTCTTCGCCACTCGTCTCCAGCGCCTCATGATCCCGACTGTCATGCCTACGGGGCTGGATGCACGTCAAATCATTGAAGAGAGGGACCGATTCATCGAGGCGCGTATGCAACAGCGTATTCGCGAGCTCGAAGCCCTCCCGTCTACAATAGGTGACGGTGGTTTCGACACCGGTCTCGACCCTGAGGACATCGTCAAGGGCGAGAAGGAGAACTCTGACGTCGTCGCCAAACCCGATCCCTCATCCCTCCCCACTCTCATCAGCAACACCTCTCACGGGAAAATCCGTGCCCTCATCGAGCTCAAGTCGCTGCGTCTCCTCGACAAGCAGCGCGTCCTCCGCGCTCAAGTCGCCGAGACCCTCACCCATGGCTCGCTCCTCCCCTTGAATCGCCCTGACTTCCGGCGGTTCCGCAAGCCGACCATCCGCGACGCGCGCGTCACCGAGCAGCTCGAGCGCAAGCAGCGCATCGACCGCGAACGGCGCGCCAAATCGAAGCACGTCGAGCAGCTCGACGTCATCGTCGACCACGGGCGGCAGGTCGTTGCAGCGAACCGTGCTGCTCAGGATCGCGTCGCGCGCCTGGGGCGCTCAGTACTCAACTTCCATCAGCACACGGAGAAGGAGGAGCAGAAGCGTATGGAGCGTATCACGAAGGAGCGTATCAAGGCGCTCAAGGCGGACGATGAAGAGGCGTACATGGCGCTCGTCGACAACGTCAAAGACACACGTATCACGCATCTCTTGCGCCAGACAGACTCGTACCTCGACTCGCTTGCACAGGCCGTGTCGGCGCAGCAGCAGGAGAGCGGACCGGTCGATATGCGCTTCGAGGTGGAGACAGGTCCGGCAACGGAGGCGACGTTTGGTGCAAAGGTCAATACCGATGATGTGCACGAAAGCACGTCCGGAAAGGTCGACTACTATGCCGTGGCGCATCGTATCTCGGAGAAGGTCTCTCGCCAGCCGACGCTGCTCGTGGGTGGCACGTTGAAGGAGTACCAAATAAAGGGCTTGCAATGGATGGTTAGCTTGTACAACAACAGGCTCAACGGTATTCTTGCGGACGAGATGGTGCGTTCTGTGTTTTATTTTCTCCATCAGTCACTCAGCCATCCTCACAGGGTCTCGGAAAAACGATTCAAACAATTTCGCTGATCACGTTCCTCATCGAGTCGAAGAGGCTGCACGGACCGTATCTCGTCATTGTTCCTCTGTCGACGATGACAAATTGGTCCGGGGAGTTTGCGAAGTGGGCGCCTGGGGTCAAGGTGGTTGCGTACAAGGGAAACCCGGCACAGCGCAGAGCCCTTCAAGGCGAACTGCGAGTCGGCCACTTCCAAGTCTTGCTCACGACCTACGAGTACATCATTAAGGACCGCCCCATCCTCTGCAAAATCAAGTGGCTGCATATGATTATCGGTGCGTGATTCGCACTCTCAGCGCCTAGTATTCTAATTGTATTATACAACTAGACGAGGGCCACCGCATGAAAAATACTCAGAGTAAGCTGACTGTGACGCTCACGACGTACTACCACTCGCGCTACCGGCTCCTGCTCAGTGGCACACCGCTACAGAACAATCTCACCGAGCTGTGGTCGCTGCTCAACTTCGTCCTGCCCAGGATCTTCAACTCCGTCAAGTCGTTTGATGAATGGTTTAACACACCGTTCGCCAACTCGGGCACGGGTGACAAGATCGAATTGGACGAAGAAGAGGCGCTGCTCATCATCCGTCGTCTGCATAAGGTGCTGCGGCCGTTCTTGCTGCGGCGCCTGAAGAAGGACGTGGAGAGCGAGCTGCCGGATAAGGTGGAGAAGGTCATCAAGGTCCGGATGAGCGCGCTGCAAACCCAGATGTACAAGCAGATGAAGAAGCACAAGATGATTGCGGATGGGAATTCGAAGAACGGGTGCGGTGCTTTCCTTTTATTCCCCCTTCAAAAGATTGATCTGTTGCAGGAAACCCGGTGGTGTAAAGGGGCTGAGCAATGAACTGATGCAGCTGCGCAAAATTTGCCAACATCCGTTCCTCTTCGAGAGTGTGGAGGACAAGATGAACCCCGGCGGTCTCGTGGACGATAAGCTCGTCCGCAACTCCGGGAAGATCGAGCTCCTCAATCGCATTCTGCCCAAGTTCTTTGCTGGCGGACATCGCGTACGCACTCTTTTCACTGCGGTTTCCTTTCCTCGTCTGTTAATGTATTCGTACAGGTGCTCATCTTTTTCCAAATGACGAAAGTGATGGATATCATGGCCGACTTCTTGACGATGATGGGTTGGCAGTTCCTCCGCCTCGACGGAGGGACGAAGACCGAGGAGCGCGCCAACTTTGTGCAGCTGTTCAATGCCAAGGACTCTCAGTACAAGGTCTTTATTCTGTCTACGCGCGCCGGTGGGTTGGGTTTGAACTTGCAGACCGCCGACACGGTGATCATGTCAGTGCTGCTCATCTCTCCTTTCTGCATCTTTTATGCTGATATGTTTTCATTTCCAGATTCGACAGTGATTGGTAAGGAGATGAGCGCATATTGTGCTGTCGTGACTAAGGCTTCGTTCCTAGGAATCCCCACGCCGATCTGCAGGCTCAAGATCGTGCCCACCGTATCGGGCAGACGAAGGCCGTGCTCATCCTTCGCTTCATCACGGAGAAGAGCGTGGAAGAAGCCATGTACCAACGTGCCCGCTACAAGCTCGATATCGACGACAAGGTCATCCAGGCTGGGCGCTTCGATAATAAGTCCACTCAGGAGGAGCAAGAAGAGTTCTTGGTGCGTCTTTTTAGTTGAATTTTGCGCGATCTAGATGGGATGAGATTTAATGGTGCTCTTTCTCGATAGCGATCAATCCTGGACGCGGATCAGGAAGAGGAGAACGAGGAGGCGGGGGATATGAACGATGACGAACTGAACAGCATCATTGCGCGGACGGAGGAGGAGGCGGAAATGTTCCGCGACATGGACCTCAAACGCGAGCGGGATGCACTCGACAACTGGCGGGCGCAGGGGCACCGCGGGAAGCCGCCCCCTGGGCTGACACAGTTCGAGGAGCTACCGGAATGCTACCAGAAGGACGAGCCTTTCGAAGCTGTCATCATCGACGAGGCAGCCGAAGGCCGTGGGCAGCGGCGCAGAAACGTTGTCAGCTACAACGACGGGCTTGATGATGAGACGTGGGCGATGGTAAGTGCATCTTTAGGTTGATCGGGTAGCTGTGCCTGCCGCTTATCTGGCTCGCTTCGCAGGCGCTAGAGGACGGGGAAGACCTAGAAGAGCTAGCGGACCGGAGCAGAAAGAGAGGAACGAACAAGCTTCTGAGGGACGCCGAGGCTTCGGGGCGGGGCACACCCGTCTCGGATTCGGACTCGCGTGCGCGGAAGGCGAAGAAGGGGAAGAGTCGGATGGCGCCTGATTACGAGCCGGCCCTTGGCAGCAAGCGCAAACGCGGGGTCAAGTCCATGTCCGTGACGCCGTCTGTCAACGAGGACGATGACGAGGATCGGCAGCCGGTAGGTCCAGAGCCCATTTTGCGTGGGTCGACGCTTAACTTTGTCTCCTTATAGAAACGCCGCAAACCGCCGCCAAAGACCAATGGCAATGACGTCCCTCCGGCCGTTAGGGAGAAGATGAAAAAGGTCTTCGCCGAGTGCTATCGCGCAGTGGTTAATTGCGAGGACTCGGACGGCCGGAAGCGGTGCGAGCTATTCAGGGAGCTACCTGATAGACACGTAAGCTGGGCGCATGAAGCACGCCCCTTTTCATTCACTAACTTTGTTCGAACTGTAGGAATACCCCAACTACTATCAACTGATCACGCAGCCGATTGCACTGTCCCACCTGCGGAAGCGTGGCGCGGCATCGTATTACAAGGACATGCAGCACTATCGCAACGACTGGACGCTCATGTTCAACAATGCCCGCACATTTAATCAGGAGGGGTCGTGGGTGTATATCGATGCGGACGAGATGGAGAAAGTCCTTGACGCGACGTTCAAGCGGCTCACGGTGGGGTCTGGACTACCCGGTGCGCAGGCCGCGGGGGCTGGAGGGTCCTCAGGATCGTACGAGTCGGCGCTGACGCCGATGGATGAAGACGACCGCCCACCGCCACCGTCAAGAGGCCGTAGTTCGACAGCCAGACGGCAAGTGATTAGTGATGAAGAGTATTTGACGCCGAGCGACGACGATTGATTGACCATGAATTTCCTGCTGCGCTTTTTTGCTTGTTATAACTGTGTATTTGAGAGTAGATGTCTTGCCTCCGTCGGGTACATCCATACGTGTTGCTTTTAATTGTTGATACCAATGAAATGTAATTTTTCTCAGGTTTAGCTATCTTACAGCCAAGCCAATCGTCTCGATTCCGTTCACATTAATCATTTCCACAGGGCTGCCTTGCACCTCAACGAACTCGTCCTCGGAGTCGTCCTCGATATGTTTCCGCAGCGCCGCACCCATCGCACAAACGCGCAAATAGAATAGGCTCGGATCCACCGGATCCAGCTGCATGAGCCCGTCCTCCTCCCACTTGCGCAGGACGCGGATGACCCACTGTGCGCAAGACCACCCGCGCCCGTGCTCGACGAAAATTGGGAGATCCGGCGTGTCGCCCTGCGCCGCCGGCTCTGCGCGCACGAACGCGTCCAGTGCTTGCTTGCTCAACTGCACGCGCCCGATAAACAGGCAGCCATAAAATGTACGGCCGCTGCCTGTGAGCGTCGCCGTTGTGTGCTTCACCTGCCAGGCGCTGCCCGGCGCGGGGGGTAGGATGATTTGGTACCCGGTGATTTTGTCGTTGAGATTGTCGTTTGGCGAAACAGGAACGAGCATCCAGTGTAGTTTTGTAAGTTCATTGGGGTAACGCCGGGACTGGAAGAGTGCGAGATAGATGTCTGTCATTGTGGTAACCTTCTCGTTCAAGTCGAGTCATGATGTATAGGAGGCCGATGAAAGTATCAGTGCAGCATAAATGGTAAGACGGACCAATAAGTACAGAATGCAGTGCCTCCCACCTTGCTTAGGCTCGAACACAGCCGGACGCCAGCACGAATTTGATGACAGTCGATCGAAAGGTGCTGGCGCGCCGGCCTATTGATCGATTGTCATCAATATCAGGTCGTCCCGAAAACGACTGCCTCGAGTCTACACCTTGCTTTCCATTCAGCTCTGGTCTGATTTCATCTTGTCCCGTGTGCACCAAAATCATTAGGTATCCGAGCTCTGACGAGTGAAGCAATTCGATTTTTCCTCAAACTCCTCATTCCGACAACATTCCCATTCTTCGCATGCACTGTGCACTCTAGCGTTCATCGAATTCGAATATTCTCATGCTCAGTACAAGCTCAACTACGATTGGACCTGTGAGTAACATGAAACCCTCTAGTTTGCCTCAGAATTCTTCAGCCGGTTCCTCCTCAAGAATGGAATCGCCGCTATCTTTTTTGTTGTTGTTGGAAACACACCACAATTCTTGTACCTGTGGCCCACTGGCCCCACTTGTGCTTCAGTTGCGGGAAACACTTTCTTGTCATGTCCCGCATGAAGGGATCCGCGCTGGCTCGAGTCCGGGATGTCCCAGGAGACTGGCATATGGGGGAATACGTCATTTGGGCTGATTTTGGCCGTTTCTGTACGTGAGTTTTTCGTCCAAACCTGTCAGCATTGCGATCCGGTAGGTCGTTTTTTCTCCCCAACGGTCAGCATTGTTGAACGGACCTCTGGGCGACCGACGTCTGTCATCATAGGTGATTCGACCTCCAAAGAAGCAGTCTGGGCCAGAAAGAGAGTGATTCTGGGGCAAAATATGGCAAAAAGTAGAGCGGCGGGGGCGTTGCTGCGGTGTCAGAAGCTTTCAACCAAAATCTGCTATTTACGGTGAGAATTCCATGACTTTGGGGGAGACATATCAACTCTTCCACCTGAAAAGGCGGAATATCCACCCATCTTCGTCTTTGGGTGGATCGGACATGAGTGCGACGGTTGGTTTCTGTCACCCATTCGGATCGGACTATGGTCCAAATAGTGCCTCCGACCGTCAGCATTGTGATGGGACATAGAGCCTTTTTTCGACCCAAATCTGTCCGCACCGGGATCGGACCTATTGCCCCATATGCCAGTCTCCTGATGTCCCTCACTGTCCCCGGATTCGCAAAACGCGATCGTCGCGCAGCTTTAGCGCTGCGTTCTATTCCTGACCTCAGTCTTACCTCTGTTCTCTCGGGACCTACGCCTCCGGGTCGATCTCCTGGTGCTGAGACGTTTGATTATTGTAACGCATGTGCAAAAACGTCTACATAACTGTACATATAATCACCCCATACATGCCTTCAATAATACCTTCAAGATGAGATTTGGATGGAACGCGTCGACGGGTGAAGCGAACCCCGACATCGATTTGTAGATCACCATCCCAGCTTGATCGTCCTGGTCGGCCGCTCGTTAATCAGGCCAGATGTGAATACCACTGGGATGCATACAGTGATTGCAAGGTGTTGGAGATGCTTTGTGTACCACCGCACGTATGCCCCGGAGGACAAACTCTCGCCTGGTATCGGTTCGGTTGTGGGCACAGCGTAATCTCGATTGGATTTTTAAAAAAAGTGGCTACGAACGAGACGAAAGTACGCACCCATCAAACGCGTGTTCTGCCACGCCATGTCGGTCTTTTCAAACAGCTCCATGAAGAACTTAGTGGAAAAAGTGGGAGGAAGGGCGCTCCCATATTGGTTCCGGGCGGCGCGCAAAACGTTGTTCAAAGAGAGGGCGCCTTTGAACGCCATGGTACATCCCTCACTGTATCACGTCAACACGGCGGTGTGCATATGGACTTTGAGCGACTTACGAAGAGAGGGGGTTCACTGTAGCCAATGCTCAATCTCAATCAGCTTTCGAAAAGCACAATAAGCAACACGCACACGTCATGACGCTGTCTCCCAGAGCGATCCAGTTGGTAGGCAGATTGGTCGCTTGGTGGTACCGGATATATGTCGTCGGCGCTGGTTGACAAAAGATAGAACAAAAAATTGAATAAAAACAAGATTGAATGGTTGAACTTCGATGCACATACGGACTTTCACCAGGGACACCGCAGCTGACTCTTTCACCTCTTCCAACATGTCCAAAATTTGGAAAACCCAGTCCGGGATCGGCTGCACGGTGATTAGTCCGTGGACGTACTCCTTGAGCTCGGCCAGGTTCTTGGGCTGCAATCGAGCCGTTCCGTGGTGGCCAGTGAAAGCCAACACTGCCGATAATTTCGGTGAGACACCGATGATTATTTTATTTGTAAGAACGTACGCTGGTCCCCATCTGGTCTCGTTAGAGCAAAGAGAGCACGGCCCTTCTCAACGCTGCCCTCGAGAAACGTATATATCGGCCCCGTGTTCTGCAACTCTGCCGAAAGAGGGAGCCGATCGTGAAATTCGGGGGAGATGCGGAACATAATTGACGAATAGCGCAGTTTCTGTGCGAACGAAATCTTCAGTTGATCCAGCGGCAGCTTTCCAGCAGGGTATGCGGCGCAATATCCATAACCGTGGCGCTCAAGCCACTTCAGACCTGCGCGTGCAGGGCCGGTGCAGTCTAAGTAATGTAATAAATTAGCGACGCCGCGGTAGTAAGTGAATGCAACGCGAATTTGCCTGCAACCAGGGCAGCATCAAGCTCTTGCACGCCTGTGTCCGTCCTAACGAGGACCTTACTCAAACGCGAGTGATCAGCCGAGTCGGGGCGAACATCGATGACGCTGCCCGTCATGAACTGAACATTCGGATATGAGTCGTGATCAAGTACGAGACGTCTGTTTGTTTCATGGGGAGCTGCAGGGTGCACGCAGAAAACTCGACGGACCTAAGAAGGGTTTCAAGTCCAGCGCGACTTATGTACATTGTCTTTGAGAGCCCAGATTTCAAGGCGGCATACGGGACGCGAAGGGGTTGACCCGATAGATTAAATCTTGGGTTGGCAGGCACGACCCTGGAACAATTCGGTCAGGAAGTGCCAGCGGTTTACAGCAAGCGCCTACATGATACGGGAAGCCTGGCACTCAGACTCAATATTCGGAAATAGACTCCTAAGTCCTGTGTACAAGAAGCTCTGGCATCCTGCATGCAGAAAATGAGCACTTTTCGCGTTCTCACTGATGCACACGATGAATCACACCTTGGAGAGAGGCGTATTGAAGAACGCGTGAACGAGGAAGTTTCCGGTCCCATCCATCGACCTTTCGACCTTCCTCGGAGGCAACCCAGGCTTCCGCCTCAATGACAAGGACGCGTTCAAAATGATCGTGGCAGACGCGCGCCGTCAATAATCCCGCAATGCTTGACGATTCAATCCAGACCAGCCGCATAAATTTTAGAATTCAAACTCCTTACCTTCCACCACAAATGACCGCCGTCCCTTGAATCTTCTGATCTGGGTGGCGGTTGCTATCGCGCAGATGCGGAATATCAAGCAGGCCAAGATTTTTCGCAACGAGGTGACGGCGTAAGAGGTGCCAAAAGAGCAGCGAGACTGAATAGACGACCGGGAGGGCCAGCAATAGGCCCGAGAGCATCGCGAAGGACGTACATTTCACTTTTTTTTTTCGCGCTCATATAAGTCTTCTTCCGAATTTCAATCTAATATCTATGCATCCGAGTCTGATTTTGGCATTGATCGACATCACGTAACACAGATGATCATATGAGCCGTACGTGTTCAAGTTGTCCCCGTCCACTGTGCCAGACTGTGCCCTCAAGCAGCCCCAAAGTGGAGTGGTACTTATCACCCTACAAGCTACCTGACCGCATGTCGCACCATGGTACGAGCATATTCTGAATACCCGTTTACAATCACGACATACTTAATAAAGGACTGGTAGTAGGTCGTCGACGTCGGTTTCGGCTGAAAGATGCGTTCGCACGGTTCCGATGAGCCCCAGAAAAACCTGCATGCATATGATTTTCGCCTGGACGACCCTGCAAACCGCTGCACACCGCTGCCTTGCGGCCCTTGCCGCCAATCTAAGTCTTAGCCTGTCTTAGCGCTGAAATAAAGTATAAGATATATGACTATTTAGGACCGCCCCACTTTCGCCCATGTCCGACGCCATAAAACTTTTTCTCGGCCCCATATTCATAGGTTCCGAATTCCATCGTAAGTACAATTATCAAAATTGGAGCCTCGGTTCAACCTCATGGGTCTTCTAGCTCAACACATTCTTGTTTGGCATTTGTGCGTCCCAATTCATAGGCTACTATCTGTCGAAGCGGCGTCTCCAAGACTCGAAAGTCGTACGGTTTGTGTTCGACGTTGTACCGTTTCTTTGGCCTGTAATTCGACTACATAAACCACCAGCTCCCTGGTAGCCTATGAATTGGTTCTGGATACCTTCAGCAGCGCGATTGCAGTCTATGTTATATGGCTCTGCCTGGTCGACAACTTTATGAACGCCGAATTCTTGACGTCCGCTCCTTGGCCCTTGACAGCAGTCCCGCTTTTCACTGCAATGTGTTTTTCCATGATCCCAGTTGGTCACCTCTCTGCTCAACCTCAGGTCCGCATCCCAATCCAGACATTTTTGGCATGGCGCGTGTTCAAATTGTCAAATTCTTGGTTCATATTCGGGCTACTGAGGTAGGTAGATTCCGCCGCGGTCCCGTTGAGGAACAGGCAGTTTCCGTACTATTTCGTCACTTTTACAAACGTCAGTGCGTGAAGATTTCAAATATGTATTGACGCTGACAAAAGTTGGGCTGCTCTGGCCGCTGCAACCAGTATTCTTGCTTTCCAAGTTGAAATGTGGGAGCAAGCACAGCATAAAGCCTTATATTCCTCTTAGATGAAACATAGCTTTGCCCAAGGCTCTCGATTGACCCCCGTTGTAACCGGATGGCTCGTCGTTGCGATTGTCGACGACTTTTGACTCACGTATGATACGGCAACACCGATTATCTCTGCCAGCGCTAATCGTTGGCTTTCCAGACTCTTTCTTGTCTATTATCTTAAAAAGAGTCGTCTCTTCTAAATTTCTCGTTTTGCCCCTAAACCAAATGCAGAAATGGATACTATGAATCAGAATTAGTAGTATGATTAGTCGCCTCGTCCAGACTTCGGTTGATAGTGCCGCCTTTGCGACCTTCTTATCTGTGAGATCCCCCCCAGCTGGCGCCACGGTTCCAACTTGACATTATTCATTAGATTATGGTCTTAGTCATGTTCGTAAGTCTCGCCAAAGTTAACCATAAATTACAGTTTCAATCTAGGATCTTGCAGACAAAACTGCCCACTAGCATTTTTTATTTGCCTTTTTTGCGGTTCAAAAAAAAATTGTTTACTATCGTGTCCATTTTTAGCCCACGAGTCGCATATACACGTCAGTCTCGTTCTGACCATGACCTGAGGAATATAACTGATTATTTCACACTTCATAGGACCACGCTCTCGGTGGTAAGTTGCCGTCCCGTTTGCTGGTGACGCCTGAAAATTCGAACCTCCCTTCCACAGACTCTCAATCAACGCGGCTCCCTCCACACTGTCCGGCATCTGCTGCATCCACGACCTTGACGGTGCCCTTCAGTTCGTGACCTGGGAATGCATACCCGCCAGCTAAATTTTAATGCGATATTCACAGACGACGGTCAGGACGGAGGTGACGGTAGATATCAGAGAGGAGAGGGAGGATACGGAGATGAATTCACTGCGCAAGGTTCCGAGGTATGACCAGCAAGGCTTTAAAAACTTGTAGTAAGGCCTTGAGGGCTCCTGCATCAGTAAGATCACAATTTACTTGTGAACTTGTGCACTTTTTTTACTTGTGGCAAAAAATAAAAGGCACGGAAACGAGTCCTAGATGCATATGGGCAGGGTCAGATTTTTTTTATTTTTCTGCACTTGTCGAAAAAACGACATAGCTTGCGCCCTTGTCGGCTTGGAGGCTTTTTCGGCTTGTACAAGCTTGTACAAGTCCCAACAAGTAACATGTACAAAGCCCGATGTGGCAGTATTCATGTGGACAGGTCGTTCATTAAATTCACCTGAATGACACTGAGTATCTATTTTCGCGGTACGTTGACGTGCTCGACCCACGGAACTATATGTGTGACGCTTTCCGTCCAATGCACCCCCAGCTCTTGCGTTGCAAGAACAAGACGAAGCGGGCGGGGTTGAAAGAACGTGGTCCCTGCCAAAATTAACAACTGAATGGTATAGGGAGGACGACTTTGTCGTATTTCTGCATGATCCGACTACCGGTGATGGAAGAGTACTAGATAGTACTACCTTGAATGCCATCTTGTTCCACGTAAGAACAAGACGAAGTACTTGCTGTTTTGGTTGAAATCAAAACTTGAAGTGCGGCTGGCACGAGGCACATGTGCGGTGGTTGCGCGTCGTGCAAAATATTTTCCTGTGACATTGTTTATTTTCTCTTTCTTTTCTTTCGCTCGCTTTTCTTGTCCTGAACTAAGTACATTCGGGCAGACCCGGTAAGCACAAGCGCATAATTAAAAGTACATCAGCGCGAGACTGTGTTTGGTTCGATCACATCAATTGCGACTGCACCCTTTGTCTGGCGTCTGTGTCCTCCAGCATACACGACTGGCTCCACCGTCCTTCGCTGCTTCGATGGTATGACTGCGGAACCTCCTTCACCCCAAGAGCCTCTTTTCCCTGCGCCCCATGTCTCCCACGCCGTCCCAACCTTGTCAAGCTCTTCTCAGGTCAATGTGGATGCTAATGCAATACCAACTGTAAATGCGATACCAACCCAGCCTCAGGAGCCCCCAGCGGACGTACCGCCCTCTCTGCACGGTGCAGATTCAGTGGTGGGTGAAGGACCCGGAGAGGGAGGACTGGCGTCGAAAGGGGACGATGGAGAGGCGAAAGACGAGGGGCGGGGGCGGCAGCGTGAGTCGAGCATCTGGCCAAATGATCTCCCGCCGAGCCCGCCGCTCACGCGGCCCAACACGGGCCAGAGCGAACGCCCGCCTGTTGAACACGAGTTGAAGGAGAAGGACATTACAGACCTCGACCCGCTCCAGGCTGCAGAGAAGACAGGGTCGGAGGACTCGAATCACGACTTGTCGCGGACGGCGGTCGGGGAGCACGGCGGGGACGGCGAGGAAACTGGGCCGAAGCCGCGTGCGACCGTGGTACGGCAGCCCTCACGGATACAGCTCGACGCGAAGCTCGAACCGCAGCCATGGGATCTCGTCGACCCGCCAGAAACCAACGGCCAGACCAACGCGGAGTACTACGCTTCGGTCAAGACGCAAAAGTACAATACTTTACATTCGTCGTGCGTACAAATTCCAACTCTAAGCGAAGCATCTGACGCTGAATTTGTCCTGTCGTTCGCGGGTCAGCAGACGCGCGCGGGCTCTGATTCCGAAGTCCTCGTATTATTTCGGGCCGCCGCCATCGGATTCTGCGTACGGCACCCAGCCCATAGGGCAAATCGGAGTCCATCATCCTCGGGAGATCTTGCGGGTGGAACGAGATTATACCGGCGGGGAACTGATCCAGTTTGCACCGATATATCCCCTTGAACTCGAGGGTCGGGTAGGTAGCTGTGTTTGTGGCGTCTCAGCTGTCGGGCTAACACGAGCGACCAGATAACGCCGACGCAATTTTTGGAGTCGATTAACGCGATCAATGAGCTCCTCATTTCGGCACACAGCCTGCGGCACTCTTTTTTGGATAATTTTCTGGCGGTGTTCACGCTACAGCTCTCGAGGGTGATTCTTACCTCGCACTATGAGAAGGTAACTACTTTTAGCGGGGGTTCTGATGATGTTTCTGATGTTTATTAGGAAATGCTGCGGTTGCAACATCTCATTCAGGAGCTGAATGCACAGATTTATAATCCAGTCGGATTGAATATTATGTGGCCGCGTCCAGTCGCATTTTTGTTCGTGAGTCGAGTCACATCTGTCTCCGACGAGGGCGTGCGCTGACCGTTCTTGTAACCTGAAGATGGAGATTGAGTACTACGTGAGTTGTCCCACGTTGCTTCTCCGTCCGGACTTAAGCCATTCTAATCAATGATACAGTGATTTTCCGGGCGATATATGCTACCGGCTTTCTACGCATCTGCCTGGTGGGTCTGCTTCGCTGAAGACTTGTGGAGGATTCCTTTCATTTTTCATGGCTATCTATTCGCATTTATACATATCTCTGCATGGAATTGGCTAGGCTTATATCGCAATTATAATTGAATACCATCGTCGCGGGAGAGAAGTGGAGGAGAGGGTCGGAAAGGTATCCGAGGACGATGATAGCCGCGAGGAGCGGCAAGCCGCGCGTTCGAAGTCGTGACGCTGACTGTGGGAAAGTGGCAAACAAAGCCCAAGTGAGCTTTGTAAGGCGGATTGGTCCCACCCTCTCCGCTCCCCACCGCACCTTCCAGTCTCTTGCTTGGTCAAAGCTACATATCCTCGTCGTCTGCTTACAGACCGCCTTTCGTTCTCTCACTTACCCCGCTCAGCGCCTGCCACGGTTATATATTCAGTAATGGAGGCTTATTCAGACATTTCTCCTCTCTGGGATCTCTCGCAGGCCTCCTCCTTCTCCCAATTACCCGATGACGACTTCCTCGCGCTGCTCCAGAAGCAGTTTCCTTCCACCCCTGGTAATTTCACTGCAGATTTCGGTGCGACGAACGGCGTGAACCCGCAGACAATTTCTCGGTATTCGCTCCCCAGCCTTACACCCCCCTCTGAGGACAGCAGCCCCAGCCCACCGCAACAGTCTGGGAGCAAGAGCCCCGAGGAGGAGCATGATCTGAAGCGCAAGGCGAGTGACGATTCGCTCGAGGCCGAGGAGGGCCCCAGTCAGAAAAGCCAGCATACATGTGCGTATAATCCATCTCAGACATCGCCAGCATCATGTTTATTTGCATCAGTGGGAAATGGCAAGAAGGGCGGATCTACGAGACGCAAGTCGTCGAATGGCACCGCCAATCCCGTAATTTCATCCCATCAAATATCGCGAGCAACGCCGGGCTGACCGGTTTTGTGCCAGGATGAATCCCGTTTGATGAAACGGAAGGAGCAGAATCGCGCGGCGCAACGCGCCTTCAGAGAGCGTAAGGAAAAACATGTTAAGGATGTGAGTGGTTTGAGCGGCCGCAGTCGATCGGACCTTATTGGTATCTAGCTCGAGGACAAGGTCGCCGCACTCGAAGCCAAAAACGACCAGGCAACTTCCGAGAATGAGAATCTCCGCGACCTTCTCTCTCGATTGCAAAATGAGAATGTGATGCTCAAAGAGTCGTCCTTTACATTCTCTGTCCCAAAAGCCGCCGCTTCCGCCTCTGATAAGCCAGGGTCAATATACAGCTCCACATCTCCCTTGAACGGCGTCCGATCTCCCTCCGTTGGTTCAACCTCATCGCCGGCGGCGTCATCGAGTTCGGCAAATCCTCTAGATTGGAGTTCGTTAACGACCTTCGATCCGTCGATGCTAAGCCTGCTCGATGATACGCCACAGCAGACGGCGACGGAGGGTGCCATGCAGATGGACTTTGGCTTTGGTGATCGTCCCGGGTTCGCGGCCCCACGCAACCCGTACACTACCATCGCCAGCAATCCCATGTTCACCTCCTTTGCATCTGCCTTTGACACGACACCCCCAGCCGCACCCGCCCCTCCTGCCGCAGAATCGAGTTCGAGTCCTTTCAACTTTGACATCAACTCACTTTCTGCGTGGTCAAGTCCGAATCCAGAAAACGGGGCCTTTGACGACCTGTTTGGCGGGTTCATGGGCAGCAACCCCATCGACTACAACGACTTTAATGTGCTCATGGGCAACTCGCCGTCGTCCATCAGCCCAGTCACACATCATGCCTCGCTCTCTAATACGAACATAGCTGGGCGCTCGCCCGCGAATTCAACCACATCCTCGTCCTCTATGTCGTCTGATCCCCTCTTCAACACGCCGAGGGAGAGCTCAAGTTCAGACTCGGACATTGATATCGATGCGAAGGAGTGCCCGAAGAGCAAGGACGAGTTGCGGAGCCATATCAAGGACCAAGGCGCGTCACCGTTTGCGCCAGACACCGTGGCCGTACGGAAGACGAACGACTCGATATTCGGTCCGACGGTCATGTGCGAGGGTTCTGCGTTCCCGCAGACGCAACAGAGCGAGAAGAACATGGAGATTCTCACGGCGTGGCGGACCGTCACGTCAAATCCCAAGTTCAAGGTAAGTCAACTCTCCCACGCCTCGCGAGGATGCCCGTTGACATATTCTCAGGACTCGGACCTTGCGGACCTGTGTTCCGAGTTCTCGGCCAAGGCGCGGTGCGACGGGACCAAGGTCGTGCTGGAGCCACAGGGTGTGCGCAACATCATCGACTCCCTCGGGATGAAGCATAACCGCAAGTAATGATGTTGCGCGGGGCCCGCCCGTCCCAACGCATACGCTTTTACCCGCACCTGCACGCATGTTCACCCGCTCAGCGCCGACGCATAGCATAGACAGCACCCGTTTCTCTCCCTCAGCTCTCCCTCTCTCTACTCTTTCGTTGTTCATTTGATGTATCCATTTGCGAAGCAAGAAGCCGGCGCGCTGCGGACCATCGGCGCGCGCGCGCAGCCATCGGTCGTGCCTGCGACGTGATGTACTTTGAAAGGGCGCTCGCATGTACAGCATGTATCGGTTACCTACGTGCATGTACTCTGTGCGTCGTCCTACATACACGCAGCCGCCCGTCCGTGCGTCAGCCATATATACTATACTCCCCCGCCCGTATTCGCCAGTACGTTCGTTATACTGTACTATACCACCTGCTGAACGTTGCACGCACGCACACCACTGGCAGGTTTCCGTCTCTCTATTTTACTTTTGCGTCGTTGTCATCTAACGTATATGTATTTTTTACCACACAAACCAAATGAAATCCAGTGTTATACGAATCGTTTTGGCGTTGCTTGTGTAGATAAGAATGCAAGAAAAATGGTGCGAAAAGAGGAATACTTACTGTGGATTCCGAGAATCTTCATAACCATTGGATTCAAATGGGGATCGTTGGAATCCGATGGCCATCAAACCCGTGGAACTCAAAGGTCTGGCGGGATAACAATGTACGAAGAAACTGTGAAGGTGGTGTGAACGTAACTCTTCTTCATTTTCCTTTGATCACTCCAAGATACCAAAGTAGGTTTCCTCTTGTCTATACTGTGGTGTAATGGTTGTTTCCTACGACTCGTTACACCTATAGTTTTTGTTTTGGCCCCGAGGGTTCGACTCCCACAGGAGACCGTTTAATGGAGCATCAATGAAACAATTAGCATGCAGGCCCGACACGTAATTTCCATGTCGCAGCCCTGTGGAGCGCTGTGGAGCGGGACCGGATAGCAGGTAGGAAGGATCGTTTTATTTCTTTTGCGATGACTGGAATCGAGCAACTCTCAGCACACGTTCGAAAGAAAGCGAGATAAACAAAATATTCATGGGCCTATGAACAACTACTGGTTATAGTACATGTGTTGTGTGTGTGTCGACTCATAGACATTCAACTATTTCTATGTATACTACTAGTACTTTCAATACAGCTATGCAGAACAAAGAGACGCGACAGATGACGATATGTATTAAATTAATATTTCATGGCGGGGTCGTTTCAAGAAAGCGTGAATGTGGGTAGGACAAGAATGAACGAGTGGACGAGTGAATGGGTGGACGACGGGCGATCATGACGCGGAATCCTTCATCTCGTTGGGCGGCGACGGCGTATGCTTCGGCGGCGTGCGCATGTGCACGATCTCGGCCTTGCTGCGCGGTGGCGGCGAGCCTGAGTGGTTCGAATCCACCTGCATCTTGTCGTCACGCTCGCGCTCACGTTCCCGTTCCCGCTCCCTCTCTCGCGACCCACGGTCTCGGTCGCGCTCACGATCCCGATCCCGTTCACGATCGCGATCCCGCTCGCTGCTTGGCCCAGGGGAGGCGGCGGTCGATGTGGGGGACAGCGTTGCGATGGGGGGCAGCGCGATGGGCGCGATCATGTGTGCCGATGCTAGCCCCGCAGCACCCACAGGGCGCGGGTGTGGCGGAAACACGGCAGGAAGTGGCGGGCTCGCGGGATACGGGTCGCGCGTTTCAGGCGAGTGCGAGGCAGGCTGGGTGCGGAAGGGGATGGGCGATGGGCGCGTCGACGGGATCGGTGTACGGCGCCCAGCGGATGAGTCGCGGCGATGAAGGACGTCCACGCGAGAGCGCTTGTTGTTGTCGGATCCGTCGTCACTCGGACTCAGGGGGCGCTTAAGGGAAGCGGGCGGGGACGCACGACTGCGCGTCGAAGAAACCGAGTCGCGGTGCGAGGGGATGGGTCGTTCGCGTTCACGGTCGCTGTGTCGGCTCCCAGACGAGACGGTAGGCGACTGGGAATTGCCCTCCATGGATGGCGCGGGCATCTCCCTGTACGACGCCAGACCCATCAACGCGTCGGCGACACCGGGCTCGTCATAGTCATCATCCACCACGCGCGACGGCATCCGCGGAGCAGCACTAGTGGGCGACGGCTGCACCGAGCGCCCAGACGAGCCAGAGCCGTTCGAGCTAAGCGGTCCCGGCGAGCTCGGGCCCTTGGGATACCCAGGCGAAACCTTGTAGCTCGTGCTCGCCTGGTGCATTGGGCGCTCAAACGGCTTCGGCGTGTCCGCACCACCCTCGTCCTTGCGCTTACTCCGCTTCTTCCTCTCCTTCTTCGGCTGCTCCTGCGGGGCCGGCTGCATCACCACCTCGTTGTCCTTGGTCCTCCGGCGCTTCGGGTCCGACGAAGGGTGCGGGCTCTCCGAGCGCGTCGTCGACGAGATCATGTGTGGCGGCGGCGGAGGGCGCGCGGGGTTGCGAAGGCCTTCGGGTGACCCTGCATGCGACCCAGCATACCCGCCGCGCGACTCTGACCGTTCGCTCTCATACGAGTCGCGGTGGTCTCGGGGTTCCCGTTGGTCGCGTTGGTCTCGCTGATCGCGTTGATCGCGTTGGTCGTACCGTAGCGGGTCGTACCTTGCGCGGGAGTGCTCAGCGTGTGCAGTCGGCGGAGATGGACGCGCATGCGGGGCTTGCACGACGGATGGAAGCGCATTTGGCGGCTTGGGGTCCCAGTAGCGCGACGGCGGCGGGTGTGAGGGATGTGCCGAACGCGGGGACGCTTCGGGCGGGCTGCGGCCCCGATGTGCAGGGGACCTTGGCGGATAGAAGCTCGGCCCTGGCTGCGGTTGTTGCTGTTGCGACGGCGGCCCATGCCCAGGGTAGTCGCTCCCGGAACCCGAGTGTCTTGGACGACGCGCATCATGCTCACGCGGTGCCCAATCTCGCGACCCATGCTCGCTCGGCGGCGCACGGCGCTCCCACCCCATCTCGGGCGGCTCACCCGTGCGGATCTGCTCGTGCGCATGAGCAGGGAACGTGCGCGGCGAGCGTTGCGGTTGCCCCGGGCCGCCGGGTTGCCCACGCGACGACGGGTATGGCGGGAAGGGCGGCGGCGGTGAACGAATGCGGTTCGCATGCGGGGGCGGGGACATGGACGTCGACGGCGCGCGGTGACCACGCGTGAAGTACGACTCGGAGTGGTGCAGGTGCCCGCCGTTGCGGATCTCCTCTGCCGGCGCCTGCGGAACGGGGTGGTGGAGGAGCAGGCTCTGGTGGCCGATGGGCCCACGGCTGGGCGGCTCGTCGCGGCGAGACGACGATCCAGGCCCGGGATAGTCGCGCGTGTGGATCGGCGGGCGGTCGACGTCCATGGGCGCAAGCGGGGTGTGCGACGGTGGGTGTCTGCTCTCGTCGAGAATAACGGGCGGCGGCGGCCCACCGCGGAACGGCCCAGGCGACGAGCGCCCGGCACCGACCTGGGACGGTGGGGGAAGCGAGATCTCCGTTGGTGGGCCTCGTGAGTCGGTGCGGAATACGGGGCGCTGGCTCGTCGACTGGAGCAGCAGCGGGGGGCCGGTGAGCCCAGGCGGGGGGACCACCGCACTCGCATACGCCGTGGGGTGCACGTCCTGAGGGCCCGGCGCGGCGGGGACCTGCCCGCCCGTCGCCTGCGCAGTCTTCAGCAACGCCAGACGCTGCGAGATGACGGGATTATTGGGGTCGAGCTCGCTTGCTCGCGCATACGCATCGATCGCGTCCGATATCTGGTTGTTGCAGCTCTCGTACAGACTCCCGAGGTCGAACCAGACCTCCGAGATGTACGGATTGATGCGGATCGCGCGGGAATAGGCGTCGAGCGCGTCGCGGTACTGGTTGATCTGGAAGTATAGCACGCCTATGGAGCACCAGAACGTGGGGTTCCGGCCGTCGCGATAGACCGCCTGCTGATATGCTTCGTAGGCTTTGTTGTACTTCTGTCCAGCCATGTATGCGCGCCCCAGAAGGTACCAACTCTGAGCATCGGAAGGATCTAAGAAGGGGAGGTTATTATTATGCATGGACGCGAAGAACGGGTGCGTACCAGCTTCCAAGCTCTTGGTGAGGTACTGGATCGCAAGGTCCTGGTTCTGGAAGGACGAGCCGTCCTGGTGGTACAGCCACCCAAGCTGTTGTAGGACTTTGGCGTGGCTGGGATTATCGGTAACGACGCGTTCGTACGCATCCTTGGCACTGACATGCTGTACGCAAAAATCACACGTCAGCCCGTGGAATAAAGATAGAACAAAGGGAAGCCGGGGTGACATACATCTTTCTGCTGTTCGTAAACATGCCCAATTTGGAACCAGATGTCGGCGTGTGCTAGGGGGCTCGGCGGATTGCGGAGGATGCGATCAAAGCATCCGAGCGAGTCTTCGTACTTGCCCTGCTGCTTGTAGATTATTCCCAGGCGGAAGAGAATCTCGTTGGCCTTGTCGAAATCTAGGTCTTCAAAATTAATCCAGACCGCCGCTCCGACTCGAAAGAATGCAAGGGACCAACCTTTGTCCATCCTGAGGACCGAAGAGAAGGCTTCCTCGGCATGGTCGAGCGAGCCGTATCGGTCGTAAAGGATGCCAATGCCGTACCACAATTTGGGGTCCTCCTAAACGGCGCGGTGAGTCGTCGGCAGGCGGCGATACGGGATGATAAATTACCTTTGGGTTGGGCAGAAGGTACAACGCCTGTTGGTAGGCTGAGTATGCCTTCTGCAAGTCATCTTGCATCAGGTAACAGTGACCTAGAAGGCAAGGTTAAAATGCCGTGGGGGGCGATTGAAGGGTATAGGGAATTACCCAATGCGCTCCAGACTTCCCCATTCTCTTCCTGAAGCCCGAGAACACGTTGGAAGAATTCGACAGCCTAATCCAGAAGAAGGGAAGGTCAGTGCCAAATAAGGACAAAGCTCTGTGCGAAATCCTCGGTCTCGGAGAAACGAAGGCAAATGCGTGCGGAATGTGGCGCGGCGCGGCTCAGAAGACGGACTTGCCTTGGGATAGTTTTCTTTGATCCGAGCTATGCCTGCGACCTGTGTGAGTCCGGAGAGGGACATGGGGTTGTGCCGCAGCGCATTTTCGTAGGCTGACAGGGCATGCTCGAGATCGCCCATCTGCTCTGCGACGCGACCTGGACGGACGATGAGCTGGACGGTCGTGGTGGAAGACAACAACGCACCTATTAAAAGCCAGGTCTGCTCGTTTGCGGTGGTAAGTTTGTGGATTGCGGACGAGGCAGGGCCGTTGACGCCGTTGGTGGGTGCGGGGCCCTGGATGGGAGAGACGATGCTGGCCTGGGGGTGGGGAGGACCGCCGTTCTGGAGAGGCGGGGGCGGGGGGCCATTGTGGTGGGGGGGCTCGCGGTGTCTCATGGACATCGCGGACAGAGACGGTCAGTGGTGAAAGAGGGTCAAAAAGAAAGGACGCTCTTGGCAGACGGGGTATTTAAATGTGAGGATCCAAAGTCAACCAAGCGGCGGTGACGATTTTGATCAGACACCTAAGAACAGAAGCCCAGGTACATCCACACGTGTCACCGAATGGGTCTAGATCCATCGCTAACTAACAACACATCTCCCGATCCAATAAATTAACCACAGATCTCCCGGTTTCACATACATACATACTTCTCATTTCAAAGGGGTGCACACAATCTTCACTCAGCCCCCTGCCTCGTCCATGCCAATTATTACACTCAAACTCCCATTTCAGCTCACTTAAACACTCACAACCCCGATGTCCGTGAGCGCCCACAGAAGTCAGATCATCCTCGAACAGATAAGATAATGGATGGCTGTGCCCCTGAGACTCTGCTGTAATAATCCGGAAATGCACCCGTCCGCGGCCTAAAAACAGCTGTTAGCGGCTAAACAAAACGGGCAATAATCTCCACCGATTTCGGATCCCTCTATTTCCGGGGTAGCACAGGAGCTCGTCGTGCGGACGATTAGCGTTTCATCGCTTCCATCCGTCCACTTTCATTGTCCGGCGACCATGCCGATCACGTCAGCTGACCGCGGACCTTTTCGGCTCGTTTTTCGGTCTCCGCTTCGCACTCCGCTCGTATAAAGCCGCTTCTTGACGCTCAACCGCCACCTCAGGCCCTCGCCACCGCCATGACCCGTACGTGTTGCCCGCGTTGCATCCGGAGCATCCCTGTCTGAAATCGGTCCCCAGGCGGCAACCAGCGCGAACAAGACCGAGCCAAAGCGGCAAAGAAACTCGCTTCGACGAAGGGGAAGCCGAAAGGTGACACCATAAACACCCTATCACTGAATTGCAAAAAAAAACTAAATCACAATCAACTAAAAAAACAAGAGAGTGCAACGAGTTTACAGAAGCGGAAAGAAGCGTATGTCTGAATCCCCTTCGAATTTGGATTAGAAACGCTCAAAGGAGCCTTTCAGCGACGCGGAGATTCTACGTGCGAAACAGAAGGCAAGCCTCCGCTCCGCTCATGGTAACTGCTGACCCTTGTCTCCAGAAAAAGGAGGAAGAGAAGGCTTCCGGCACAGCCACTAATAATAAATGACCCTCCGCCAACCCCGGCCCCTCGGCAACTATCGTCTGCGTCTGTTCGATTCGCGCCCCTTGGATGCATGTGTCTATAGTAGCCGGTACTATATTCGCGATGTCAACCCACCTCCACCCTGCAATTTTACCTCGCAACCACGACGTGTATGATGTGATGCGCGACGGAAGATTATCATCCAGATCATTCCCAGACATTCTCCGCAGAAATTTCATGTGCATCGCTGCGAGCCGGCGGTCAGTCCAGGATCATCATGTGTCATGATCAGACATACAAACTGTGTATTCCCGGCGTGCGTGTGCGTTCCTCGCAGGCTGTGCTGATGCCCGATTTCAGGAGGCGCCGCTCTCCCGGATAGCCCCATACGGCTTTCAGGTTGCTTCCATTGACGGAAAACATCTGAAAACATACGATGAGATTGAGTTTGTCGGTCCATCAGCGCACTCTTGACATTCCGCCTCAGATCCAATTCTCGATATGGGCATTTGATGGGGGCAGTGCGCGGCAGATTTCCGCAGCCTTCAAGGCATAACAAAGACACACAGCCAGCGGAAGTGTACTTCCTACCTCTTCCTCCGCCTTCCTCTCACCCTCCATGCCCTCCAACTACTATACCTTGAACGGGCTCACTCCACCGCTCATTACGGCCGCTTCTTTCAAGTGCCCGGAATGTCGCCACTCCCTGGCCCTCGACCAATGCGCAAAGCCAGGCCAGAATCATGGAAAATATTTTATATCTGTCTGTGAACCCGCCGTTCTGGGCGTTCTTCTGTTTCTCATGGAATTCATATACAGTGCTTCAAAAAACAACACGCGCCTTTTTACTTCTTCTGGCCCCGCAGCGCGATCCCCTCTCCTCGCACAGTAACACATCTCGCTGCTCAGGCTTCCAGACGCCCCCAGCGCGTCCCGCCTACTTCCTCCACCTCCAACACAGAACCCAAATGTGCTGTTCTCACATGTCCCAAGAAGCGCGTCCATCGTATGTGCGACCAGAGGATGTGCCGGCCCCACTGCTTGGCGAATGGTGGCTGCCGCTGTCACCTCGAAGATGAGGATCCATCTCCACCATTACCACTACTCCCAGCGCTCGACAATACCTCTCTTCGTGCTCTCAACAACATCGCAACAATGTATCCTCCGAACCGCCCTGCGCACCGTTCCTCTTCTTTTGTCTTACCAAGCAAACAAGCTCGTATATTTGATCCTCAACGACAAGAATGGGAACGCGAGGCAGCATCCTTTGCCCGTATGCAGAAGGAGCTCGCCGTCGACAGCGAAGACGATGAAGACGCGAATCTCAAGCATGCAATTGCTCTTTCCCTCGCCGACTCCTCCCATTCATCCTCTCGCCAGCACTTCATGTCATCCAATCGGAATCTAGATGCACAGGCCGCCGATCAAACCTTCATCCTCGTCTCCTGGGTACGAAATGGCCGGCCAGCTCTCGTCAAAGGCATCCAAGGCTGTAGCACCTGGCCCTTGTGGACCCGAGGCGGCAAACACGATTACGAGTACTTCGATGAAGACCTCCCGGGATGGATTCAAGCCAAACCTACACATGTGCATACCGTCGCTCACAGCGGGAAGCTATTCATACGTGATCTCGGCGTAACGGGCAGTGATGAGAAGCGCTATCTGGGTTCTCATCTCACCAAGCCATCGCCTACACCCAGCCCTATCCGCCGTCTCCCCAACAACATCAACCCCGCAGACCACGGCGACGATGATGATGTGGTCTTTGTAGGAATGCAGTCTGTCCGACCTGCCTCAATTGGGACTTCATGGGACAACGACGACGATGAGGTCGTAGCATTACCTACCCTGCCATCGCTCTCATCCACCGCCTCGAGCTCTAGCTCGCTGTCGCTCCGTTCTCTCTCCCCGGACTCCCCTACACGCTTCCCCGAGTATCTAATGCCGAAAACGCCGTAGTATACAATTACTTTATATATTTCCTTGATTTGTTCTTCATTCGTGATGTAGGGTTAGCATGTATTCTCGTACCACCAATATACAATGATTCTGTCTCTGGATGTGTGGATTTTTGAAAACGCCTGAAAATTATTCTGCACTGTCACATTCAGTCACGAAGTGTAACACTCTTCAGCAGCGCCGCCGTCCTTGTCCTGCTGCCTTCCCGTTTCCTTCCAGTCCGCCATTCACAGGACTCGGGCAGTATGCAGGCTGGATTCGGCCGTTTCCGACTCAAGCGTTCTCCCCTCATCAGCACCAGTGCTTCGCAAGAATTCAGCAATTCGCCAGCTGCCAGCCACATCACATTTCGCATTCACGATTCTCCACCTTCAAGCCCGCCCAAGCCAGCCCTTGGAAGTTTTGAATATGATCTGGCATCCGAAAAGTACCCACTACAATGGAGCGATTGGCCTTTATTTCAAGAATGGCTGGGAAACGAAGAGAAGTCCAAATGTTTGGAATTGCGGCTAGTCAACACATACCGTCGACTACCTGCATACGAGCGACAATGCAGGTACGTATGCTCTAGGTCAGGCACTGGCGGGATCAAGCATTACAATAAACTCCATCCGGAGTGGGTGTCCAAAATTCCATCCAAAAGAACTGGCTGTGACTGTACACTGCTTGTCAAACAATATCCTGGGACACAAGTAATTCTGGGCCGATACACTGACCAGCACAACCACCCGCTTGGCGCTGCCAATCTACGTTTCACGCGAATCCCAACGGAAACCCGCGAATACATTGCTAGTCTCTTGCGAATGGAGGTCAAGCACGACGCCATTGTGAGCAGTTCAGCTGCCGGCTAAACCCCACCAATCCTGATGTATTTGTAGCTTCGAGCAGTTCACCGAGGGGCATATGATGGGGATACCGAATTTGACGATGTGAATGGCACCTATGTCCCAACGCGTGCCGAGTTCATCCAGTTGAGCGACATCCGGAGAATTGCCAAGGATATCGAAGCGGAGACAATTCGGCTACACCCCGATGACGGCCAATCGACCCGCAAGTGGGCAGAAATTTTGCGCGCCAGCGATCAGCTACTCGGATTCAAGGCAAGAACAGATCCGCCTCCACCTGGCTCTAATCTTGCGGCGGACGTCTTTTTCTTGGCAATACAGACTAAATGGCAACGCGCAATGTTCCGAAAATACGGTGGCGCCATCCTTTGTATTGACGAAACACACAACATCACCATGTACGAGCATCTCAATCTGACCACATTGATCGTGCGCGACAAATGGGCGCATGGTACGTTCTTCACAAAGCGTGCATGTACATCGTCTGACCTATACACAGGGATACCAATTGCTTGGATGCTCGCGTCCAATGGCTGTCGTGAGACGTTTTCCCATTTCCTACGCCTGAATCAGTCTCGCTCCCCCACCACTATACCACGCAGCATGATGTCGGACTTTAGCTGGCCCCAGATCAACGGCTGCGAAGACATCTACATCACGATAATCCTCTTGTGCTGGTGGCACGTCTTGCATTCCTGGCAAAAATACTTCAAGATTGCGGCGCAACCCGAACTCTGGGAACTTTTGAAGCGGTGGATCCGTATCACAGACACCGACGAGTTTGAAGCGACCTGGGTGAAGATTCAGGCTCTGGGGAAGCCCGACTTTATTTTGTACCTGAAGAAGTACTGGATGACGGAGAAGGTGAAGCGTATGTGGTCTGGAATGTACCGGACGGAGCGGTCACTTTTCGAGGCATGTGACACGAACATGCTTCTGGAGGCGTGCGTAACCATTTCCTGTCGCAATCCATGCCCATTGCTGACGAGTCGCCGCACAGATGGCATCATGTCTTAAAGTGGAAGTTTCTCGAAGGAAAACGGAACCGCCGTCTGGACCATCTGCTTGATGTACTTGTCAACCGTGTCGTTCCCTACCACATCCTTAAACAACGGCGCCAAAACAACGGTTTTGAGGGGGACGACATCGAAGTCAAGAAACGCCAGGACATCCTCAAGCGCAGCAAGGCATATACCAAGACCGATATCTACCAGGTTTCCGACTATACCTTCCTCGTACGTTCGAAATCAACGCCATCCAAGGTCTACGAGGTGGATCTCGATACTTACAGCTGTACATGCCTCGACTATCCCGCCATTCACTACTGCAAACACCTCGCTGGCGCCCAGGCGCACTTCAAAGAGCCTGTCATCCAGACTACAGGCGCAGCGAGCGAAGTCATCCCCATGGATGGTCAAAGCCATCAGGAGCTCGGTTTCGAGGGTCCCAACGCTGACATCAAGAAACGCCAGGATATCATGGACGAGGGCAAGACGTACACGAAGGGCGATATAATGAACACTTCAGGCAGCAGCTACATTGTCCCATCCAAGATGGATCGCTCTGTTTCACATACGGTGGATCTGGGAGCGCACACCTGCACCTGTGCTGACTATCCTCTGCTTTATTATTGCAAGCACCTCGCTGCAGTCCAGCAACATTTCGACGCTCCAGCCGTTGCGAAAGGCCCGTCTGCACTGAAACCACAACGCATCCGCTCCCGGATTGCGGAGAAGCTTTTGCGTCTAGCGGCCCGAATGCAGAAGCCCCGCAAGAACGAGATGGTGTCCCCTGCCTTGGCTGCGCTCGAGGCAGCGCTCGACGCAATGCTTCTTGAAACTGATGACAGCGGCGTCTTACCGCCATCACGATATATCGCCCCGAGCCAATCATCAGCGTGGAAGGAGACACAGGCGGCCATGATGCCTGGGGTCAAGACGAAGCCGGCCCCAGCTGGGGATCCAGCGTACGGTGGTGGTGCGAGTAGCGGGCTCAGAGAGAAGAAGTCGAAGCCGAAGTACGTGCTCACTTGTTCTCATCGGCAAAACTGACATGTCGCAAAAGGAAGAACATTTCACCATCTCTCCCTCTCCCTACGCCTCCCCTTCCTGTCCAAGTACCTCCACCACCGCCGGCGCCACAGTCGGCGTTCATATTCACGCACTATCAAACGACACATTATCCTACCAATCCACATTACTACATGCCGACTACTACACAAGAACCCTCTTACTATAATCCATTGTACTACCCTTACTCTACCCCTCGGCATGAATAGATTTGTATTGTAACATTCTCCCTCCTCGTACACTTAGAGCAGCGATGCGTCGTACACTTGGAGCGTCGATGCGTCGTACACTTAGCGACTTAGCGGCGATGCGCTGGCAGCGGGTAGGCCGAATGCGGACAGGCGGTGCGACACTGCCCCCATCAAATGCCCATATCGAGATTCAGATCTGAGGCGGAATTCGAACAACTCCATCAGCGCAGCAGTCGTGGCTTTCCGAGACGCCGATCTCCTGACACTTTCTCCCACAACCATTCCCCATACACGCCCCGGCCCGACATCTCCCTCCAATCTTCCCACTTTTGACATGAGTATCGCACCCCGCATTTGGCGCGCAACCCACCTTGGCAGGTGCCAATATATCGGGCGGTCGAGGAGCCGCCCCCGCTAACCGCGAGATCCCTCCCAGGCGGTATAATGCTGGTGTAATTATACGGCGAGGTGGTTCGAGATGCAATTGAGATGCTTGTTCTAATTATGCGTGTACGTACTATATAGAGTTCACTTTATCCTCGCTGCGCCGCCCCCGTCGAGCCTTCTCCGTCGCGTCGGGGTCTCTGCCTCCTCCTGTGCGGTCCACGACCGCGCTGCGCCTGCGCGCCCCCAGCTGGGTGTCGGCGCTGGCGACAAATACCCACCGAAATGATGTTGTACAGCGTCCGCAGGGTGGTACGCGGCAGGGCCGATGGGGAACTGCCCGTGGTGGACACCCGGTGGAGCCGGCGGGGCCTGAGGTTGATGGCGAGAACGATAAAGCGAGAGAAGCGCGTTGATAAACAGGGTCAGGAAGGACAAGGATGTCAGCGTAAACGCCTGGAAAAACCCCGCGAGATCAGAAGCCCGCGTGGGGGCAGTATAGTGTGTACGCGGAGTGAGACAGCACACACCAGTGTTTTCCAGCTGATAGGCTCAACAAACCCATTCACCACCTCCGCGATCATCTCGGCACCGACTTTGGCGCGTCCGACCACGGTCGGATCACGGCTCATACACGTCGCCCAGATGGCACATTGCTGAGCCATCGCCGGGAGCGGATTTTCGCAGAGGTTATTCTTGTGCTGTAGCGCACACATGGCGATGTCCTGCACTATATCTGTCGTTGTTGCCAAGACCCGAATCAGTGGTGTCGACACTACTTGATTAAGGTTAAGACGCACCCATCGAGTACTCTGATATCCGCTCCTCCACATCTCGTTGTACCGTCAAGATGAACTGCACAACGAGATACAGAAATAGCAGGATGAGAGACAGGTTAAAGAAGAACTGTAAATAGCTGTGGACGACAGCCTTAGCTCCCGCCGTCGTGTGCTGATACAGGCACTCACCCGAGTAAAACGTAGGGCAGATCCGATTGGGGGGCCGCCGGCGAGGGCATATTAAGGGTGTAGTGGTTCGTTGACGTCGTTCGGGTCAGGCGCCCAGTTCGCCCCTCGTCTTCGCTGTCCGATTCGGGCTCGTCGTCCCCGCGCGCTTCCGCAACGGTGGACATCGACAGCGCAGACTTCATGCGCGACTTGAGGATCCGCCGCATGCCACCCGTCGCGACCCGTCTGCCGCTCTCCGGCGAGCTGGCTGGGTCCGTCTCTGGTTTCGGCGGGCTTGCCTCGCGCATGTCGACATCACTCAACTCTGCTGCGGGTGAGGGCTGCGGGAATGCTTTCGAGGGAGAAAAGTTGGCGGGCGGCGCCCATGGATACGGCGAGGGGTTCGTCTGTCGCGGAGGCGTCTGGAAGATGAATGGGATGTTTTGGTTCTGGCCAAAGGTGGGGTTGTGGAGCGGCGTAGGTGGGTTTAGGTCCGCATGCGAGCCTGGGGTAGTTTACTACGAGTTGTACATGCTGAACTGGATGCCATACGCACGTTTTTTTGGTGTGGTGGGATCCTCTTGTGACGACCCAGAGGCCCAGACGGGTTTTGTGTTCGGTCGGGAGGTGTATTCAAAATCCATCGGTGCGTCTGTGGAGCGATGGGAGCGCAGCCGGGAGGTAGACATCGCAAGAGAAGGAGGAGAGGGGAAGGCGCTGACGCAAAAACAGGACCCGAGGCCGGCAAACGCGTCGTGGTTGAAAGGAAAGCTTGTTTGGTTGGACACGCGTTGGTATTTGTCACGCCACCGTGACCAAAAACACCTCTCATCCCGCCATGCTGCGCCTCACCTCGTCCGCCCTCCGACGCTGTGCTCTCCCGGTCGGACGACGCGCCTTCCACCCCCTCTCCGGCTACCCCGGTCCGCAGTCGAATTTGGTGCCCATAGTCATCGAGCAGACGGTGCGCACACAGGGCAAATATCACGTCCTGCTGCTCACAATATGTTGCCAGGGTAGGGGTGAACGCTCCTATGACATTTTCTCTCGCCTCCTCCGCGAGCGCGTCATCATGCTCTACGGCCCCGTAAACCGCTTCCGCCTGTTAATTATCCCGCATTTCATTTTTCTTTCTCAATAGATCCGCGACACAGATTCAACGTTGACCGTTGCACAGCTGCTGTTCTTGGAGGCTGAAGATACATCAAAGCCCATCCATTTATACATCAACTCACCAGGGGGCAGCGTCACCGCCGGGCTCGCGATCTACGATACGGTTGGTGTAGCAATACATACATCCGTTTGGTTATGTCGCTCATTCCTCCACCACGTCTAATAGATGCAGGTCCGTAGCCGCCATCGGCTGCAGTTCTAAGATTGAATGGCTTCCAAGTATGTTTCATCGCCCATACACACCTATTGTATTGGTCAAGCGGCAAGCATGGGTTCGCTCCTGTTATCGGCTGGAGAAAAGGGCAAGCGACACTGCCTTCCCAACGCGAGCATCATGATCCACCGTGAGTGAACCCCTCTTCTTCATCTCATATACCCTAATCAAGGTACACGCAGAGCCTTCTGGTGGCGCTTCTGGCCAGGCATCTGATATCGCAATTCATGCAAAGGAGATTCTGCGAATACGGGAGGTGTTGACTGGCATCTATCAAAAACACTGCGGAAAAGAAGGCGAAAGCAGCGCCGCGGGTCTGCGGCGATTTGGTATGTATCCCCGCATGCCCCTCGTTCGCTGCTTATTTGCTATGTGCATCTTACAGGAGAGGCTCTTGAACGAGATTATTTTATGACAGGTACAGCCTTTGCGCCAGGGATGATAGGAAGCTGATGCACTTTATTTTACAGCACAAGAAGCTCTCGACTTTGGGATAGTCGATGCGATCTTAGAAAAAAGTCCCAAGACTGAGACTCCGAGTCCATAGAAAAGAAATGCAAGATTTTGGGCGATCTTATGAGTGTTCCTTGTTGAGGCTTGGCGTGGGTGTTTCCGGCAATCAAAGGTTTACGGCGTTTTGGTGTTCGCCGGACTCGGGCCGTCGTCCGATCGGATTGCGATTGGTGTTCGGAGGTACTTGGCTGATCGAAAGTGATCCACTCTGATCGTACCTCCCCACGATCTAAACTTAGCGCCCCTGGCCTGAATGGATTTGCGGCAAATAGTCTCGGTCTCAGACCCCAGTTTCGTGGTCCGTCCATTCTGCGCCGATCACTTCCACCTATACTGGCGACGCCGACGCGCCTACCGACGCTGGCGGTGTTGTCACGCCCTGCTCCCCGAGAACCCCCCGCCAACCAGCCATTTGCGCCAGGCGCCCGGCCCCATGACCGAGCCTAATTCTGGAATTCCATAGATGTGGCGTCACGGCATAGCCTTGTGGACACACAGAGGTGTATCGACCCAAACGCATGCACACGCAAACGCAATCAAGCCTCCTTCAAGCATATTAAGTCGCGTCCGACATATCTGTTGATCTCATTTGCTCCGGTCCTTCCCCTAATGTTCCTTTTTTCATTCTCCCCGCTTTCCCTCTTTCTTTCTTTCCTGGCTATTTCTGTTGACGCCCGCATCGCAAAACGAGCTGTGTCTCCCCCGCAGACGCTGGTGATTCCAGTAAGATTAGATGAGAACCAGGTATACTCGGTCAAGGTCAATATGGTGTGTTGCCTATCCGTTATCTGCGCGGAACGCGTAAGTAAACGCGAGGTTTCTAGTCCACCGACCCGGCTCCGCAGTCTTTCTCGTTTGCCTTAACAACTTCGAATGGGTTGGCTCTTTTCTTCCATTTTATCTACCTTGCAACTCAACTGCGCTGCTTAAATCAGGATTACAACCGTCGCAGGTGCTGGCTGCGACTCGTGTGGAGGCGTTCCATCGTGAGTTTCACAGCAGCTGTTTTGGCCATGCCTTACATTTATCATCCACCTAGATATAATCCGTCTGCCTCTTCGAGCGTACAACAGCTATCTCAACCCCAGTCTGTCTCGAACTTGAATGGGGCCGCCAACGGCACCCTTATGCGCGAAAACTGTGGCTTGCTTCAGAGCAACGGCTCAGCGTGGAACTATCCCAACCAAACAGGTATGTGCCGTGTGGCCCACCCTGCATCGCCGCTGTGCCTCATGCCGGGAATGAAACTGCAGTCACCGTCGCAACACAAGCGACCTCGTTTTTCACTCCGGGCGTATCGGGCATGATCGGTGTGGGGCTGGCAACCGTTCGCAGATTCGCCCGCAGCGGGCTGGCTCTCGCGTAACCCTACGCAGCCAAATTTCTCGTTCGGCATGGCGCTAAACCCGAACCCGCCCGGGAACGCCTCGGCTGACGGTGATGGTGGGGTGGTGCACTGGCTCCAGCCAGATCAGTCGTTCTATGAGGGCGATGTGGCGTGGAAGAAGATGATCAGCGCGAATGCCTCCTCGGCGTCGAATATGTCGACTTGGTTCGTCGAAATGGACGCGTGGTCTGTGACGGGCGGCACAGGGCCATTTAACATCTCGCAGAGCGGCACGCAACTGTTGACCTTTCTTGACCCTTTCTATGGCAGCATCGTCTTTCCGCAGAGTGCTGCACGGGCGATATGTACGTCGTTATCCCCCATCGGCGGTGTTGTATGTTATTCACCTCTCACTCCACTTTCCAGACGCAGACATTCCGGGCGCCTCTAAACACTCCACCTCCCCTTTCGCGCACGTCTGGAAGCTTCCCTGCGACTCCAAGTTTCGCCTAACAGTCACATTCGGCACTTTCTCGACGAGCCTCGACCAGACTTCGCTGGTAGTCAAGCAAGCGGACGGCGTTTGCGTTGGTACGATCCAAGAATGGATTGACGCACAGGGGACCGAATACCTCCTCGGCTCGCCGCTCATTGCCGTGCTGTATCTGTAAGTGCGCCTACCTCATCAGCGCTCAAGAATAATAATCAATCTTCAATTTTCTAGCATTTTCAGCTACTCGCAATCAGGCGACGGGAGCGTAGGTGTTGCGGCCCGTGCCGCGCAGAGCCACAAGCTGGCGCCGGGGGCTATCGCGGGAGTGGTGCTCGGATCGGTTGCCGTCGCCGCGCTGCTTGTCATTGCGGGCGTGCTGGTGTACGCCATCTTCAAGCGAGGTAAAAGGATCCCTCACAAACGCAAGTTCAGCAAAACGGACGTCACCCCTTTCCCTTCTGATGTCTCCGAGTCGACCGCATCGCGGCACTCTATGCGGAATAACGGTTTCGGCGCACAGCAGCAATATGGCCAGCCACAGCAATATGATCCGTACGCAGGGCTGCTGGAGAGCACATCGACCCCTTCGTCCCCCGATTGGCGAACGACGCTGCTGAGCGTCGGGGACACAAACACCTTCCAAGGTGGTACGACATTGGAGGGTAATTCGCGCAGCAGCCATGCCTTATATCGCACCGAAGTCAATTCCTCCTCCCTGATAAATCTCGACTCTCCTCCGCCCTATGTCGTACCACAAGGCGCTCCGCCTGTTCCACTTGTTCCTTTAAGGAAAAACCGTCGACCATCCTAATAGACATTTGCTTCTCTTCGTACATTAAATATTTGTAGTGTTTATGACAGCATAGCGCCCCTGTGTATTCAGTCCTTTGCTACGATAACGAAGATTCAACATGTACATTAATATCACGAAATACACCGATAGAGATTATACCGATGGGCTATCGACCCGGTCCATTGTAATGACTCTCGTCAACCCAATTGGACCGGGAGCCCCCGTTCGAGCGACTGTGGCCCCCATGCGACCTGCTGGGGCCAGCCTGCGATCGGCTGGGGCCTCCTGGTCGTGAATCTGAACGTATTGGGGGTGCGGGACTGCGAAGCAATTAGAATGAAATTACCCCAATCGATATGGCTATGAGACTCACCCAACGCCGATGCCCATGGGCCCGGACGGCGCAGCGCGGTCATAGCTTGCAAGCCGTTGCATGTTCGGGCCGCCGCCAGGTGGAATGACAGGCGTGACTGGATATGTGGGTCGGCCACGGCAGCACCGCAATAGAGCTGATAATCGTCTTAATTCAGCGAATAGAAATGCCGAAGTCCGACGCACCGCTGCAGATAACCCAGAGCAGCACGATCGCAATGAGGCCCGCAACGACGGCAACCGGAATAGCGATCTGGAGGTTTTGCTCGAACCATGCCTAAAGGACGTAGAGAAAACACATGGCCCAGTCAGCACGGCAACCGAAAGAATAGGAAAGGACTCGAGATTACCTTGGCAGTGCTAATGAGTCCAGTGGACTGGCATCGTCCTGACGCACAAACTCCTCCGTAACCTGAACGCAGCTGAGCGAGAGCGGAAGGACTAGTAAAGTAGACTCACCACACGGAGAGCCATCAATAAGGAGAGCGGTTAGAAGAATGCACTGGTTTGCCTGTGTCGGATCTTGACAAGATACTTGGCACGTGCTGGAACTCTGGTTGGGGCACTGCTTCGTGAGGTTCATGGACGCTCCGAGCATTTGACATTGTGCTAGATTACTGTGAGACTGATCCACCGACGTAGAAGTCTCTAACGTACCGGATACGGACGTACATTGTCCGCTCGCGCATGCCAAACCGTTCGCCCCACAGCTTTGTGCTGGTAAAAGAGCAAGTAAGAATACAGTGGTGGTTTTTAGACTTCAAATGAGCGAACCGTTTGGAACGACGACGTCGCTCGGGCACGAAGATGAGTTACCCGTGCACTTCTCAGCGACATCACATTTGGCGTCTTTTGTCGGTCGGCAAACCTGTGTGGCGGGGGCAAACCCGCACTGCTCGGTGCAGCAAGGACTACTATCTGGGTCACACACAGCGCCATTCTTGAATTTACACGTCTTTGAGTCGCAGCACGGGGAATCAATGTCTTGACCAGGATCACAGTCTTCGCCCTGCTCGACGATGCCATTGCCACACATCTGCAAGGAAATTGTCTCGATGCCAGAGCTGGGGTCTTGCAGGCAAGTAATATTCGTTCTAGACACCCCCGTCATCAACGAGCCTGCAAGACATTCGTTACGTGTTAGTCAGGGCAGGAGAAAGAAAAAGGGCACGAACAAATATTTCCAAGACTGCATGGAGAGAAATTTTTCTCTCCATTCTGCGCGACGGGACTCATGATGAACTGGGCACTGGCATCACATGAGCTGGTAGACAACGGACAACACGACGAAGTCGAGTTACAACCATCCGCGCACTGGAGTCAACGTGTTTAGCTAGTTTGCGCCGCCTCGCACAAAGATGAGACTCACATCATGCTACAAGTAAAAATCAATCAATCAGTGAACAATGCGCCCAAACATCTAAAAGGATCCACACACAATGGCACCGAAGTTGTGTCCAATTTCGTGCGCAATAACCTGCCATTCCGTGAGACCCGCGGTGGATACAGCCGTTCCGGAAACCACGGAAGGCTCCGATCCCGACGCGGACTGTTGACATCTAATCTTGTAGTATCAGTATCAGGATCGGCACAAGGGATGAAACTTGCAATGTGGCGAGCCATGCGATGCCGACTTCCGATCCAGTAGGGCATCCACTCATAAGATGCCACAGGCCGACACCGTCGGAGCCTTTGTCCCCACGCCATTGCGAGAACAACGACAGCCGATCATTGAGGGGAACAGAGCTGCAATCTACGTTCCATGGGATGGAGGTGTTTACAGGGTTAGGGCAACTAAGTGATTCTCAGTCGACAGTTGTTAGCCAGGAAAAATGTAGCCCACGTTTCGTCCTGGATCTGAACCTCGACTATCCCAAGGCTGATGTTAAAGGTAGACTTGTATAGGGAGCTGGCCGAATTCCAGTTGGTCAAAATTTTGCTAGTGGCATTTGCATGTCCCCCATATTTCTGGGTGTATATGCAATCGGCAGCGACACCCATGTAGAGCTGCAGGCGTTAATCGGCGCGCTGAATGCAACGTCGAGACCAAACACATACCACTTTCTGGGTGTTCGGGCATCCGGTGGTTTGTCCGATGTTATTGATGAAACTGAATTAGATCATTCAGCCAAAGGTGGAAATAAGAGGGGAAACTACACACTTTGTACCCATTTGAGTGCCGACGACATCGTCTCTTTTTTCGGAGCGGTTTCCGAGCAGGGTGATAGGATTTTCGAACCAAGGACTTTTGACTGGTTTTTGCAAGATGGAGTTCTGAGCGGGATCCGAATTAAAAGACAGCTGGTCATGGCCACAAGTCTGCGGCGCAGCCGGTGCCTTCTCGCCCGTGTGCGCAAAATGCTCCTCCTCTGCACTCATCATGTCCGAATCGCGCCAGATGACCAACTCCGAATCGACAATGTCCGCCGGCTCCGATACATCAGGGTCTGAGGGACGCCTGTGACGGAGGTAATCGTCTTTGGTCGCAATGTGGTATACGACCCCCTTGACGGTGAATGCGCCCTCAAAAACCGGCGCGATCCGTTGATCGATGTCACCCTGATGGTGCACCATTATGCGGGCCCAGCCAAGCTCTGCGGGGTGCCGCGAGGGCATAACGCCTGCGGTATCCTCCCGCATGCGGGTGGGGGAGTGGTCAGCATGAATGACCTCGCCCCAGTATGCCTTAACCGTTTCACGCAGAAGCGGTTCTGTCCGAGAAATGTATGTCGTTCCGTCGGGATTAGTCGAATAGTATTTAATGCGAGCGGCGGGGTGGATGAGGTGGTCATTGGGTCTCAGATGCAGGTGAAAGGTTTCGTCAAAGGCAGCAAGTGTGAGGCGGAATGAGTCGTCAAATCGGAGCGTCGTTGAACGAGGGGGCAATATGGGCGCTCTTTGGCTGAATGGCGACGACGTGGGCGAGGAGTGCTGTCGTCGGGGCAGGATCTCTAGGGCAATGGTCGAGGGATTGGCCAGACGCTTCAAAGGTCTCGGAGACACGCTGTGGGCTGGAATTACGCAAGTCTTGGGTATCAATGGAATCCTCGAGTTTATCTAGCTCACCGGCGACTGAGTCTGTCCATACGACAAGTGAAACGACCAGCGCAAGAAAGCTAAGGTGGAGATGCATAAAGGAGAGGACCGCCTAGCAAACAAAAACGCAAACCAAAGCGATCATTTACGGTGAGATCACTTGATACCTTCCCGAAGACTGGAAAGACTCACCCGCGGGGAAAGAAACCACAGCGGAGAACGGAGAGGGCACACAAAGAAATAGAGAAAGCCTAGAGAACCAGAACGGATGCTGCGCTGGATGCCGATGTTCCCGTTACCATGCAAACTTGTTACTTGAGTCCGAGCTCACACATCACCCATCAACAAGTGGCGATGGCCAGTGCTACGGCATCTCTACCCTACTCACTTCTACTCACTCTACCCTTTTCCTGGCTCGGCTTGTACTGGCGCAGGTTTGCACGCGAATGATATCTAGCTCTGGAAAATCTTGGCCTATTTTCGGCGCTACTGGCTACCAAGGCACAACTTTGAAAAGCTGGTTTTTAACTTCCCTCCAAGTTTAAATAATCGCTGAAAATTGGCCTTCTCGCGCTGTCTCTTCGACGCCTGTGATAAATGATGGCTCGTAGAGGCCTGTACGACGAGGAGGATAAGTGCTGGATGCTGGGACCGGCTATCTTTTGCCAAGTTGGTGACTTTATGGCAATCCTTCAGTCCTCAGAACACCTAAGGACAACTTGGCACTTTTTTTACATCGCAAGGCGGCTCACCGTCTAGCCGCTCACTCAGCTTTCATTGGGTCCCACGGCCGAGATATCCGCGGCGAGAGCCTCCTAATATATTTCAACTCGAGTCTACCATCAGGTTAATCGGCGGTGGGTCATGCTGGGTCATGGAGTCCTTGACTACAGCCTGAACGTCGGATGACCAGAATTTGGCGATATGTAGTCTCGTAAACCAGACTTTATCCCGTATCGTTGGGAAGTCATTCCCAAGGACGAAATGTGCTTATGTGCCACGTTGTTATCCTTCTCACAGTTGAATTTAAATTGTGGATCTATCATTTATCTACAAAGCGGAGGGAGGAATGGTTGGTGGCTACGCGGCCTAGATGTATATGATGGACAAGCTTTCTGCTGTGCGAAATGCGTCTAACACTATGACGGGAATATACCTACCTACCTATGCGGTCGAAATAGGTCTTGTGGCACCGAGTTGCAGTACTTTAGAAGGATCCAAGAGAGCAACTATGTTTATAATCCGTTTGGTCCTGAAATATTGAAGAGAATCGAAGTGAGTACGTAGTATCAGGCTGGTGAGACCTTTTTTATGTTCTTTCGCTCGGTCAATGGGCGCCGATGGGTATTAGCGATATAAATGACCCAGCATTGAGCAATCCTGTTCTGCGTTCTTACATTCAGCCATCCCACAAGAAATTGAGAGAAAAAGAAAAAGCCTTGGCCAACCCAATCGTATTTAGTTCAGCAAGGAAGTTCAGCTCCTGTAATGTACACGGAAAATAAAAGCACAGTGGTGGGTATGGTGGAATAAGGCATCAACTGGTATTAATGGGACGCGCGCGAGGCGCTACCAGGAGGAAGATGACAAGGCAAATAAGAGGAATCTAGAAGAGTCCGTATCTCCCCATCATTTCTCATAGACGCGATCGTCCAGCCTTACCGCCCTGGGAGTAAGATTAAGCGACGTGGTCAAAGGAGAGGCAGGAGAGTGACGAACCCGACCACCCCGTCCTCCAGTAGCGGCTTGGGCAGCACCCTGAATTGAGAGGATAATCGGTGACAAGCCCTTTGACTTATGGGACCGCGTACCTTGGTAGCACCTTTCGCTGCGGTCGCTGCGGCACCTTGGGCCGCGCCCGCCTGAGCAGCGCCCGCCTGAGCCTGAGTAGCAGCCGCCTGAGCAGGGGCACCCTTGCCGGCGCCGCCTTTCTTGCCACCGGCTGCAGCTGTTGCCGCAGTTCCAGCAGCCGCGGCGCCGGTCCCAGCAGCAGCAGCTCCATTACCTGCAGCCGCGGCGCCCTAAAAAGAAAAAGTGAGCATGCTTGTCTATCATCGAATATTTGAGGAAGGGGACGAAGCATAAATTGGCAGGAGAAAGGAGAAAGAGCAGGGTAAACGACGAAGAAACGTGTGCACAGCGGATGAGCGGAGGAAGTCGAAGTGCACGCCAGAGGATGAGCGAGAACGAAAGCGCGCAACTCTACATCCGACCACATCTTCAAGTCCTCGTCGCTCTCCAGTGAGGGCATAAAACAACGTCTGAACCAAAGTGCTCGGAGGGACGGCGACAGAAGCAGAGCTCCCAAGCAGAACAAAAGGTAAAAACAAGTCCGAAAAAGGAAATTTGGAATGCGGAGAGCATGGGGAGAGCATGGAAAAACGTGCGATGTGACGTACGTTGGCAGCAGTGGCGGCACCAGCGGCGGCGGCACCTTGACCAGCGGCAGCAGCGGCACCCTGGAGGGAACGTGAGCTCCAGTACGAAGGCAGAGATTGCAAATTACCTTGTTACCGCCTTTGCCATTACCTCCCGCTGCCGCCTGGCCTGCTGCAGCTTGACCGGCCGCTGCTCCCGCGTTGTTAGCAGCTCCTGCGGCTATAGAGAGGCGAAGAATGAGAATGAGCAAAGTGATCGAGAGAGAACAGAGACGAAACAACGTACCGGCGTTACCAGCGTTGTTTCCACCAGCGGCGACGCCCCCAGCGGTAGCCGTGAACTGAGCAAGGCGCATTAAGTCCTGGAAAACAGAGATAACGGAGCCTGCTTACGTAAACGACATCATCACAAAGACCGTGCTGAGCAATGGGGACGATCACAGGCTGGTGGGTAGCAGACGACATGATGGTGCCCATACGGTAGGTACCAGCGGGAACACCAGTAGTGACATCGACGGTGACCTGGCCTTGTCCGTTGGCGGGGGCATCGACACCCTTGAAGAAGAAGAACTTCGTCGGGTCAGTGACCTTGGTCGAGCCGAGCGAATCGATGGCCTCGATGACGACGTGGGTGTGGCCGATGATTTGACCCTGGCCGTTGAGGGTCTGGGGGTTGGCGAAGTAGGTCTTCTGGGCGTTCGTGAAAGTGCCGAGCTGGATGTTCTTGGCAGCGAGCGTGATAGTGAAAGCCTTGTCAGCAGCGATGGTGTCTCCGTTCGTGGGTGATTCTGCGAGAAAAGAATGAGCTCAAAAAAGCAAATTTAAAGACGGAGGCCTACGGAATTTCGCTGAGGGGATTGCGTTGGTCCCGGGGATTTGACCAATGGGAATGGGGTTGCAAGAGCCGGTTGTGGTTTGCAAACCGTTTGTTATAGGGGTTTTGGGGAGACCAAGTGCACAGAAACTGTGAACAAATTTAGTTCCAGATGCATCCAGTATTTACATGCTCGACACACTTGGCAAAGTTGTTGGGCGAGGTCGCCGCAGCAGTTTGACCAGTAACAGGCGGGTTTTGGCCATCGTCTGTCGTTTGAATGACAGCTGGGTTAAGAGTCAAAGCCGTCTGGGACGCCTTTGCGTCGGTCGCAGCGGCTAGACAAACGGATATATATGAAAAGACAAAGGGATTGATATATAAACGCAAACGAACCGTTTCCGCCGTTGTTCCCCCCAGTGGCTGCATTGCCCCCTGCGGCCGCATTGTTTCCAGTGGCAGCCCCGGCACCAGCTGCGGCGCCGTTGTTCCCTGCCTTAGCAGCTACGGAAAGAAATTACGTAAGAAAATAACAGAGGATGACGAGCCTATGTCGCTCCTAGAAATAAACACACCTGCGGCCTTCGCTGCTGCTGCCTGTTGTGCGGCCTTCGCGGCTGCTGCCTGTTGTGCGGCGGCGGCTTGTCCCCCACGTCCTCCACCCTGGCGTTGCCGTGAAATGAGTCTGTCCTCAGGAACAGCGAGACCCGAGACGTTGGCGATCAAGGGCAGAACCACAAGGAGAGCGGAAAAAGAGCTTGAAAACTTCATACTGAGTGATGAACGTGATTTCTCAAAAATCTATGAAGAAAGAATGTGGTTGACGTGGACCGTATGGAGCTGTCTGGAGGGGTGTAAGACGCGACAATGCCCAAAACAAATTAACTTGCGAACTGAACGAAGCCAGGCAGCACGGCTGCAAAATGCAAAAAAGACGAAGGGGGAGGAAGGGAGTAGAAACTGATGAGAACGGCCCCACTGAGTCCTTTTATTGGAGATCAGTCACTGTCGGCAGCTTCGGTGGCAGTTTCCAGGGTGACTGATACAATAGGTCACTATTTATACCCTAAAATATTGCATCCAATCAGCGCACGGAATCATTCAAAGAAGTAGTAACCGGAAGCAATAATGATCTTACAAGAGGCCCAAGACTGGGGACTCCGGGAGAGCGGAGCAGCCACGACGGGTCGGCGAGGCAGACACACGCCTGATGCTGGCACCTACATCTTACAACCGCTTCAAGCGCACGACAATGGATAAGTTATGTATGTACGTGTCTCTATGTATTCCTATCACTTCAAAATTTATGCTTGCCCCCTTTGGCTTTCTCGACTGCACACATGAAGGAGGCAAGTGTATCAACTTCCTCGCGTCCGTTGATGGATGCTAGGTCGCGGAAATGTCTTTCGGCGATTCCTGCCAATACGCCATGTAGCTCGTCAAGGTCGGCGAGGATCGGCGGTCGGGTGGGCATCTCTTCTTCGACAAGCCGCGAACTACGTCTCCGTGTCTGATCCTTGGGTTCACGTCGCGGTCGGTTCGCCGGTGTCGTGGGAGGCGGACTCGGTGCTCTTGAGACCTGTTGTAAGGGGTTATCCAGCGACACTGGCGGTGGTGGGTCGCTTGCAAGGAGCGGGGATGGATACACAGGAGGTACCAAATCGAATTGTGTGAGGTATCGATAGAGAACTATGCGCGCGACGTCAGAAAACGTCCCCCGTCGCAGCTGTCCAGACAGTAAAACACAAACCTGGCGTAGGCATTTTGATAAACTCCACCTTCATGCAAACCTCATCAGCCGCGATTGATGAATGGAATAGATGGCTTACCAAAGAGACCCTGGATTCCGTGTCCATGTCCCTGCGGTTGTTCGCTGCTACGGCAAGTGCAGGATCGACGCGCTTTCGTTTCACCCGAGGTTCACCGTCCACCTTGTCTGCAGCATGCCGTTTTGCCCCTGCAGTCGTCAGTGGCGGCCCAAAGTACGCCGCGTCATCAAGGGCTTTCTTGCGCGCCTGGGGTCGCGACCGGGAGCCTGTTGCAGATACCTGTGGTGCTGACATGATGCGCAAGCGACCGGGAGGACGGGTTGGTTGTGGTCTTGACAAGGCAAGCAGGTCCCAGCCTCAGGTCCGTCATCCTCATTGGGCCTGATGGTGTGATGGCCGCCGATCATGTTCTAACCCAAGGGCCTGGTACGGTGCCGGGTGATCACTGATTTGGCTCAAAAATTGTTTCCATCAAGTTTCCATCTAAGTAACTCTCTTTTTTTCTGGTTTTTGCCCCCATACTCAAAGACCTGCGAAGTATGCGAAGGTATTCTCAGGTCGAGAGCGGCTGTTGAGCCCGAAATCTACGTGTTTTTACGATGTCAGGAATCACATGTCGGAAAAATCGCAAACGGCTTGTTAGACCTACACAGGCCCTGTAAGACATGACAAGGTCGTCAGGAAAAAATACCCTTGCCAGGTTTAAATATGCACCTTAGGGTCTAGCAAGACCTTACAAGGCATTTTGACCCTTATACGGCCTGAAGCGGTCTGCCAGGCGTTATAAGGTCTTGCCAGGTTATGCGCTGGAACACAAATAAAATTCTTACCCTGCGAGTTTACATCGCAAGGTGCTTCTTTGCCTCCCCACTTGTCCTGTTAGCTATTTTACTGACTACGAAACATGTTGCTCACCGTGGTTTGAACTCACGACCGCTCACGAACTCCAAATTTAAAATACAAGGAGAATTACCACTAGACTAAAGTACCATTTGGAACTCCGTGAAACATGTTCAACACATACCACAACTCCATCCTGACAAGTCCTGAACAGACCTTACAAGCTCATTTAAGGCCTTGTACATGTAGCCTCTATTTGCATGGCTTCAAAACATTCGGTCTGACTGGGAAGACTGTTGGTACCCCAGTTTTCTTCTGAATATGTATGTGTACCATTTGCAGGCTGAAAGACAAGTTCAGTTTGTGTGGTTCAGCTGGATCTTGGTCAGATCGCAAAATTTGCATCAAGAACTGGAAATTGAAAGGATTCTACAGGAGAACCTTTTACAAACAGTGTAGTATCAATTTTACATCATCTGAACAACAGAGGTTCTCCAATTAGCCCTGAGAAGACCTTATAAGGCATTGTCAGGCACACAGCCAAACCTGGCAAGGCCTTACCAGGTCATCAGGTTCTGAGATGCCTAACAAGGCTTTTTCGATTTTTCCGACACAACAGTCCGAGTCGACAGGGTCGGCACATCCCCGGCCCCGTGACGGTTGTGAGATCACAGCCTGCAAATCATGCATTATTTCATCGGGCGACCACTCCCTGTAACCAATGCGAGTTCGATAAGGCATCATCCTGTCGCCGGTCGACAAATCTTGCTCCAGCTAAAAACACCGGTATCGTGGACCCACATAGTTTGGGTGAACCGATCCAGCCACTGTATCCAGAGAAATCTCGCGTCCCAGCGCGTTCCACTAGAGAAGTTATATTTGCATCCCCCCTTGCTGCAAACAACTTAAACGATCATCATGTATAGATCGGGTTTTCCAGATGTCACTTCGAAATCTATTTTAGCTCATTCTTCCTTCGGATATCGGGTAGGGCCATCACCGCCATGGCTACAGATGTCCGAAGGCTTACTCTAGGAAATGGACCGAAATCGAATTGCGATTTCGTTGAATAGTATAGCCAAGATTTGTCGCGACACGGCTTTTTGATGCATGACGTGCTTGGCGTTTGACCCAGCGCCTTCTAAATCCCAATGGACGTGCAGCTCGTCCAAAATACCAATAAGGAGATTTTTCGATTCATCTGACAACCCGCAGGATTCTAAGAAATGAGAACGGATCCCCGCCTCCATCTGACGCACCGCCCGTTGTGCTGAGGAACGATCTTTTTGGCATGAAGCCGCAATCCATGCGCACCAAGATTTATGTATATGATCAGACGCACAACACACGTATCATTTGATGCCCACGGAAAGCACAGAGTAGCATACACCGTTTGTTTTGTGTAGTTCGGTATTCAAGTGATGAAGATGGGGTTTTTGGAGTTTTATTTCAGTTGAGCCCACGGCATCGCGACACCCAGCTCCGGGTTATGGCATCCACGTCAGCAAATTCGGGGCGGGGACGGCTTGTAGGTTGAGCGGGTTAAGCGGGCTAACTGCGCATGGAATGGTACTTTCTTCAGCTTGAAAGAAAAATTTAGTTCAAAACCGCGAACTGTCATCCGGTCATCCTGTTATCGTGCTGAATCTTTCCTCTCTGCCGGGGCGAAATAGGGCAAAATTCACTTCGATTGGCATCGGTACGAGTTCCTTGGCAAGCTAGGCATCACTGCAGGCCACGGCATGCATCCCCAACACTTCAAGTCGTTCTGTCAGATGTGTTGCAATTACTTGGCACTTGTGGAAAATTGCTGCGTCAGAGTTTCTCCCCATAGTGCCTTGCCACGGTTGGACCACCTCACTTTGAAGGGAACGATCGTCCACGCTCAACGGACCGGATGGGATTCTACTTTCAGCCTGCATCATTTATTTAAGAATTTCAATACATGACAAACTCAAAGCTTCCAAATGAATCTGAATCCATGCAGTTTTGGCAGGCGGTGGTGATAGATACCCTATCGGCTAGCGTCGAGCCAGCGTGGTCGAATAATTTGTTGGCTGTTGGTTTATTTGACATGAAGCTCAAAGCAATTTTTGAAAGTTGTTGTGAAGGAGGCTCATCGGTCTACCACTGAAGAAAATGATTCCGACGCTTGGCATTCTTGGTGGGGTTTCGATTTCAGCCTTGGTATGAAGTTGAAGAAGAGAATAACGTTGAAACCTTTCCCTCGGAATTAGATCAACAAGTCTCGAAAGCTCCAGATGAGTCTGAATCCACGGACTTTTAGGTGATATCCCACCAGCCAGCGTGGTTGAATACTGGTACTCGTTTACTTGCTACTTGACTTGGCACTTCAAGTTCAAAAGCAGCGTTGAGAAGTTTCTATACGGTTCCAATAGGGTGGGACTTGAATTGTACCGCTCTGCCCCTGAGGGAAATGGTTCGTGAAACTTCGCTTTCTTGGTTAGATCTTGATTTCAGGCTTGGAGTGAACTGGATTAATTGAATTTTTGAACCTCTTCCTTCCAAGTTGAAGCATCGATACCGCCAGGTGAGTGCAACTCTCCAGCCCCAGAAATTTGGGAGACGATAATGCTTCATATCCATAGGGCAGGGTCGAATAGCGGAAGTGTTCGCTTGTGGAGGTAACTTGGCGTCCGAACAAGCGACTGAATTGGTTCCTCGGGAATGTCCTATAAAATGAGGGGATTCCTCATTACACCGCAAACCTCTTTTTCGTAACTCGCAAGAAAAAGAGAAAAAAGGAAACCCGAACGAAGTCAGAGATTATCATCCTGCTATGCAGCCGCCATTACATAACCAGCTGAGTCCAGAGTCAACGTAAAGAAGGGAAAGCCATCCCCGAGAACACCAGATTGCCGTACATAGGCGAAGCAAAAATTTGAATGATAGCCCCGGGGAACACGGGCGATGTGGAGAGGTTGCTTGACGACGACAAATTTGCGGGGTTGAACCGTGGGAAAATTCGAATTCACGAAACGAAAAAGGTAAACTGATGCGTGGTGAGGCGAGTGCGGCGGCGTGTTACGCCTCAGGTCGCAGTCGGATTTGGAATAAGGGTACGAAAGAGGTGAAGAAAACACCTAGTGACTCGAAAAAAAAGACTAGATAAAAAGCTTGATCGACTTGCCGTTCAACGGAGGTTCCGAAAACGTCATTCGCAAGGAAGGGCACGAACCAAATCTGAAGGGAGATGGTAAGTGGTAGAGAGAAGACTCCAGAAATATACATAGTGTGAACAGTTGGCAATGGGCGTAATGTCACAGGATCGCTCCCCGACGCAGATAGCAGGGAGCTCGAGGCAATGGAAGCCAAAATAGGTTTACCGCAAGGCGACCAGCGTTTCTGTGGAGAATACAAATTAGTGACAGAACTTGTAAAATTCGTGGTCTTTTAAAGTAAAGGAGGACTTAGCTGTTTGATACCCCGGTCGCGTTCAGAGCAAGGCTGGTTTTGGCCACCGACAAGGACGGACGGTAATCGCCTGCTTCCAGAATCCTCACCTACGGTGACTGTGAAATAGGTGTTGCCAAACGTGAGCTACCTTCTTTGCTCTCAAAGGTTTAACGGCAGGCGAAACAAGAGTGACTCCCTTCACTCTTCAAACTTATTAATGACTTCCCTCTTTTTCTTTGACTTCCTATATATCCCATGGGCCATGTGCATCTGGACTTGGACTTGCTGTGGAGTCATCGACCATAACGGTGCTGAAGGCAATCGGAAAGCGTTAGACCCACGGAGCCCAACATACTTATATGCATTTCAGGCGGTGCCATCTTGCGCATATAAGTTAGCAGACCGTCGACGCCGGAATAATAAGCGCCGCAAAGTTGCCGCAGAGCTGAGATGCGATTCAATTTTAGTCATGAACTTGGCGCAGATCGTATAGAATACTAGGGCTATGTTGGTCCCAGAAGTCCATAGATATCAGTGATTCCGCAGGCTTACCGCAAGCATGAACATCATGATGAAGGTTGCGGGAGAGTCGGGTTGTCGGTCATTATCGGGTTGATCGTCCGATGCGGAAAGGGGTTTTTCCTGGTGTTCTGATTTTGTATCCATTGCGGTGCAAATTTCAGTGTTAACCAACTCGTCGTACGCGGGTCTCGCCCGGACATCCAGATCCATACCTAACGCCGCATCCAAAACCAGCCGACCATCCGCATATCACCTCTCTCTATTACCTGTGCAATCTCGCCTATAAAGCCAGCTCTTCTTGGTCTCTGACTCGATCGACTCATTTGCCACCTTCTCAAAAAGTCGAACCATGTCCACCTACGGCACGCTCTTCCGCGTTACGACCTTTGGAGAGAGCCATTGCGCGTCGGTTGGGGCGATCATAGACGGCTGTCCGCCGGTATGCATCGCTTGTGCGAAAATTATCAGATCACCACGATCTAATTTTTTGTTGTGGGGAACAGGGACTTCAACTCTCTGCGGCGGATATTCAGGTGCAGATGAACCGTAGAAGACCTGGCCAGAGCGATCTTACGACTCCCGTGCGTTAAAAGTTCGTGCATGCTTGTTAGCTCATGCTGAAAAATCGCAACACGGTATAGAGGAATGAAAAGGACGCGGTGCTGCTGCAGTCTGGATTAGAGCACGGTGTAACATTGGGCACGCCCATCGCGCTTCTCGTCCGCAACGAGGATCAGCGGCCCCACGACTACTCCGAGACAGATCTGTACCCGCGCCCCAGTCATGCTGACTTCACCTACCTAGAGAAATACGGCGTTAAAGCGAGCAGCGGCGGCGGCCGGAGTAGCGCGCGCGAGACTGTCGGTTCGTTGTGCGCAATTTCAACCCATTCGACCCTTTACAATATGTACAGGGCGTGTCGCTGCTGGCGCGATCGCAGAGAGATACTTGAAGATCGCGCACGGTATCGAGATCGTCGCGTTCGTCTCTTCCGTTGGTAAAGTACACCTCCCCGTCACGGTCGGCGCACCCTCAGTAGATGATGAGAACGATGACGCACCCGAACCCATGTCGGAGGAGTTCCGCCAGCTACTCTCCACCGTCTCCCGGGAGGAAGTTGACAAGCACCCCACGCGCTGCCCACACCCCGAAACTGCCGAGCGCATGAAAAAGGTGGGTTATCCCAGCCTCCCCGCTTCCTTTAAATTACCTTTCTGCAGCGCATCATCCGCGCCAAGGATGCATTGGACTCAATCGGCGGGATTGTCACCTGTGTCATCCGAAACGTTCCCTCAGGCCTCGGCGAGCCCGTCTTCGATAAATTTGAGGCGATGCTTGGGCACGCTATGCTCTCCATCCCCGCGACCAAGGGCTTCGAGATCGGCTCTGGTTTCCGTGGAACGGAGGTCCCTGGTAGTAAGCACAATGACGCGTTCGTTCGTCGTGCAGATGGCTCTCTTGGAACGCAGACCAACTGGAGTGGCGGCGTACAAGGTGGGATCACGAACGGCGAGGACATCTATTTCCGGTGCGTTCCCGAACGTCCTCTTTTCTTAATTTACGTATTCAACTGTGGTTGGTTGTATAGAGTGGGTTTCAAACCCCCAGCTACCATCTCGCAGGCGCAGTCGACGGCGCAGTATGATGGTACCCCGGGCTCTCTGGCGGCGAGGGGGCGGCACGACCCATGTGTTGTGCCTCGCGCCGTCCCTATCGTCGAGGCAATGGCGGCCCTCGTCGTGATGGACCTGCTCCTCATCCAGAAGTCGCGTCAGGCGGCTGCGAGCCTACTTCCCCCGATAACGACCCTGCCCGCAACCATGGTCATGCCGCCGAAGGCAGTGTAGAGATGGGTTGTTCCGTTTGTAGTGCTCGTGAATGAATAGCTTTAAATTATAAGGGATACAACCTGATACAACGTGCACTTTTATGCACACCGAATGGATCAAGATTCGGGACCTCCAAAACCCAGTACGTAACGCGGAGCAGACATACCATAAAGTAGACATTGCAATAACATTAATCCTCCCCATCAGACTCGTCCAGACAACCACAACACACGATGGGTTGTAGCTGCCACCACCACCACTGCGCATCGAGAAAACCATCAGCGGGTGTATCTAACAAGTAGAGAGGGCCTACCTGGCGATTCAGAAGCCGTCCGGGCCATGTCCCAAATACAAGATCGATTTGGCGCGACAGTACTGCCTCATCACTGTATTCGTCGTCCGAGCTGTAGTACTCAGCGGAATCCCCCTGATCCCCTTCGTACGAAGGCGGCGCGCCGTCCACGAGCAGGGCGCTGTGCTCGTCATGCCCGAGATCATCGAGCCCCTGTCGCCGTCGCCCGCGTTGTTTTGCGTTCCGTGCCTGCGCCGCAGCGGCCGCCGCCTGGCGATTTGAGATGGCGAAGAGGCCGACACGCGTGCCGAGCGTGCCCCACCCCGGTGTGCAGTTGTCCTCCGTGGGAGGAGAGCGCAGCGGCGCGGAGATGGACGAGGACGGTGAGCTGGAGAGCGAGGACGTCGCGGAGAGGCGACGCTGGTGGTCGCGCTCACGGTGGTGGTGAAGCCCCGACGTGATGCGCACGCGCGAGCGGAAACGGACACGGCTGCGGCGCGGCGCCGCAAAGGGGTCATCGGTGGCGGTCGCGTCAGTGTCCTGTGTCACGGCGGTGAATGCGCTGCTGCTCAGCGATTCGTCAAGCTCGTCATGCTCTATGGGACCCTCAACGTGAATGGATATCTCATCCTCAGAGGAGCTCGAGTCGTGGTCATCTGAAGAGGCATTTGCTTTGAATACTAGATCGTGAGAGGGTACAAGAATGACATCAGATGTTGAGCGCTCCTTCTTGAGCGTGGGGGTGGTCATGTCTAGATTCTCCGCCTCTGAGCCTGGGTCAATACCTGGAGATTGGGGGATTGGCTGCAATCACTGACCAACACCGTGGATAACGAGAAACTGACCGTTAGGCGTCGTGTCCTCTGCAGGTGGTGAAGTCATTACGACCGACAGCGCTTGACTTTGTCCAACGATACAGAACAGCGCCCAGGATCAGAGGTCAGACGGTGGGTTCATTCAGAATTCCAAACAACGTCGGGAATGGATGCTGGCAGGAAGCAGGAGGCGTACCGCCGAATTTTCTATATGACGCCGAATCGACCTCATTGGTGTCCAGAACGCGGTCAGGTCGGCTAAAGCATCCATCAGTTCCTCGGGTTCCAACTAATTGGCGCCAGAAAACCAAAGATCGTTCGGGATCCAACCTCCTATTCAATCGCTATCTACTCAATACACGACGCGTCTTAGGGGTCCAGTAGCATAATCCCATCCAAAGCCCTTTTAACCCCAGGCGCGTCGAAGACTCCCGTTCCATCAACTTCTGTACACCTTACTCCCATGGCCTGTAAATGAGGCGTCTATAAATTAGTGATAACGATAATGGGAACTGCATACAGTTATATGCCGCAAGTCGATTGGAACCGATGTGTCTTTGAGAAAGACGAGATCCGTGATAAAGGCACTGAACAACGATAAGTGAATCTTGGATGTATATGCTAACGACGGGGACGCACGACACGGGAAATGTCGTGTTGGCACCGGCCCCGTACGCCAGTCCATATGATTGTGTGTTGTAATGGGCATTCAGTGTCCCCACAATTGCACTATAAAGAGAAACAGGTGAGAAGATGGTGAATAGCCTTTGACGGGAGCGCACTTGATATAATCGACAGCGGTGTATCCATCTGTCTCCCTGTCGTTTTTAGAGTTGACTGTAAACACCGGAATCAGTTGTGAGGGGAATGAGATCGTCTCCGGAGGCAGCCACCACGCAGCCAACATCAAGGATACGAAGACGGAAGGCTCTGAATCAGGGAAACGGTGAAGATAAATGCTCACGCAGAAGGACCTTGGCTCGCAACGAGCGTGACCGCGCAATTGCCGCTGCAACGCCGCGAAGGGCGAGACACGGAATTATGCTGGTATGCTGTGAGTCGCGTCGATAGAATCATCAACTAACACACCTCGTCCACAGCGAGCCACACGAGTAGACAAGCATGTCATTCGCGGCGAGGGCAGATATATACTCTGAATTCGGAGAAGGGTGGATCTCGAAGCCATACGCGTTCATATAGAAGAGTCCTGCGACTATATGAGCCATGGGACGCGCATAAAGGTTTGAATGGTACTAGTTATACGCGCGCCGAGCGCCTCGTACTCGCCCTTGGCCTGTTGCTCAAACATGACGTTCTTGCGCTGCGAAATTGTCGCACCCATTCCGTCAACGGGAGAGAACGGCTCGGAGACAGTAGTCCCGAGGTCAGAGCTTGGAACGGGATGTGAGATCTCACATTGGCCAACCAGCTTTTCACCGTTGTCCTTAAAACCAGTCACTGATTGTCAAACGTCAAGTGGGAAAACTAACGAGCTCGGCAGCGATGGTCACCGTGTGGTTCGTTACGATTACCGGCAAGATGTTTGCTTGACTGTTCGTTATCGAGGAGAACAGGAAGATCGACGCAGGAAGCGACCGGAAGAAACCTTGCGCGGCGGCAAGGAAATAGTTCCCGATGCTGCTCATAAAGTACACACGTCGACTCGAGCCACGGGAACGCTCACCTCCCGTTGACAAAGGTAAAATTTTTGTGTGCGCGCTTTAGAAGCTCGCTTTCAAAGTAAACGAGGAAACCTAATGAGAATCAGAGTTTTGGATTGGTTAAACCACGGGAAGTACCCACCACGTATCGTCTCCTTGCGGTCATTCGGGATCCCAGCCCACAGCGCGCTTTTGCCCTCGATGATGTCACGCCATTCATCGCGTGCCTCGCGCTCTGAGTAATGTGTGGGGAGGCGATAGGCAAGGAGACTGCGGATCGCATCTAGGGGCGACCCTGGCGGTGCGCTTGGGATGAGACGTACAAGTCGCGAGCGGATGTCCCCAATCTGATGCCGTGAATACATCAGCGCCGTCGCTTTCTGGATCACATACCGACGGGCCGCCGAGGACACGGATGATCTCAGATGAGGAGCCACCGTCGTCCGACACGGGGAGCACGTAGCACGCGTTGGATCCAAATGCGGAGCATATGGCGTTGCCGCCCGTCCCGCCTGAGATGACGATGCACGATGGGGCGACTCTGGCAGAGATGGTCGCGGCGACATGGTTCAGCGATGGGTGTGCTTGTATCGGTCGGTCCACTGGTGCACCGGCACTTTGTGTGGGTAGATCGAATACAGAAGAGCCAGGACTTCCTGCGTCGCCGTTCACCGTGAGTGTGAGGCCAGGGATATGATTGCCTTGGGGCGGAGGCATAATGTAACGGTCCGTTGGAATATAAGTGAAGTTTGGGGACCCTGTGGTCAATTCTCAGGGCTTGCAAACTTATATATTCAACAGCTCGGACTTGGCACCAGGCGTCAACGAAACGTGGAAATCGTGTCTAAGACGTGTCGCAAACGGGCTGAAAATCCCGACAATCACGGGTCGGTGGCGTTCGAGGATGGACTAACCAGGCAGATGAGTCTGTCGCACGACGAGGAACAGGCTCAGAGCAAAGGGACAATCGGGGATGACGTTTTAGCTTTTGGGGGCCTCGGGATGCACGTGATGGTGTTGCGTCTGATTTTTTTAAAAAAAAGAAAGCTTTTGGCTGTTTTTGGCCATTTGACGATCCGACTCCATAAATTGGATCTCAAAGCTTCAAGCTTCAAGGCTAGCTTCAAAAAAGAAAACCACTTTACTATTCTAATCGCTCTAAGTATCTTACCCAAAAAACGAGCAGCGGGTAGGACCGGCTGAACCAGCGGACTGATCCGTTTCCCACGGTTTCACTTTGCTACTAACTTCGCAGCGGCACGACCGGCCTTTCGACCGAATACCGCCCCTGCCATCAATCCACTGCCGCTGGGATGATTTTCGCGGAACAAACCAACCATCTCCCCTGTGCAGAACAATCCAGGAATTGGCAAAGACGACGCGTCAGAGATAACACCAGCAGTTTCTGGTTCAATTGCAACACCACCAAATGTAAATGTCACTCCGCAAGCGACTTTAACCTGAGAAAATTGTTAAATTAGTGGAAGAGGGACCTAGAAAAGACTTGCCGCCATGAATGGCGGTTGATCAATTGTCAGCGCCCAGTTCGATTTGGGAACAGATAGCGAGGAATCGGTCGACAGGCCGTCCTTGACGGCAGGGTTCCAGGCCAGCTCAGGATTTTCTACTTGGCGGTCCTTCACAGCTGCGTTGAATTGGTTGACCGTCTGGATGAACTCCTCCTTCGAGTCCAGTCCAACCAACAGCATTGCATCGGCTAAATCTTCAAGGCGGTCAGCTAAAATATTCTTTGAGGCACCGTATTCTTCTTGGGGAAGCAACCCAATAACTTTGGAGTCGAATACTTGAAAAGCAAAGCCTCCAGGCTGCCCTAGAATCGCCCGTCCAAATTTCGAATAGGTTTTCTTGCCGTAGTCTGAATGTGTGCAGGTTAATCAAAACCTATGCTTCGAGATTGAAAGCACCTTCTCCACAATCCACGAATCTTTTTCCCTTGGAATTAACCATGATACCCAAGGGATAACCGAGTCGAGTGGACTGATTTGTGAGACTGCGTTGCCCTGCCGATGGTGCATTGGCGTTCCCTATGCAGGAGTCAATATCCAGAATCTTGTTTCTGAAAATACTCACAGCAAGTGGTATGGCAGCCAGCCCAGTTGCCCGCTCTATATTATGCATTTTTGATATAATAGTTCTAGGGCTTCGGGTACAACTCACTGGCGGGCTCCAACGGTGGCCGCTAGTGCGAACGCGGCACCTGTTCATTTTCGTAAATTCGACAAGTTGCGCCAAGGTAAGATTGAACTTATTGGTTGTATGGAGTTCCTCTGACCTTCATGGGGAAAAAAGAAAGAAAAAAATTGAGCGAGGCTCATATTTTAGAAAACCGAGACTCACCATTGCACGTTCCCATCCTGACCCGAGGTATTTCTCGCGCAAAATGGGGTTGGACTCGAAACTCCCGGCTGCCAATACGACAGCAGGGGCACGAAGCCGGATTTCTTTACCATCCCTTTCGACAACTATTCCGCGGACGGCTCCGTCCTCCATTATTATTCCAGTAGCAGGGCAGTTGAACCAAACGTCCACCTTGGCCTTGTCCAGGGCACGTAGATGGGCAGCAATAAGACCTCTCCCACCGTCCTCCGTGCGAAGCACCGTGGCGCCGGGTACCTTGTGTCTTTGGCTCGCTGAGGCAGGTTGATCAATGGAAACTTGAAACGGCAAGCCAACACTGGTGGCCAGCCATGAAAGAGTATCCCGCGATGCATCGACCAATTCAGTCAGAACTGGATCTGGCTTGCCATTGGAATGACCAAGAATATCCTTTAGAAAGTCGTCCCGAGTGTAGCAGTCGATGTCAATCGAACCAACTTGCTCTTCAGACATTTTGTTGACGACGAAAAGCAAGTCTTGCAAGCCCCCGTGGGTAGTCCTAAAGGCCCCGGAAGTAAAATAACCATTTCCTCCAGCCCATTCAGGAGGACACACGTCCACAACCAAGACTGGCAAGGTTAGACGCACGGCAGGGCCACATACTAGTCCCGTACCTTTCTTGCAACCAGCTTCGGTAGCCGAAAAGGCGGCACAACAACCTGTGAGGAGCGAGGTTACAAGTAGTTTACCATTTAATAAGAAATGAAGTTACCCGCATTCCCAGATCCTACAACAACACAGTCGAACTCATTCACTGGTATCAAGTCGGGGGAGTTTGAATCCATGGCCCCGTGTCTTCCACTGGATGTAAGCGTCCAAGTAGGAGTAGGAATGATCTGGGAGGTACGTGAGTCACTCCTGCTCCCAAGGAGATTCCTGTCAGTCGTCGCGAATCCGAGTCATCGTGAGTGGTTCAAATTACGGTCGGACTTCGGGCCGGCTTGTCAGAACATGCGCAAACATCACTCATCCCGACAACCGCTTTTGTCAACAGCCGCGTTGCGCAAGTGACTGACCGCAGCGCAACTTGTACGTACGCTACCTAAGCATGCACGATGATTTTCTGTCCTCTTCGAAGCCATCAGCCAAGTATATTCAGGTACTCGAAATTTTTGATCCTTTTTTAAACGCAGTGTTGAGATGGTCGAAGACTTGATAGATTATATGTGTAGGATAATACGTAGCTCAAAGAGAAACAATTATATTTTGCCCACGAGTAGATTGCCGACCATTTCCCTGAGTGTGATTTTGGCTGTGCGGTAGAGCGTAACGAAGTCTAGAGTCGAAGTGAGGCCATCCGCGAGTCCAAATGGAACTATCAGAGGGATCCAGGCTGTGTCGCGTTGAGTATACGAACCCAAATCACATAGCGTACATACCTCTGGCATACTCCAACGCAAAACATCCTGTTTCGATTTTGTATTGCTTTGGCGTTCCTCGGGAAAGATAGTGCACCATCCCTGGAGTGTACCGCGCCATCTAACTGCCCCGGAGAGAACGCCCATTGCTCCCCAGCCAGAATATTGAAATAGTCATCTGAAGGAAGCAACCCGGTATGACCCTACGTCCCCAACGGTGTTCCGAAGATGAACAGATACTCCGTGATGCTGGCGTGAATAATGTAAAGCGCGCTCATGGCGCCGCCGGCGTTATTGAACACCCATTCGTCCGAGTCGAGATTGATTCTCACAACGGTAGAGGGATATGTGTTGGTGAGATTGGTGATTATGTGCTGGATCATTCTAGGCGTGTCGTCCGGGGAGGCCGCGATGGCTGCTCGTGCAAGCTCATTGAATTGAACCGGGTCGAAAACATACCATCGATGCTGTAGATTTTTGTCAGCAACGAGTGAACCACGCAAACAGATTTCCGAACCTTGATACGGTCGAACAAACCACCAATAACGACGAGACCGAGCAGGATGAGAGAGCGGAAAGCCCACTTGGGAAGGAAAGGGGAAGGAACGGAAGATTGCGACTTTTTGGTAGCAGGCATGGTGGCAGGTGGGCAAGACCTTTTGAGAAGTTCCGGCGTCTGTCCGTAGAGACACAAATCGTACCATTTTTATCGTGTGCGGGTTTTGGAATTCGGTGTGATGGACAGTCATCAACCGCTACTAGTCTCAACCGCGCTGTTCCTCCAGAGACTGAATGTGAGTCACGTAGTGCGTGGTTCGTCCGAATCCCGAGTTCGAGACGAAGACTCCGGCGCTTCCGAAAGTTCACAAGGCACGGAATTGCAGAAAGATGAGGGAAGATAGAGGAAGTACACAGTGACGGATTTTTGCAGCGGCCGGAAGCGTAAACTGGACAGGAGCAGGCCCAGGCTCGAATTCAAAAAGTAGTCTCGGTGAACATGATGAGTGCACACGATGAATCATGATGGCCGAACGAGATTTCCGAAAGCACACGTGACGGCGTCATCTCTTCTACCAACTCCTTCGACGCATTTCGTTGTCCCGACCTATATCAAATATACACCAGGCAGTCAGTTCTCCGCTTCAAGTAGCCTCTAAATACTTGCGGCTTGCCTCTCGCTACAATGTCCACCAAGTTTTTGGCCCTGGGCGGGTTCTACCAGTTACTGTTCTTATACCTTGAACCCAGTCTGCATCCTTCTTCTCTCAAAGATTACGCCGCCCCTTAGCTCTTTTCCCAACTACTAGTTTCCACCATGTTCCCAGCCCTGATGGCGTGGGTGTTCCCTGGTGCAGCGTGGTTTCATCACCAGCTCATCCCCTCGCCCGCCCCAGTCCCCTCCAGCCCTCTGGAAGCGCGGACTCATATGATGGTCTGGCAGCTAGGCAACTGTTAGTCCCTCTGAATGGAATGCGTGACCACGCCTGACGGGCTGCATACAGGCTACCTTCTTCTCGGGCTCATTTCGTCGCTCGTCTTCCGCGCGGCAAGGGATAGTCTTCCTCATGACCCTGTCGCTCAAGAGAGGATCGTCGGTTCCCTTCTCGCTGCCCTTGCTATTGCAGATGTCTGTGGATTAATAACCCTAATATTATGCATTTCATTAACCCCTTATTTCGTAGCTTACGCAGTAAGTTTCGCTTCGTTATATTTCTTCATCTTACCTTCTCTAGCATTGGTGCCACATTTGCTGGCTTGCCAGCGGACATTCGCTACGCGCCGCTCGCCTGGAATCCAATGACACACGGCAACATTTCGATTGTGGTCGTTCTCTTCAGTGTGAGGTACATGCCTTGCCGTTTCCTCTTCTTCTTTACAACGCGCTGAAGGCGACACCCGCAGAACCGCATGGTTCCTTGGTATCGGCCGGACTCCATATTATTACTTCACGCATAAAAAGACAGCATAAAGGTTGTCATTGTTTTTGCAATGCTCATACTCAAGTACAATTGGTTATGTCACGGTGGTATCTGTCGCGAAAGCATGCGTGCTCCATAGAGCAGCGTCTAAGCGTGGGTCGTACATGGCTTGCGCAAGCTTACAGATGCACGAGAAAAACGACACTTCAACCAATTAGAATGCAATTAATTATTCATAACTGTGAAGCGCCGTTGCGGTGGTTGGGGTGAGCGCGGGGGAGGGGGCGCTGGTGGTGGCGGGCTGCTGACCGTACTCTCGTCGTAATGGCTGGAGAGATCTACCTCGGACATGTCGAGCGGGTGTATTACGGGCTCGTTCGCTGTTTCCTCCAGTGTCCGCCGCTGCCACTCTTGTATCGACGTGACAACATTGTGCGGTTCAGGCTGTGCGGGAGGTTGGCGTAGCAGCGGATTTCCCGAGAGGAGAGCTGGGCTAGCAGGCGCGGAGAGCCCGGCGGCACGGACGTCCGGCGCCTGACGGCGGGTGGAGATGGCTGGGGGCGGGGGCCGGCGGTTGAAACGGCCGACGAGCAGGTTTGCGTTAAACGAAATCCTGGAGATGCGCGACCTGGAAGTATTCGGTGCAGGCGCGGGAGGTGGTGGTCTTGGGGACGGGGATATGGACACGGGAAGATGCTGTGCTGGCGTCGGGAATGGCACTGGTGCCATGTCTGGAGGGGGTCGGGGAGGTCCACCTGACCAAAGGTTACGGATCCGGCCAATAGGCGCCACGATGGTCGTCGAGAGGGGAACATTTGATCGGTGCTGGTTTCGCCGATGTCGGACGTATAAGAAAGCCAGACCCAGCAGAAGCAAAACCGCCAACGCGGCGAAGACTCCGCCGACAATCGGGGCAGCATTAGGAGAGGTTTTGGCCGCGCGTACATTTCCAGCGGGGGTCGCGGAGGAAGAAGCCACCGGGTTACGTGACAGAGGCGCAGATGGTACAGTGTCGACACTGCGACGAAGTCTGAGCAAGGTATCCTATACTTTTGTAGCCCCACTCACGAATAAGTAATGGAATCCAGGATAACCAGAGAGGGCCCTCCACCAGATTTGCCGTTTTGGATGACAAGAGTGTGGTTCTGCAGAGGCAGAGTACCAGATATAAAAACAGTGTTGTTCAATACGAAACCCGAAGCTCCCGTCGCGGTGTGAGAGAAGACGCCGACCCGTATCCCGTCGATCGTAAACGCCATTTCGGATGTTCCGCTAGATGCATCATTCGTGTTAGTATGTAGGGTCTCAAAAACTTGTATGAGACGAGGCATACACAGGATTATCCAGCGAATTGGAAAGAATACAGCTCACACTCACGGACGTGCCTATGAGAAATTGAATGATGTATGGTTCTCTAATTTCCAGTTAACGCACCAAAGAAAGGAAATGTAGCTCTCAAAGGAACATTGTTATCGTGTCTGTGATTTCCCGGGTTCTGCGTTCATGTTCAAAAAAGCTGCTCGAGACAAGCTCTAATTTAAAAAAGACGAACAAAAAGTGACCCATGCCAGGTATTTTGAGAGGCAAACTGTGGACTAGGAGCCAAGCATCCAGAGCATCCACCAATTGCACCGAGCATCCAAGCATTTGGGGGCTCATAGATGATTTCACTGGCGCTGTCATCAACCGCTATGAGTTGAACCAGGTCAGTGACGGGCTTGTGGGTGCGCGACCGGACATACTGATAATATTGAGTGCCGAAGAAAGCAGAAATAGAGAAAGGACGATCACAAGCCATAGAAAGCACATCTCAGTTGAAGGGTTTGAAAGAATGAACGACAAGAACAGAACCACGGCCAGAGGTCAACTACGAGCGAGTGGCATACACCTTAATCAAGGGGAACGCTGACAAGGACCATCCCGTTATATACCAGTAACCTGGCGAATAGCACAGCCGAGGTGTTTTGATCTCTCATGCCTCCCGATGGGGAAGAGGACTGGCGGAGATCCACGTGGGGGAGTGATCGGATCCAGATTCGTCCTTCGTCTCCGTCAGAAATTTCAGTATGTCCTCAGAGGATATCGCCGAGGAAATTCGCGATAGCTTCCCAGGTACGGAGGAAGTCATCGTCCAGTATCTGGCAGGTTATCTTGTCGACGACGCCGGCGAAGAAGAAGATGTCCTCCAGGTGGCTCGCGAAATTCTCGAGTCTGTCGCCGGCGACCGCGACGACGTCTTGGAAAAGCTCATGCTGCGTCTGGGGGACCTTTTAGAAGACCAGCTGAATGAGCGGATGAAGAACAGAGCGGGCCCAAAGCTCCACAAATTAGACAAAGTCATGGATATGAGCAAGGCTCAAATGTCCAATACGATTGCCTTGTCCGAAGGGGTTGACCTTGAGTCCATCAACAAGGGAAAGTGCGTTGGTTTGAGAGCTGTGACGCGAATTCTATTGAATTTCATGAAACAGAGCTTCCAAGGTCGATGTTAAAAAGCTCGAGAAGCAGGAGGCCAAATTGAAAGTAGGCCATTTGGCGCAATTCCCGTTCAGATTTCACATAAACATGGAACCCCCAGGCCAAAATTGAGAAACGTTCAAGACGCGATCTGTATGAAGGCTCCAAACTCCTTGACGCGCATCGCAAACAAGTACGCGTCTCTCATGATAGGTCTTCAACGAAATTAACATGATGACCAGCAAACATATGAGGAGATGTTCATGAAAGTTCGTAAATCCTCCCTGTATTGACCAAAAATTAACCCTTTTCAGATAAACCCCCTGGAAGCCAGCGCTGCGGCTAAAAATAAGAGCAAAGATATCCATCTACCTTCCATCGACGTCAGCTTTGCGTCGAACCGTATCCTGTGCGTTGTCTTTTGTTGCCATAGCTTTCAACTGCTAACCGTCTTTTCAGTTCAGGCGCAACTTTGACTTTGGCTCACGGCCGCAGATATGGACTCATTGGTCGCAATGGTGAGCTCTATAACAATCATACGTTGACCTGTACTGATTTTACCAGGTGTGGGTAAATCTACACTTCTGCGGCATATTGCTATGCGAGAGGTGCCCATTCCGGCGCACATCACCATCTTGTTTGTCGAGCAAGAAGTGAGTTTTTTCCTAGACTGTATTGCGACCCTATTTTCAATGTGGCTAAGATTGTGGGGGATGATACGCTTGCCATCGACTCTGTCCTTAAAGCGGATGTCTGGAGAGACCATTTGATGCAGGAAGAAGTTAGATTAAATGCGACATTGACCACTCTAGAAGCAGAGGGCGATGACAAGCGATTTGTGGATGCTCGGGAAGAAGCGTCCTCGCGGTTGGCAGATGTACATGCACGACTGTCCGACATGGATGCTGAGAGTGGGCCTGCCAGAGCAGCGGCTCTCCTTGCTGGTAATTTGAACACTTGTGACCTTGGAGTCTGATTCATGGACCTTGCACAGGTCTGGGTTTCGACGAGGCTGATCAAAAACGGCCAACAAGCTCGTTCAGTGGTGGATGGCGGTGAGCTCCGAAAAATCAGGCAACCGCTAAAGCGCTGACGTAACGGGTTAGAATGCGACTGGCCCTTGCACGAGCACTGTTCGTAAAGGTAAGACACAAACCTTCGCGCAGAGCTCCTTTCCTAAACGACTTTGTCCCCCGTCAGCCCACCTTGCTACTCCTCGATGAGCCTTCAAATCACAGTAAGCGGTGCGGTGGTTATGTTGATGCGTTATTAACTTTCTGTAGTCGATTTGAATGCTCTGGCATGGTTAGAGGACTACCTACAGACATGGCCGGGAACGCTCCTCGTCGTGTACGTCTTGAAAGTCAACGCTGATTATGTTCAATCCTGATGCTCTCTTCAGATCTCACGATCGTGCATTCCTGTGCGTCTTGCATCAGTTATGGGTTTCTTTTCAATGGGCTGACTATTCAACAGGGATGCTGTGGCCACTGATATCGTGCACCAACACTCGAGTCGACTGGACTACTACAAGGGGTAATATCTGAAACCGCCGCAGCAGTATCTTTGTCTGACCTGACTGTCACAGGAACTTCACTCAATTCTATTCGACCAAGTCGGAACGTGACCGAAATCTCCGCAAAGAGTATGACGCCCAGATGGATTACCGCAAGCACTTGCAAGCCTTCATTGATCGCTGGAGATACAACGCCAATCGGGCTGCGCAGGCACAGTCCAAAATAAAAATACTGGAAAAGGCAGCAATACTTTCCCCTTCATCGCGATTGCTGGCTGACAGCACCCTAGCTACCTGATCTGCAACCTCCAGAAGTGGAGGAAACAGAACAATTCAAGTATTCCAGCCAGTTCCTCCCTTAACGAAAAAGATCATTGATCACGCGACAACAGATTCCCCGAAACCGAGAAGATATCTCCCCCATTACTTCAAATGAATGAAGTAACTTTCGGGTATACACATGAGAAGATCATCCTCAAAAATGTCAACATCGACGTCGGATTGGATTCCCGAATAGCCATCGTTGGCGCCAATGGAGCCGGAAAATCGACGCTGTAGGTGCCGATGCATATAATGAGTTTTCGATCTGATATTTTCCTCTTCTTCTCCTTGAATAGAATCAAAATTCTGACTGGGGAGTTGAACCCATTCAATGGCCAGGTCAATCGCAATGGCCGATTACGCGTGTATGTCAACAAGTCGTCTCCGGCTTCTTAACCGATGTATATTCTAGAGGATACTTCGCGCAACACCATGTGGATTCACTCATTCCTACGATGTCACCTGTACAATTCCTCGCTTCCAAGTTCCCCGGCAAGAGCGAGCAAGAGTACAGACAGCATCTCGGGAATTTTCAGATCAGCGGGATGACGGGGTAATCCTCCCCACTCATTTACCTGATACATGATATTCAATGCATTTGTCAGATTACAGTCCATTGGAACCCTGAGTGGAGGGCAAAAATCCCGTGTGGCGTTTGCTGTCCTGTCTTTGCAACAACCGCATATCTTGTTGCTTGACGAGGTACGTCCTTTCAACAAATGCTTCTCCCAGCCCGCCATGAGACTGATTCGTCGTCATGTAGCCTACCAATCATCTGGACATTGAGGTAAGCGCTGCATGTGCCTTCCATCATGTATCTTACGCAAATCTCTAAGGGTCTCGATGCTCTCATGCTCGCGCTGGAAAAATGGAATGGAGGGGTGATTATCATATCTCACGACGAAAGATTTATCACCACGGTCGCGAAAGAAGTAAGAGTGAAACTTTTCCCGATCGCCTTTCTCTGCTGATATGAAGTTGTCGTGAAGCTCTGGGTATGTGGAGATGGAACTGTCTCCAAATTTAGAGGGGATGTACAAAGTTACAAGGTATATTTTTGGATCTGTCATCAATTGTTGCGACGTTAACATATCGTCTGCAGAATCTGATCGTCAGTAATATCAAAGCAAAGCCTTGACCTGGAGCCACGCGTGGGGTGGAATACGAGGATCTATCAGAAGTATTTGTAAAGGGTGTATCTGATCGGATTGGGACCACTGTCTGCGTCGCGCAGGCCATCCCGACAAAGGCAGTTGATTGCGCGCGTATTACGGCATGGATTCAATTCAGTTGGCCTCGGAATGATATCGCGGAACAATGATGATGCTTGCAGACGAAGGATGGATGCATATATTGGTCAACACACCACGCATGTGGTTGCTCCCAAGTTCGACGCTTAAATAAGAAATACGCTCCCGCGACTGCCATTAGTACACAGCTGGAAGGCGTAACTTGTTCTCGATGGACGTCGACTGTTCAACACGACGAACCATAGTTTGATTCATAGTTGATTCGAAGGTTCGGGTGCCCGGGGTATCGACAATGCGTGATTAATATACGTACGGAATAATACGGTATGGCACCAGCTTCATATATTTCTTCCAGTCCTTTCCATACCTGCAACAGGATGTCAGCAGAGGCGTCTATGAAGAAAGAGGAAAAACTAATTACTTTCTCTCGCAATTTTCGTCGTCGCGCCGCTGCCTGTGAATCAAGAGCACGGCGAAATAAAAGATGTAGAAGTAAGGAATGGGAGTCTTGAAACCAGTGACGAGTGACCAAGAGACGCTCATAAGCAGGTCTCCGCTGTGTATGCGAGATGAGAATGGGACATGACGGGACTCTAAAGATCGGCGTACAAATAATTGGGATGCCTGCTGCTGCCCCACCACCCTGAGATAAGCAGTTGAGAACCGGATTCGGTTGTAAAGAACTTAAGATCTGAAGAAACAAAATAAGGTTACGGCCTAGTGGGCAGAAAGGGATGCAAGTACTTTTGGGATTTGATCCACGTCTAAATTCGTTCTTTTCAGTATTAGCGGCCCGAAAGATGTAAAGGCCAGCCAGGTTAATCATGAAGATCGCGGCAGATCCCACGAGGCCGAGTTCAACCGGGTTGAAGACGAGGTAACGCGCTTGCAGACAATATACGAAAGGAAGCCATGCGAGATCGCCGACAGAAAGCATGAATCCAAACCCGTCGGTGGTTATATCCATTTGTCTGAAAATGTCGGGCTGGATAACAAGTCAGCGAGTGGGAAAAAAAAAATATGAGGGATGGGTTACCTCATTGTACAGCGCATCAGCAATATACCCACCCTGGAAGAAGAGGATCAGCCACAGAGAATCTGTGACGTTCCCGAATCCTCCGCGGCGTGTTGCCTGCTCACAGACCATGCTGATATCGACCAGAGCCCACAGAATCATTCCCGGGCGGAGTTCATTGAAAGTCTTGACATCGAACGATCCAATGGCTGGGTTGAGCTCGCGTCCGACAAAAAAGTCGTAGATGTGGTTGCCGGTGTTTCCCCCTAATGCGAGGAGTGCGCCTGGGCGGAAGGAGGCCGCATAGCAGGCAACTCCTTGCACGACAGACATGGCAATGGACGCGGTGATGAAGCCGACATATTTCTCGTAAATGAAAGTGAAGGACTGAGGTCCATAGCGATAGATGTAGCCGCATGCGAGGCCCAATGCCAGCAGGAACGTGGAAAAAGCTGTCTTGGGGTGAGACGGTGTCCAATGCCATAGTCAATGAGATTTATCTCACCATTGATTTTATACTCCTTCCTGTTTCCTGTGCGCAGAACGGTTCCGGTGACGCGGTCTCCGGGCAGAATGCCCCATGACAAAATGCAGAACGTGTACCACGCGAGGTACATGAGCGCAGCCTGGGTATCCCAGAGGCCTTTCCACCATGCTGGATCTGAGAGCGCTTGCGAGATGCGGGAAGCGTCTAACGCTGGCGGGCAACCACCGGTAGCCTCAGAACAACCGAAATAGAGCGCATACGTTGTAATGGGGACGCTAAGGGTGATGAAGAGAGCGCCAGGGGGGCCCAGGAATTCGTATGAAGTTGTGCGAGGGTTCAGCGACTTCTGCTTCTCCATGGTAAGGAGGCTGAAAAAGCTCCTCGTAGGGACCAGGTCTGTTTTATTTGTTTGCCAGATCCATGGCGCGATATGTCCTCGCACCACTTTCTGTACGTTTCTGTCGGAACAAGGCAGTGCAAACCAATTAGCTCGTGTTTCTGGTTGCCTCGCTACTCTTGATCCAATGGGTTGCAAAATGCACAATGGGTGACAAAAATAATTCTATGCTTTCAATTCTTGCTCAATCCCTCCGGGGTTTTTTGCCCACGTAACTGCGCTACTCGTCTACTCAGATAAAAAATAACTAGGCAATCCATGGAGAGGGAAGAGATGAACTATTGTTTCAAGGCCATCAAGTCGAGTGATTTGAACTCCGTCCGGCATGCTCTGGACTCTGAAGGTATGCTAACGCCATATAAAAAAATTGAGCCGATGCTTAATGAATGAAGAAGTGATTTTGCTGCTTCAGATTTTTTTTTTTTCAGTGAGCAGTGGTTACAACATGAACGAAAAACACAGACGTGACATCAATCATCAATTTCAATTCTAGCAAGTACGTAAAAAGATATTCTGAGGAGAGGGAGACGCTGATACATGCTTAAAGTCTGCCCTCAATTTTTTTCGGGGGCGTAAGAATGCCCTCAGAGGCCGGAGTATGTCGGACAGAGTTCAGATCACTTGACTTGATGGACTTGAAACGACGACTCAATTCTTTCCTCTGGGTCGACGTCGACTACTTAGTCATTTTCTATAAGCGTAGAGGAGTAGTGCAGCTACATATCACAAAAAACTCCAGAGGGATTGAGCAAGAATTGAGAGCATGGAATTATGTTTTGCAACCTATTGTGCTTTTGGAACCCATTGGTCAATAGTACTGCGAGTAAGAAACGTTACTGCATGGTGAGTCAAAATAGAATCTAGTAGTCGAGTCCAAAAATTGATAGGCCTGACTTGTGCATCATGATAAATTTAATCAACGCGATATCCAACTCGCGAACAAGCCAACCAAAACTCCGTCCCGTCGACTTCGCTCCAGCCCAAAGGTCCGAGATCGCACTGGGCGCATAAAAGCAATTTCAACTGCTTTGAATTGGCTCCTGGTACAAGATTTCAGTGCTCCGTACAGATATTATCGAGAGTATGCAAACCACTAAGAGGATCCACGGGTTTCGAGAAGCCGATATTCTCAAACTCCAGGGGTGAAGGTGTGATGAGAAACCAGGCGGTTAATTCTGGAGGTTCAGGCATAGGTAGTAGGTGAGGCGGCGTGCGGTTCGCGGGCTCCATCTTCATAGCAGATGCATGAATTTCTGGAAACAGCCTGGTTATGACGCACCTGGACGCTGGGTCGCTGGATAAGCTTAGCCACACCCTTGTGGATAATGATGCTGCCACACTCGGGGCGAGGACAGAGGAGGTCATACTTGTTGTAGAGGACGTTGGATTCCGCGATGCTGATATCGGCAATACCTCCAGGGAAAGCTGCAAGGGCGGTCGGGACAGGTCGGATGCGACGAGGTAGCAGCGCAGTGAGGACGCCTGGAGGCAAGGATTGTTCCTTATTCGTAGAGTTTGGGTTATCAGCCATGTTTGTGTTGCAACCAAAGAAGACTCTTCGGAAATCTTGAAGTGTGATATGCGAGAATGGGATGCTTTTAAGTGTGACTAGATCAGAGCGCTCAGAGACCCTTGGAAACCGGTGAATACTGTGTTGCAAAAGGGAATGGAGTGGATGATGGCATCAAAATCATTTTTCCTTTTTGCTCTTCGTTTGAGAAAACATTTAATCCTCGAAAACGAATATATGCTGGTGATGCATATACATCGATGCATAACAGCCCGGGCCGTCCGTTCAGTGAATGTATCGATCGAACAGAGACAACCCGAAACAACGGTCCACCGGCTTTTGAAACTCAGAATCATCTCACGGTCGTGACGGTCAACCGTCCCCTGCTCTTTTTGCCCGTGTTGTCGAAGGTCCCTGGTGCTATGCCCAGCCCTTCAAAGTCTCTGTAGGGCCTGTCCTGGCCTGTCGGTTCCTAATCAGCCAAACTTGAACACAAGTCACAGATAGCCGCCGCTTGCTGGTCCTGAAGTTGGGGCTCCAATAGCATCCAGCATGAAGCGTCGCTTGTTGTCAGCCCAGACGAATATAAGTACTCGTCCTTGCCTCTCCCTCAAACCATGCTTCTAGGCCCACCAGACCATGCGCCACGTTCGTCGGAGTCTGCAGGCGGCCAAGGTCATCGACGACGAAGACGACGCGATACGGATGCCACAGTAGCAGCCACACAGATCGCGGCGGTACGAGACTTGGTCGTACCACGCGGGAAGTGGATCTGACGCGCCCGGTGATGAGCAGTAGCCAATAACTGTTTCCAAATCCAAATGCTTTCTACGCTCCAAGACGTCGTGAGCGACACGGCGAAGATGCGACTTGTGCAATTCTGCTCACCCGCCCCATGAAACCATTCCAGGATTAATGATATCGCAACCTTTCAAGTCTGCTTGTTCGTAGTGGTCGGGAGCGATTTCAAGTGTTTGCGTCGGTCGGCGAGCCTGAGTGCAGAGGTCCTTGAAGGCACCTGGAAGTGTTCAGCTGGCCACCAGGGCTCCTCTGATTTGCATCCACGTCCCAGCGGGGCAGAAAGACTTCAGGACGGCAAGGAGCTTCAGTACGGTAATGAGCAACCATGAAGTCATATAGCACCTGGATGTCAAATACTCGGGTCCTTTTCGTCCCTTGTCCATAATTGCTGCCGGCGAGCTCCCCTTCTTACGCGAGAAAACTGGAAGTAGGCCACATTCGTGCAAACGCCTAACGTTTGTTCGACGGTCGAGTCAGCTCAGCGAGCCGTCAGACAGGGCGATTTGCTCAGAGACTTGCGGGAAACGGTGAGGCTCCGTTATCTTTTGCTGTGCAGCTCACTCACTCAATCTGACTACCCCACAAGCGATTCTGGTCAAGTCAAGGTGGAGGACGGAAGCAAACCTAAATGGGGATAGCCGGTCTAAGCGGTATATATCGATCGGCAGCAAACCTTGGGAAACATAGACGCGTCCTCGTCACGTTTGGCGCGAAGACACAGCCACCACCGTTTTCTATATAAGCCCGGCTCAGATCACGCCTCTTTTCTTCACTTAACATCATACTACGATGTTCTTCAGACACATTAAAAAGCTCCCCGCCCTCCTCGCCTCCTCCGTCCTCCTCCTCGCTGGGTACGACCCGCCCACCACCTCCCTCGTCGTAACTTCCGCCGTTCCCTCCCTCCCTTCCCTCCATGCCTTCACCATCCTCGCCCCCGACCACTGGCCGCTGCCTTTCGTCGGCTCCTGGTCCAATAGCACATCGAACGCGACCGCCGCCAACTCCATCGGCGGTGACGACTACGGCGGCGACGACCCCCTCCACATTGTATTCGAGCTCGACACGTTGCCCCCTCAGGTCGCGACGCCCTTCGACATCGGCAGCTTCGACGTTGAGGCGCTCGAAATCATCGTGCCCGCCCTCCTTGCCGTGCGTGGTACCATTCGGACCGGGTCGGGGTCTATTGCAGTTTCTATCGTCGTCGAGGCCCTCAAAGCCGCGCTCTACCTGGGCGGGCTCGAGTATCGGCCGGGGTTGGGGACGAGCGGTGAAGCGGACCAGATGGACAAACTGCTCACCGGCATGATTCTCCGCCTGGCGATAGACGCCGTCTTCGGGGCGCTCGTGGTCTTGCTAGGTCGTCGAGGTCGCCGGGTGCGTTTTTCTCCTCATTCTCGCTAGGCGATATTCTCATTCCTTCTCAGCGCGGTCGTCGCACCTTCAAGGCGTGCATCGGCACCGTCGCGTGTGAGCTGGCCGCCTTGGCCCGAGGACAGGTGGGTATTCGTTGCCATTTTATATTCGCGTTTCTGACAGCATCCTCCTAGGTCACTTCCATCGTCTTCGTGCTCGCCGTCGCCGTGGGCACTCAACTCCGACCCGCGTCTTTTGCGGTGGTTCGTGAGTCGCTGCTCTTCGGATGCCTCATACCCTCTCGCGTCCTCAAGGCCTGGATCAACGTCATTGTACACGAAGCGGTTGTTTGGACGCGAGGACAGGTGTGCCCTCTCTTCCTTTCTATAACTGCCTTCCTGACTAGACCACCGTAGTGTCACGGTGCCTTTTTGTCCACCGCCGTCGCTGTTCGCCCCCTAGTGTGGTATATCTTTCGGGATGGCGCGATCATTGGCATCATCGTACGTCTTACTCTCTTCAGCCGTATTCCGTCTCACTCATTGCTATCCAGCTCTACACATTGATCAGTTTTTTGCTGGGCCTCTTTACCGCCGCAACACCACCGCCGCCGCCACCCCCTGCCCGCAAGAAAAAGCACTGGTATAGTGGCAAGCGGTGACGGAATTCCGACCGGCCCGCCACACTGAATACACGGACCTCGAGGGCCGACGGGCCACGATCGAGGGGGTGATTCCAGTGTGCTTTCTTCTGGGTTGGGAGTATGCTTGAAGTGTGGTGCGCCTCTTTTCTTTCTCGCTGTTTCCTGAACTGACAACATGTACGATTCAGGCGGTGCTTCCTTATTTATTTTTCCTTTTCTCATATCTATCCTCTCCCTGTCCCACATACCCCCTATACTGTATCCTATATACCCATATACCCCTGCTTCGATATTCCTTTCTGACCCGGCATATACCCATTTCTTTACTGTATCTCTATATTGCTCAATGTATTATTTGCTTGCTGTCGGACTTACGCGCTTGAGCTGCTTTGAAGGACTTGAAGCTTCCTTGCCTTCGCCGAACCGGAAACGGTTTTATTACATCAGAAATCTACGCTTTCGCACCCTCCTCTGTTTGTTCGTCCACAGATGCTTGCTTCTCCCCTTCAAGGTGAATAGCACCGTCCTTCTCGACGACTGCGTGGACACGCAATTCTTTCGCTTTCCGAACGGGATCGAAGATGCCCTTGCTCTCGAGGAAAATACGGTCCACGCTCTCCAGGTGAAGGCCTTGTGTCTCAGGAAAGAGGAAGTACACGGCTTGGGGCGATCGTCAGCAATCGGACTCAATCTCGAAGAAGAAAAGTACTCGGTAAGATGAGGAACCAATTGATGACAGCATAGATGATGAAGTACTTGTACCCTAGCGAATTGAAGCCAGTCGGTGTCGCTTCGACAACGGTGAAGTTGAAGAGCCAGGTCGAAGTCGTGGACAGCGCGGTTATTGGCGTCCGCACACTCAAGGGTGCTATCTCGGACGAGTATAGGAAGGCAAGGCCAAGGAAGCCCGTGACAAAGAACAGACTGAATAGGTAAATGAACGCGATCGCAGCGTGCACGGCGGTCTGATTGCTCGGATTCGCCGTACAACCGGCGAGGATTGCCATGCACATTCCCATACCAGCGGCACCAAAGATCATCAGCTTGCGGCGGCCAACACGTTCGATGGTGAATGCACCAATCGGCGCACATACAGTTTGCCTGGTGGTCGGTAGTTAAGACATGGCGAACACAGCGGGAAGATGCGCACCACAAGTATACGGTTGCTGATAGAAAGCGCGCAGTGCTCGCATTGAGGGCCAAGAAAGTTCTGAAAATGGTGGTTTGATAGTAACCAAGAACATTAATTCCACTCATTTGCTGGAAACATTGCGTCGTAGCAGCGATGAAAGCACGGTTGGCGAATCGAGAAGGGCCATTGCGGAAGATATCGCGGAAGCTGCCTTTTCCCGTCTCTTCCAGCGAGATTTCCATTGCTCGTAGTTCTTCCGCAATTATAGGACTGTCAAGGGTGACGTCGTCCAAGGCGGCAAGGACATGCCTCGCCTCTTCGATGCGTCCCATTTTAACAAGCCACCGAGGCTGTGGTAGAAATGATCAATGGCGTCCACGAATGACCAGCTCGGACGGAACATACAGATTCTGGCCAGATAGGTATCGAGAAGAATACGATGACAGAGAAAACGCATGAAAAAGCCATGGAAAACCGCCATGAGACATCGCCGGTGGTATGCAAGAATCCAAAATTGATCCAAGCCTGAATTGTCAGCCCTGCGGAAAGGAATAAGCCTTCGAGCATCACTACAAACCCTCGGTGCCCTGCACGACTGCATTCGGTCTGCCTGAAGGATGAAGTCAGCCAATGAAAAGGCATACAAATTTCGACCTGCCAGTTTGGCGCCGTAGCGCTGATCACACCGAACCCGAAACCAGAGATAGTTCTTCCGACAATGAGTTGTGCGAATGAAAATGCTGAAGATTGTAGAATGGAACCGATGCAGGTCACTGCGGAGCCAAGCATGATTGTGCGTCTTCTGCCCAACTTATCTCCGATGAATGTGCACGACAACGCTCCGAACAGTGCGCCTAGCGTATAGATAGCCACAACCGTCCCTTGGATATGTGAGTTGTGCGCTTTCTGCGCTCCATCCGTGTTATCGGTGTCAATCTGAGGAAACAATCGGACCCAGGCAGGGAGGTCAAGCAGCCCGCCCGCCACTCCGCTATTGTAGCCGAAAAGCATGTAGGCTGGCATGATCACTGCCCACACGAGGGCAGCATTGAGAGACTTTCCTCGCAAACCCAAGTATTTCTGCATTGCGTACCGCCGTCGAGTAATACACAGGAAGACTTCGAGAAGAGGAGACGGTCAAACGGGGCGAGAACAAGCTCAGTTGGGCGAGGCATAATAAGAAAACGTCCCGGAGTGCTTCACACGATTGCTATTGGAGCGAGAATATGTGCGAACGAGGGTCCGGTGACTTGAATGACTGGCCATGAAGTTCTCATGGCTGCCTAGTCCATTCATTGCATTCATTCTGCAGTTCGTTCTCGAAACAGGTTTTATTTTATTATTCTTCAGGGGAAAACAGAGAGGTCAGATCTGAAGTCGATGGAGGCGATAGGACCAGCACTAGAAGAAAGCAAAATGACTGCGGCATTCGAAATACGACGGTATGCCGTATGGCACAGTGGGTCCATTTATTACCACTGGTGCCCTTGATCAAGGGGACCACGAGAGACCTTTGGGACGCGGACACCCGCTTCCGGCGACCTGGCTTGAGCTATTCATAGATAAGAATGCAACTAGACGAGGAAGTGCTCGACTGTGCTCGAGGAAGGTTGAGGCGTTGACGGAAGAGAGCAAGTTGTGTTGTAGCTTGTGCAGGATTTCAAGTTTTTCGCACTTCTGCCACGAAGACTTTTTTATTCGAAAATCATTGCGCCCCTCATGCATCATGCATGATGGACTGTCTTTTCTTTCCCATCTCTTCCATGGGGTTCTTATCATCGGTCCGGGATTGCTTATACATAAGACGACTGATTATCGAAAAAGCCCTCGTTGATAGTCAACGGCGCTCATGGCAACTGAAAAGGTAGCCTCTTGGGCTGTGAATCTCTCGTACGCCAACCTCCCTCCTGAGGTCATCCAGGCAGCCGTCAGCAGCTTCTACAACTGGGTTGGCTGTGCTCTCGGGGGTGCATCGCACCCGACTACGACTACTGCATACGAAGCGCTCACCCCTTTCTTTGGGAAGCCCACATCTACGCTCCTAGGCCACAAAGGCGCGCGCACTGATGCCTCACATGCCGCCCTGATCAACGGCATCGCGTCGCACGTCCACGACTACGACGACACGCACCTCGCGACAATCATCCACCCGACTGGGCCTGTCGCGAGCGCGTTGCTTGCCCAGTCTGAGGCGCTCGGCGGTGTGAAAGGCAAGGACTTCATCCTGGCGCTCGTCACGGGCATCGAAGCAGAGTGCAAGCTTGGCATGGGCGTCTGGCCCAAGCACTACGATATCGGCTGGTGTGCTCAGTTTTCGTGCACAAAACACGCGCCCGCTAACAAAACCCAGGCACATTACGAGCACTGTAGGCTCCATTGGCGCGGCCGTCGCCGTCGGCAAGCTTATGCAGCTCCAGCGCACGTCAATGCAGCACGCTATCAGCATCGCCGCCACGCAAGTGACGGGGTTGCGCGAAATGTTCGGGACAGACACCAAGTCATTCCACGTCGGGCGCGCGGCACAAAATGGCCTCATGGCCGCAGTGCTCGCCGAACGTGGGTACACTGGGTCGCTCCAGGCGATCGAGGCGCCCCGTGGGTGGGCGCGTGTCGTAAGCGTCTCGAACAATGTCGATGACCAGCTTGAGGGCCTTGGAACCGAGTGGGAGATCGCGCGCAACGCGTTCAAGCCCTTCCCATGCGGAATCGTTGTCCATCCCGTCATCGATGGTTGCATTCAACTGTACCGCGAGATGGCTGCGGCGGGCGTGACGGCTGCTGACATTGAGAGCGTGCATGTGCGCGTACATCCGCTTGTGCTGGAGTTGACGGGAAAGAAGACGCCCCAGGACGGGCTGCAAGCCAAGTTCAGCATCTACCATGGCGGCGCAATTGGGCTTGTTCTCGGCAAGGCGGGTCCGGCGCAATACCAAGACAGTGTTGTCTTGAGCCCGGAAATTGTCAGCGTACGTGACAAGATTCTGGCGACGGCAGATGACCATCTTGGTGCTGACGAGACGGAAATCACACTGAACCTGAGCAATGGTACCACCATGATGAAGCATGTCCAGCATGCCATCGGGAGCATCGAAGTGCCCATGACGACGACACAGCTCGAGGAGAAGTTTATCGACCAGGTGAGCCAAGTATTGGGGGCAGAAGGCGCGCAACACGCCAGCAAATCATGCTGGGCACTTGAAAGCTCTGCAAGTATTCAAGACCTCGCCCAAAGCATCTAATTAAATTCCAATAAATTGTACACCACTACGTACCAATTCCAACTGTACTTGTAGCCCGGATTCCACAAATCAATCCGGAGAAGCGTTTGTGATACAACAATTCAGGGCGGCCAGTCCTACGGGAGTGTAGGTGTTATATATGTAGGACGGTGTACAGCTATCTAGCAGACGTAAATTAAATTATTTGGAGTTTGTAGGCGATGAGGTAGGTGGAGGTGGGGTGGACGAGGCCCATATCCAGTCCTGCACAGCTGCTGGCGCGGCCTGTGGATCTGAGGGGACGCTGTTGGAACAGAAGTCAGACACTGAGATAGAGTCGAGAAGAAAAGGGCAAGCGTACGTGAACTTGGGGATCCACCGTCCGTCGCGCAACTCGAAGAAACGCGGGACGTGTTTAGCGCCGCTTTCCTCGAGTTTCCGACGCTGCTCGCGTTGCGCGTCCTCCACAATAGTCTTTGCGTCCGTTGCAGCCTCCATGTCCTTTGCAACGATCGCCCGCGTCAGGTCGCGCCACAATCTGCGCGACTCGTTCGGCTCCTGCTGCTCCTCAGGCGGGACCCGCTTCTCTACAATCTTGTCCCCGTCCTTGACCGCATCGAACAAGACACGCTTCTTGCCCGTCTGCAGCGAGCAATAAATACACGACGACTCTGCGATGAATTGTTCACACCTTGGTGCTCTTAAACTCCATGACGTGGCTCCATCGTCCCGAGACTTCGCCAACGTCGGTCGAGTTGTGGCGCACCCGCCCCGCGATAGCGTTGTATGTTCCGGAGAAAAAGCCCTGCCAAGCCGTAAGTCACAGATGTGAATGATACAACGGCTCTAGGCTCACCTTGGTCTTAAAGTCAAGGTCGCAGGAGAGACCATTCTTCTCGTTCTTAGCTATGCAAGTGTCACCGAGTTCCTGCACCATCTTGCCAAAGAGAATGCCGCGTGCATACATATTCGGCATCGTTATCACGTATTCTGCAGAGGGGCAGAGCTTAAGGAGGTTCGAGAATGTGAACAGGACCAGTGCGCACCGCCGTCTTCGGGGCTACCGAGGAGGGATACACGGTTCTCCCCCTCCATGGTGGTGGAGACGCTGTTCCCAAGGAACTTGGATTTCGGCCGCAGCTCTCCAAGAATGCTCACGCGGTTCGCCGGCGAGATGTAGAAAAAGGCGGAGACGGGCGGGTGGTGGGAGACTGCGGGCGCGTCGGGAGGCTGCAGACTTGACGGCAGCGACACGTACCTTGCTCGGCGACATAAAAGCCTTGTGTCCCGTCGGGATAGTCGTACCTGCAGCGGAAGAACTCGCCGAGGATTGGGTTGTAGGGTTTCTTCACGCCCTTGGGTTTAATGTGCCATCCGGCGAGGTAGTACTGCAGGACGCGCATGAAGCGCTCTTCAGGATCGCTGTATGACTCGGCACTGTGGCGGCCGGTCACCTTACTGCGGCGGTCAAAGACAAAACTTCTCACCCAAAGATGAGATCGGGATGGGACATAAAGTCTGTAATGCGCTCCAGCATGCTGCGGGGCTCGAGGACGAACGTAGGAAACGTTACGCGGGAGAGATCCATCCCCACTCTGCACTACGTCAGTCCAGTCATAAATCGGAACGGGAGAGAGTAGACCTGAGCTGAGATATTAGAGAAGTGATTATAGAGCCCTCATTCTCGTCGCTGTAGCAGGTCAGTGGAGGGGGAGGCATGGGGCGGAGGTGGGACGGACAGGATAGAAGTATCGTCAGGTTCAGTGTCTTCTGGTGCCCTATCGTCCTCGGGGCCACCTCGAGGCTTTGTTGCGCCTCGGAGACTAGCCCCGGCCTGACTGAATAAACCCATCATCGTGGTACAAGGAGAGCGGGAAGGTGCACAGCAGTGCCAGTGACCAAAGGAGTTCAGAGCTAAAAGCAGACAGGGGACAGTGTAAATACGCCGTAATCTCTGCATCTTCAAATCCTTTTCCGGTTTCCTCTTGGTTTCCTCTCGCTCTGCGTTGATTCCTCGTTTATAACTGAGATAAAAAGGTGTACGAGAGACATGTGTAAGAAGCACTATGTATGAGCACCGCCACCCGCTTGCTTAGTCGAACAGCCAGACTGTACTGACAACTTTGGAATGTTGCTCCGCCAAAACAGTATATAATAACATTCGCCAGTACTGAGATAACCCAACTTCATCGATCATCCTTGGTTTAATCTACGTCGTTGCATATTTTGCGAACCATGCCTGCTTGGGAATTCCTAAGTTGTTCTCGGTCTTTCTTTCTGGCTTGTGTCAACCTCGAGAAAACATTTCAAGAAAACACGATTTTCGTAGGACCGGTGGGCATCGGGATGTCGTCTCGGAAGAAGGCCCCATATGCGCCGTGCTCTTTTTTCTTGATTGTCATCGGGAACCGCTTCAAGTCCTCGCACTGGAAGCCACTCTCCCGCAGCACCCGTGCCAACTCTCCTGCCAGCGAACGCTCGTGGTTTTCGCCTGTAAAGAACGTAATCGACTTGCCGCTCTTGCCCCCTCGTCCTGAGACTTGTGAGCTAAATCCACGCGCGAAAGTTGCAGAAAAACTTACCGGTCCGTCCAATCCGATGGATGTAATCCTCGATTGTCAGCGGGAACGTATAATTTATAACCGCTCCGACGTTGGGAATATCTAGACCCCGGGCAGCCACGTCTGTCGCGACTAGTAGCCCGGTTGTTCCGTTCTTGAAGGCATCCAGTGCCTCCATGCGCGCCGATTGCGACAAGTCGCCATGCAGCGCTCCGACGCTGTATCCTTCTTGTCGAAGTCTCTGCTCGACGCGCGACGCTTCCTTTTGTACAGCGCAAACACGAGGATACGCGCCTCTTCCCCGCCTGTTTTGGTCGTCTTTTTATGGCCTAGGGCGCGCAAATGGCCCAACAGGCGGTTGCTGCACAAAATGAGTACGCGTCGCAATCTGAGATAATTTACACGCACTCCTTGGACCGTGTGTCGTCAAAGACTTCCACGACTTGCGTGACGCGGCTATTCGCCGTCAGGTCATCGCTACCCACGGTTACCCGTACCGGATTTTGTTGGAACGTGCTCGCCAAGCGGCGCACCGCATCCGGCCACGTAGCGCTGACTGCGGAAATGAGCACGAAAGAATACGAAAAACACAGATAACGCACACATCATTGTTTGTCGTTCCGCACCCTGCTTGGTGTTCGATATAATATTCCGTATGTCATTTTCGAATCCCTTATCAAGCATCCGGTCCGCCTCGTCAAGAACAAGGTAATTCACGCTACAGCTTCATCAGCGCCGCTTGAAATTAGCTGAAGTACAATATGGACACACTTGCTTAAATCACACGCGCCCTCCTGAACGAGATCTAATATCCGTCCGGGGGTACCCACCACCACACGAGTCGTGAGTTGTGGTCCCGCTTTTCTCTTGTTCAGGTTGCGTAGCATACGCACTTGCGGCTCCTTCGGCACTCCGCCAAAGACGGCGACACTGGCAATTCCGAGCGGTTCCCCGAGAGTGCTTAAAGTGTCGTGCGTCTGCAATGCGAGTTCGCGCGTCGGCGCAACAACCAGCACGCTGATCGTACTGCTGTTGTCGCTGGGCGGCGGGGCAGTGATAAGACGTGTGAGCGCAGGTATACCGAAGGCCAGGGTCTTCCCGCTGAAGATGAAAGTAAATAGGTGTCCGCGTGCAAATGCAATATCTGCAGGCGCGGAAGCGGGAAACGCACCTGCCCGTTTCGGCGATCCCGACCACATCGCGACCAAGGAGCGCGGGCGGCCAGGTGCACGCCTGGATAGGCGTCGGTGCAGAGAAGCCTTCAAAGCACGACCGCAGTTCGGACGGGATTGCGAGCTGCGGGAATGCGAGAATGGGAGGGAGCTCCTCCTCGCCTGGAGGTGTGTGGATTGTGATGGAGTGTTCGGCAAGGAAGGCAGCGGCTTCAGCAGGCGTTGCTTGGGGGGCGGCGGACGAGGACGTTGCGGCGGTCGCGTCTTTTTTGTGCTTCTTCTTCTTCTTATCCTTGTCCTTCTCAGTCTTGAGGGCAGATGAAGAGGATTCAGCTATGGGAACGGGGGCGGAATCTTCCTCTCGCTTCCGCTTTTTGTTTTTCTTCCCATTCTCTACCGCTGTACCCATTTTATTAGTCACTGAATCGGTGAACCTTAGAAGCCCTACGTTCAATAGTTTCAATGACAACCTCGGGCTCCGCCTCTGCCTCGGCGTGCTTGCGTTTCTTTTTCTTCTTCTTTTTCTCTGAGTCGTCGACTATCGGAAAGATGTCAGTTCATGTTTCACCAGGTTCCAAGCGCCCTCTTACCGTCGGCCTTTCCAACTTGGTCCTCGTTCGCCTCCATGGCCTTCTCTTTCCGCTTCTTCTTACGCTCCACGTCCTCACCGTTGCCTGATGTTGCTCAATCAAAGGAACACGACGAACGGAAAACCACGCACCTGTCTCCTCCGCCCGACGCTTCTTGCTCTTCTTCTCTTTAACCTCCCCGTCGCCCTCAAAAGTGGGCGAAGCCTCCTTCGCCCGGTGCGCCTTCTCCGCCGCCTTCTGCTCCTTGGATCTCTTCACTTTTTTGGAGCCAGACTGCTCTACAGCGGGAAGATCAACAGTCATAGTGGGTTGTTTGATAAAGCTCCAAATCTAAACAAAGTCCAGGAGGTCTAGCGGAGGTCTATAGTCCAGAGAGTAGATGGTCAGTAGATTCTCTGATTCTATGAGAGAGATCCAAAAATAGCCGTGATTTTTTTTGACAGTGGACAGTTGTTTGGCATACTCCTTACCGGACCGCGCAAGCCGAGCAAAAACTCGAACCACAACTTGACCACCATCATCCTTTTCTCACTTAGACTCACTTAAAACCTGGCTATGATCTACGAACTATAAATTTTTGGAGATTCGATCAATTCCGGGCTCAAGGTACCGGAAATACAAAGCCTGAACCGCATCCAGGCTCCAGCTGCAGTAGTACACGGAATTCGAGACCGTTTCCATTGAATCCATTCGCAAGACCTCCTCACCGCACCAAGCTCAGCAGGACTTGCATGCATCACTTACTTGTGTTAATAAGTAACTCTCGGTCTTCGGGGACAATTACCGAAGCTGACCGGGTTTACCAAAGTCGCAGAAGTTCGTACTATCCTTTTCCTCACAACCCCGGTTACTATTTCTGACGCTTGAGGCTGAATTGAATTCGCCATCGAGTCTCTATTATTTTTTCTGTCAGGCCTAGTGTAAAATCCGGCATACACAATATTGCGTTGGGCTATTCTTAACGGCTGTTCAAGATTTCTCATGTTCTATATAGGTCTTGTGCCCTATGATCAGTAGTTTAGTCACAAGAAGCTGCCCGAACCGAACAAAGGGCATTCCGGATCCCCGCACTCGAGCGGCAAATGTGTGAGCAGTTCAATTCAGGCCGCATAGCTTGCTTTGGGCGCCAATTCCTCCTTTCTGCGTTCGTCTGCAATCGACATTCAAGGATGCCATACTTCGGCTTACGAGGAACAGCACTCAACGCTGCCCTCATATGGGCCGTGGTAATGCCTGCGTTCCTTCTCTTTGGTTACAACAATTCCGTTGCAGGTGGTCTGCTCGATCTTCCTGCATGGACAGCACTGTTCCCTCAAATTGATACTACGCACACGGTGGGCGCTCGCAAGGCGCACAATTCACACATTCAGGGCACAGTCGTCGGTGTATACACTTTAGGTGGGCTTTTCGGTGCCCTGTCCTGTCTCCTCATTGGGGACAAACTTGGCCGTCGCCATACCATGATGTATGGGGCTCTTGTGACGACTATTGGCTCCATTCTCCAGTGCTCCGCATTCTCCTTCGCGCAGTTGATTACCGGCAGAGTAATAACTGGCCTCGGATTTGGTACAATAAGCGTCGCCGCACCGAACTGGCAAGTTGATCTCGCCCCAGAATAAGTAGTTCTGATTGAGTTTGTTTTCAGGCAAGCGGAATGCAGCCGGGCAGGTCACCGCGGGTTCGTCGTCATGCTCGAAGGCCTGTTCAACTCAGCGGGGCTCGCGACAGCTGCTTGGATCAATTACGGACTTTCTCATACCACGGGCAGTGTCTCGTGGCGATTTTCGCTTGCATTTCCTTGCTTCTATGCGACGATCATTTTCTTTTCGGTGCCATTCTGGCCTGAATCGGTGCGCTTTATCTTTGAACATGCAACATGCAATAAACGAGTTTAATTCAACAGCCGCGGTGGCTAGTCAAGAAGGGTCGCATCGAAGAGGCGCGACACGTCCTAGCTGCCTTGGATGATGTACCTCTAGATAGCCCCGAAATCACCCAAGAAATTGAAGAGATCGAAATATCGCTGAAAGAGACCGGCAAGGGTAGCTTTCGGGATATCTTTCGTAACGGGGAAGGGCGTTTCGCCAACCGAGCATTCATCGCCGCCGCTGCACAGTGCTTCCAGCAAGCGTGCGGGATAAATGTGCTGGGATACTATCAAACTACCATTTTTATCAATTTCTTAAAACTCGATCCAAACACGTCCCGAATTTTATCGGCGACCGTTTATACGTGGTGGGTAGATATCTGCACTGAATCCGCTATACCGAATTTTGATAGGCAAGCTGTATGTGCGCCCATTGGTCTGTTCACTATCGAGCGCGCGGGGCGGCGTAAGCTCATGCTATCCGGCGCCGCGGGCATGGGGATGTGCATGGCAGTTATCGCTGGCTGTACATCTCATCCTGATGACCAGTCCGCCGTTCATGCCGCCATCGCTTTCATCTACCTCTTCAGCACCTTCTTCGTTACAGGCTACCTCGGACTAACATTCTTATATGCCTCTGAGGTCGCACCGCTGAGTGTCCGCACACCCATCACAGCCATTTCTACGGGCTCGAAGTGGCTGTTCAATTATACCGTAGTCGAGGCGACACCGACTGGCTTCAATTCGCTAGGGTACAAGTACTTCATCATCTACGCCGTCATCAACTGGTTCCTCATCTTACCGAGTACTTTCTTCTTCGAGATTGAGTCCGATTGCTGACGATCGGCCCAAGCCGTATATTTCCTCTTTCCCGAGACACAAGGTCTTCACCTGGAGAGCGTGGACCGTATCTTCCTCGGGAGCAAGGGCATCTTCGATCCCGTTCGGAAGGCGAAGGAACTACGTGCCCACGCAGTGGTCGAGAAGGACGGTGCTATTCACCTTGAAGGGGAGAAGCAAGCATCTGTGGAACAAACAGAGGATCCGGAAGGTGCGAAAGCGTAGATTTCTGATGTAATAAAACCGTTCCCGGTTCGGCGAAGGCAAGGAAGCTTCAAGTCCTTCAAAGCAGCTCAAGCGCGTAAGTCCGACAACAAGCAAATAATACATTGAGCAATATAGAGATACAGTAAAGAAATGGGTATATGCCGGGTCAGAAAGGAATATCGAAGCAGGGGTATATGGGTATATAGGATACAGTATAGGGGGTATATGAGACAGGGAGAGGGTAGATATGAGAAAAGGAAAAAATAAATAAGGAAGCACCACCTAAATCGTACATGTTGTTAGTTCAGGAAACAGCGAGAAAGAAAAGAGGCGCACCACACTTCAAGCATACTCCCAACCCAGAAGAAAGCACACTGGAATCACCCCCTCGATCGTGGCCCGTCGGCCCTCGAGGTCCGTGTATTCAGTGTGGCGGGCCGGTCGGGATTCCGTCACCGCTTGCCACTATACCAGTGCTTTTTCTTGCGGGCAGGAGGCGGCGGCGGCGGTGGTGTTGCGGCGGCGGTAGAGAGGCGCAGTAAAAAGTCGATCAATGCGTAGAGCTGGATAGCAATGCGTAAGACGGGGTACGGCTGAAGAGAGTAAGACGTACGATGATGCCAAGGATCGCGCCATCCCGAAAGATATACCACACTAGGGGGCGAACAGCAACGGCGATGGACAGGAGAATACAATGACACTACGGTGGTGTAGTCAGAAAGGCAGTTATAGAAAGGAAGAGAGGGCACACCTGCCCGCGAGCCCAAACGGCCACCTCTCGCGCGACGACGTCTTTGGCGACGTGAGGGGGGACGAGGCATCCGAGAAGTAATGAATCGCGGAGGAGGGTGAAGTACGCGGGTCGGAGTTGGGTGCCAACGACGACGGCGAGGACGAGGATGATGGACTTGACATACGAGGATGCTGTCAGAAACGCGAATATAATAAGCGATGAATACCCACCTGTGCTCGGACCAAGGCGGCCAGCTCACACGCGACGGTGCCGATGCACGCCTTGAAGGTGCGACGACCGCGCTGAGAAGGAATGAGAATATCGCCTAGCGAGAATGAGTTGAAAAACGCACCCGGCGACCTCGACGACCTAGCAAGACTACGAGCGCCCCGAAGACGGCGTCGATCGCCAGACGAAGAGTCATGCCGGTGAGCATCCTGTCGACCTGGTCCGCTTCACCGCTCGTCCCCAACCCCGGCCGATACTCGAGCCCGCCCAGGTAGAGCGCGGCTTTGAGGGCCTCGACGACGATAGAAACTGCAATAGACCCCGACCCGGTCCGAATGGTACCACGCACGGCAAGGAGGGCGGGCACGATGATTTCGAGCGCCTCAACGTCGAAGCTGCCGATGTCGAAGAGTGACATCGTCTCCGGATCGGGAGGGTGGTGGTCAACGTCGAAGCCGGCGAGGAAGGGGCCGTTACTGTCGAGGAGATGATCGGTGGTCACGGCGGTCGCGTTGGCGCTATCGTTGGCCCATGGCCCGACGAAGGGGAAGTTGAACGCGTCGGGGGCGAACCCAAGGGTGGGGGAGGCGAGGATGGGAGGCACGGCGGGCACGGCGGAGAGCGGGGAAGGGATGAGCAGGGAGGTCGAGGCGAGAGCGAGGGAGGTGGTGGGCGGGTCGTACCCAGCGAGGAGGAGGACAGAGGAGGCGAGGAGGGCGGGGAGCTTTTTAATGTGTCTGAAGAACATCGTAGTATGATGTTAAGTGAAGAAAAGAGGCGTGATCTGAGCCCGGCTTATATAGAAAACGGTGGTGGCTGTGTCTTCGCGCCAAACGTGACGAGGACGCGTCTATGTTTCCCAAGGTTTGCTGCCGATCGATATATACCGCTTAGACCGGCTATCCCCATTTAGGTTTGCTTCCGTCCTCCACCTTGACTTGAACAGAATCGCTTGGGGTAGCCGAATTGAGTGAGTGAGCTGCAGAGCGAAATATAACGGAGCCTCACTGTTTCCCGCAGGTCTCCGAGCGAATCGCCCTGTTTGACGGGTCGCTGAGCTGACTCGACCGTCGAACAAACGTTAGGCGTTTGCACGAATGTGGCCTACTTCCACTTTTCTCGCGTAAGAACGAGAACTCGCCGGCAGCAATTATGGACAAGGGACGAAAAGGACCCGAGTATTTGGAATCCAGGTGCGATATGACTTTAAGGTTCCTCGCCGCACCGGACTCTTCCTGCCCCGGTGAGACGTGGATGCAAGTTAGAGAAACACTGGTGGCCAGCTGAACGCTTCCCAGGTGCCTTCAGGGACCTCTGCACTCAGGCTTGCCAACTGACGAGAACGCTTGCAATTGCTCCCGACCACCACGAGCAAGCAGACTTGAGAGGTTGCGATATCGTTAATCCTGGAATGGTTTCATGACGCAGGTGAGCAGAATTGCACAAGCCGCATCTTCGCCGTGTCGCTCGCACGCGACGTCTTGGAGCGTAGGAAGCACTTGGCTTTGCAAACAGATCTTGACTACTGCTCATCACCGGGCGCATCAAATCCACTTCGAGCGTCGTATGGCCAGGTCGTGTACCCCCACGATCCAAGTGCCTGCTACTGTGGCATCCGTATCGCGTCGTGTTCGTCGATGACCTGGGCCGCCTGCATACTCCAACGAACGTGGCTCGCGGTCTGGTGGGTCTAGAAGCACGAATCAAGGGCGCAAGCATTCCTTTTGGGTTGACAATGAACAACGCTTCAAATTGCTGCTTTCCAGGTAGATGTTAGGTAGATGCTATTGTCAACTTTAGGAGTGACGCACAAGCAGATGGCTCGAATCCAAGTTGCGGTGATTAGGAACCGTACAGGCTCTGGTTTGCGTCGATTTGGAAACCTTCAAAGGACCTAGTTCCAAGTTCGACAGCAGAAAGGAGAAGGCGACTTGGGCCGTGAGAGATGATCTCAGTTTGATGCGCCGTTGTTTTGGTGCGGTCCCTTTTCGACCGTGTCGCCCTCCATCTCCTGTGTTCAACGTGAATCCACCCCCACACAGCAGCCCCCTGCAGCCCCGGCGTCGAACAACGGCACGCCATCAGCCAGAGTCTGGCGATGAGGGACATGGCCAGACGACTCAAAAAGGATGGTGAGTTGAGCAAAGACGGGGTAGCACGCCGCCGAACAGCGTCCAAAGACGCCAGAATATGCGCAATACGGGCTATACAGTGCACGGTGAGTTCTATATTCAGTTCCTCCTTCCTTTCCTTCTTATTTCCCTCTTTTCTCGCCGATACTGGCCTTTCTGCCCATCCCAGCATGACACCCCACACCACTCTCAAGATACGACGAAACTGGGGACGCAGTACATCGCCGCCTTGCAACCAGCAAAGCGCATGCAGCTTCAGGGAGGCCACTAGCTGCCACTCGTCACTGACCACGATCAAGCTGCGAGCTCGATTTGAGCCCGCGTACCCAGGTCGCGTTTCGTCTCGTTTCGTGTGTGACTGCTTCTACTCGACAATCCCAACCGAGCTCGACCAGCCCGTTGCTACGCTCGCTACGTCTGTCGCATCGCACCAACAAAGTGGCACCGTACTCGAGTTCGACGCCCGCGCCGTACACGACTGCGAGTTCCCGTTCGTTTCTCGTGCAGTGTGCGCGGCTGCCTCCCATCTGATGTGCCGACCCTGTTGCCGCCCCAGCTGAAGACCCCGGTTCGTATTCACAAGAAATATTCTCGGCATAACTGCGACTGGGAGAGGCGACGTATCCATGCTGCAAGCTGAGCGCAGCTAAGATCGGGAAGTCGGAATATTGTTGTGTAGTTGTAGAGCAACAGGTGCGTACGCATTCATCTCACAAACAAACAGACATGAATTTATCTCTTTTTAGGCAGAAGTAGCGACCGCCCGAGAGAGCCCAGCGGGAAAAATGACATGCGCTGTGCCATCATGACGTTGCACACGGCGCCGGGGTAGCGTACGCAACTACTGCTCAACTTCCCAACCTCCTTGCGCTGGGTCTCAACTCAAGTTGGTGTGGCGAATTTTCGCCCGAGTTCCTCAAACACTCAACGCGTGAACATCAACCAACGCATACCCACTCTTTGATTCTTTTCTCAACGTCCAAGCTCTCAGGAAGATTTGATACCATCTTCGTCTCCGCCGTGACTGTAGAATTTCGAACCTCTTCCATCAAGATTCGACAGGTTATCTTTTAAAGCGTTCCCATTTTGATTTTCATTAACACTCACCATCAATCGTTTGTTGACAACCTTTGAAAGTCTTTTTCGCTGCGGCACTCTTCTCGTTCAAAGTAAATGACGCAAAGACGTCGGAACTAATCTTCGTGATGCTACATAGGACATATTTCGCCATGAACCTAGCAAACAAATAAAAGTAATCTCTCCAATCCGCCTACTCATGAGGAAGCAGAATCCGCTGAACTCTCGCACAACCTCCTACTAATCCTTAGGTCTGCGGGCGCTCTCTTGATCGGTTGAGTCACGAGTGTGTACACCATATGCACTTTATTTGACTCGCGGGGTGAATCACCCCACATCATTCGTTCGCCGTGGGTGAAAGTTGAACTTGATCACGTAAGGTGAGAAGTTAAACTTCACCCTCGGATTTCTTCGCACAGATACCTCAGTTTTATCTTCTCATATGAGGCATAACCACCCCTTTTCCATTTGTACAGGCTGTCTTTCCGATAATTCCTCTCACTTCATCTATCTCGACTTTCCGTTCGACTTCCCCCAACATCATTGAGAGTAAAAATGCAAATATGGATTTCATAATGGCAAATTGATTGTACTTTCACGCAACCTCTTCCGTTTGTTCATCCACAGACTTCTCATTATCCGTATCAAGGTGAAGCGCTCCGTCCTTTTCAACAACCGCATGGGCGCGCAACTCCTTCGCTTTCCTTACGGGATCGAAAATACTTTTGCTTTCGAGAAAGATGCGGTCCACGCTCTCCAGATGAAGGCCTTGTGTCTCAGGGAAGAGCAAATATACGGCTTGGTGTTATCGTCAGCGAACGAATACGAATTTGCTGAGCAAACATACTAGGTAAGATGAGAAACCAGTTGAAGACAGCGTAGATGATAAAGTATTTGTATCCTAGCGAATCGAAGCCCGTGGGTGTCGCCTCGACGACGGTGAAGTTGAAGAGCCAGGTCGAGGTCGTGGATAGCGCGGTTATCGGTGTTCGGACACTCAATGGTGCGATCTCGGATGAGTATAGGAAGGCGAGGCCGAGGTAGCCCGTGACGAAGAATAGACTGAAAAGGTAGATGAACGGGATCGCAGCATGCACGGCGGTCTCGTTATTGGGATGCGTGGTACATCCGGCGATGATTGCCATGCACATTCCCATGCCGGCGGCGCCAAACATCATGAGCTTGCGTCGACCAACACTTTCAATGGTGAACGCGCCAATGGGTGCACATAGAGTTTGCCTGAAATTGAGAGTTAAAAGGCATTTTTTTTTGGGACACACGACCCAAGCACGCACCACGTATATACAGTGGCGGATAAGATGCGCGCGGTGCTCGCATCGAGCCCCAGAAAAGTTCTGAAGATGGTGGTTTGATAGTAGCCTAGAACATTAATTCCACTCATTTGCTGGAAACACTGTGTAGCGGCAGCGAGAAAAGCGCGGTTGGCGAATCGGGAAGGGCCATTGCGGAAGATGTCGCGAAAACTGCCTTTGCCCGTTTCTTCCAGTGAAATTCTGATTGCTCGAAGTTCTTCCGCAATTATAGGACTGTTCAGGGAGACGTCGTCCAGGACAGCAAGGACATGCCTTGCCTCATCAACGCGTCCCACTTGAACAAGCCAGCGAGGCTGTGCATGGTAAAATTAGTGGTGGTCGCGTATCTCTGGCTCTGGGAACATACAGATTCTGGCCAAAAGGGTATCGAGAAGAATACGATGGCAGAGAACAAGCACGAAAAAGCCAAGGAAAAGCGCCACGAGATTCCGCCAGTAGTATGCAAGAAGCCGAAGTTGATCCAAGCCGCAATTACGAGGCCTCCGGAAATAAATACACTCTCAAGCATGACTACAAAACCTCGGTGCCCAGCGCGACTGCATTCGGTCTGCCTGGAAAATAGGGTCAGCGAATTGAGAGGCACACACTTTTCGACTCGCCAGTTCGGCGCCGTGGCACTAATCGCGCCGAACCCAAGACCAGTGATGGTTCTCCCGATGATGAGTTGTTCAAAGGAAAACGAGGAAGATTGTAGGATGGAACCGATGCAGGTCACTGCGGAGCCAAGCATGATTGTGCGTTTTCTCCCCAATTTATCTCCGATGAGTGTGCACGACAGCGCACCGAACAATGCGCCTAGCGTGTAGACAGCTACGACTGTTCCTTGGATGTGCGAGTTGTGCGTTTTCTGTGCTCCCTTCGTGTTATCTGTGTCGATTTGAGGAAACTGCTCGACCCAGGCAGGGAGATCAAGCAGCCCGCCGGCGACTCCGTTGTTGTAGCCGAAAAGCAAGTAGGCTGGCATGATCACTGCCCACACGAGGGCAGCATTGAGAGACTTTCCTCGCAAACCCAAGTATTTCTGCATGGCGTACCACGATTGAGCACTTTCTGAGAAGAGGAGATGTTATGTTGACACCGAGCGATAACTTGAGGTATATTATACCCCGAACAACTGACCGTGCCATAATATCCTGATGGCGCCAAAGTGGCCTAGTCCATTCATTGTGGAGCCCTGAAGGGGAAAAGACGTCGGTGTGAAGTATAATAAGAAAAACCTTGTACGGCTGACTTGCCATAAGGTTGATGCCTATAAAATGGGCCTAGTCCATTCATTGTGGAGTCCTAGAAGGAGAAAGGGCGACAGTATGTCGTACGGTATGTGGTCCGTTATCAGCGGTAAATGAGACGACCAAAAAGACTTGCCATAATACTCACTTGCCCGAAAAGCAGGTCTAGTACATCCAAAAACAAGAGAACCAGGAGAGAAAAATGATGGTATGGTACACAGTATCAGTATGGAGCCCATTGTTGAAAAATCGAAGCTTGGGATGATTTGAGAAGACCATGAGGCCTGAGGACTTGTGCCAATGTTCTCATGACTGTAATCCATTGATTGTAAAATGCGGCTGGCGAGTCCAGTTTTTCAGTGCCCTGGAACTTGAAGAGGAAGAATGGCGGTATGGCATCTTATTCAGTATGTGATCCTTCTTTGATTAATACCTCAAGCAAGATGCGGACGCCCGCGTGTTCAGGCTATTGATAGAGACTGACGCAATTGGAAGCGTAATAGGCGGCGGGTCTCGGGGTAGGGCGGGGTAGAAGCATTTTTTGGAATATTGTCAATGTAGTGAGGGCATAGCCTCTTGAGAGACTCGGTTCTCCGTAGCAGTGGGTCTCTGAGGATCGCCTGTGCCTGTGGTGATAACCGATGGAGAATGTTGTGGGATTGAGTGCCAGTGCAGTCGAAAAAGTTGAGCCATGGGTCCGAAGACCGAAGTCAATTCGGAAGTTCTCACGGTGACTGACGTTACATAATAATAACTCGAATTCAACCTTTTCGTTTCTCCTTCAATTCTCCTTGACCTGATGACGTTCTCTGCTCATAGTTCTCCTCAATGACGACTACTCCAGGTCGACCACTATTTTGTCTTTCCGTTACTACTCCAACGGTCCCAGTGCGCGTGCTATCGGAGTTATCGGTCAAGACAATACTTGGTTGCGGGGAACTGTTGGATGTGGCACACAACCAGATATCTATCAATTGCTAAATGGCTTCCAAGAATCAATATACATCGCTCATGTTGCTCGTTTACGTTTATTTCCCGACGTCTTCGCCGAAATATTCCGATGTGGCGGTTCACTCTCAGTAGGCTCTCATTAAACAAACTCCCTAAAGATTGGACATGGGAGACCGAGGTTTTAGTGGGTATCGGGTAGCTCGACAATGAAGGGGACTCCGCGGCTTCGGCTGCCGTGTCCCCGGAGTCGGGAAACCTGTAGCCCCACACGACGTGCTACGAGGAATCGAGCATAAGTGCGATGGCGCATTCCCTCGGGTGGTTGAATTCTTGTCTGACCGGGTTCCAAGTCCAAGGTCTCAAACTAACGGGTGAGGGGTAAACAACCATGTCGGTTTAACACCCTGCAGGCTGCCTGCGGGCCTGTGTGGGGAAGGAGAAGCATTTTTGCTGTTACCCAAACCATTAACGTTCCACAAAAAAAAAAAAAACCTCAACGAATGATCAGCACTATTTCGGACAAACGTCCGACGGCATTTGCAGCCCTGGAGTCATATCGCCTTCTTAACAGAGAATGACTTCGATGCGCTCAAGTAACTGCGATGAGAATGATACAAAATTCGAAGTTGTTTTCACATTCCTCCTTTGAAAAGATCCGTCGTGTTGGTTCTCAAGTCGGACAACGTGCTTAACGCTTGAAGCAATCTGAATACTCCATTGCTTTCGCCGGCAGCCTGCAGGGATGGATACACTTGCTCTTAGACTGGTGTTCCATGCTGGCACTCGGAGGATTACGACGTTCATCTTCTTTGCAATAAACGAAGTACAAACCGATGTGAATCGATGTATCTTAAAATACACAACGCTATGAATCACTCCAAGGCCAAATACAAGTCTTCCGTCTCTTGAGCTGTCCTCGGCCAAATCCGGACAGGGCATGACGAGATCCTCCGAGTGTCTCGGGGTTATCGGGAATGTTCAACCAACTCGTCGTTCCGATCACTATCCGAAGCGGTCCTGAAAAAGCTCGTGCCACATGGTATCTGTGGCAATGGCGAGTCCGATTACGAGCTTCAAGTTTGGGAATCTGTTGGATTTTACTTCTGAGTCTCCAGTTAGCGATGAAAGTTTGCGTCCCGATTTATGAAATAATTTAAATTCCATCGTGAATGGGAAGCCCTGACGGAACTGAAATGGGTTGAAAGACATGGTCTCTCTTAAACAGAGACTTCAACAATTTTGAGCTCGTGCCTCGCTTGCTGATCGGATGTACAAGCGAGGCACAAGCTCGGAATGTTGAAGCGTCTGTCTAAGAGCGACTAGATCAGATGATGAATTTAGGAGGGGATTCTTGCCTCAGTTTCAAAATCATTGCCTTTCGCCATGAGTCTCAACCAAGTTTCAATTCTTATAAGTAAGGATGTTGCTAAGAATATTGCATTAAATTTACGGAAACCCGGCTTCTCTTCACCAACCATTACAACGTACCGCCAGAACGACTGCCAAGAATGGGCAGCCTGAGCATGTAATATAGTCAACCTCCCCTTTCCAAGCCTAGCATTGAGCGGTGAACATCTTTAAAGCATGCGTGAAGTAAAATCCAGTCCTTCTTCCCGTCGCGAGGCACAGTGAGTTATCTCTGTCTCAATTGTCACTGGTGGGCGCCATCCAACAACCATCGAAGTCCCGATCGGTAATCTTGCTCCCATTTGGCTGCCACTTTCAAGTGTGGAAAAGTGTATTGAAACGCATGCAAAACTCCTGGATAACTGCATAGTCGCACAGTTAGCGGGGAAAACTGAGAGGGATCCCGCGACTCACCCTGTAATCTTTGTCTTTACACCTTCACTCTCGAGGATAGCCCCATACAACAAAGCCTCATCTCGGAGGGGATCCATCCCGCAAGCCTGAATAACAGTCGCGGCAAGTCCCTTGTGCGATGGGTGCAGAAGAGGCGAAACCTCCGGGTCTGTTGGCAACCCTCCAAGTTGACCTGATTTGGTTGGTTTATCAATATGTCATAGTCTTACATCTCAAAAGAATGAGCGCACTAAAGGACCACATAAGTCTTTCCGTGGATAAACCGGGCGCGTTCTTATTCTGTTCGTGTGATAGAAGTAACGACTTATATCTTCGATTCGTGAGTCTCTCCTGAGGTGAATGAATCTCAGATGCAGTCACGTACTTTTCTGGAACAGCGTTGGGATTTATTACAGCAGGAACTTGCAGGATTTGCCCGGTAATTCCCCTGTCTCTGAAGAACGGGTCGTCTCGAGCACGGTGGGCGATAACGGCAGCAAGATGTCCCCCTGCTGACAGGCCTGCAATGATGAAACCTTTCTTCAAATCTGCACACAGTGCTTGGGTTGATTCTGCCGCCTGGAGTAATCAGTCATCGAACTCTTGAGATCTGGAAGTGCCAAATACCCATTTAAGTGCCGAATAACAGTCATTTAGTGGAGTTGGGTGAGGATGCTCCGGGGCCAGCCTGAGGGAATATGTGAGAGGATGTAATCACTAATTCTCAACATACGAACCGATAATCGACATTTACGATCGATATCTGAAGTTCAACACATATTGCCCTCAGCTGATAATCATCCAAGTCTTGATTCCCGTTCACCCATCCTGTTCGTATTGAATCAATATTCTTGTCCGGGAAACAAATATATACCTCCGCCTGTAAAAGAAGTCTCATTTTGATCCACAGTTTGTGTCAATCTGACTGACCGTGAAGCCACAACATGAGAGGATACGTCTCACGGGAGCCTTTCTGGCTGGTGGGTACGAGACTTCTAACTAGAATGCTTCCCCCATCGACCTCAACCTGATGATCAATTAGATGGTACTCTGTGTCTGGAATAGTGCAAGTCAACGAATGTTGAACCGATTCAAAGCTGGAGAACACTGCCTTTTGGTAATCCAACTGTATACGTCTTTTTTGCTGCCTCCAGAATCCCAGAGTCAAAAGCTTTCCTTGCAGCCTCCACCTCGTATAGCTGAGGCTGAGCCAGTAGCTGTGGGATGTAAGGGGCGAACTCGGGGTCAGGTTCGGATAAATGCGAATATTGAGCCATGTTAGAGTTGGTGGAAGTTGAACGTGGGAGAGGGGCGGTAAGGTAATGCTCAGGCTTATAAGTGGTGCGTGAGCCAGCTAATGTTAGCTCCCCTAGCTATAGGTCATGGGGTGTAGTTGGATAGCACTTCCATGAGTTCCGAAACGTACTGATACGAAGAGTCTTGGGCGACTCGCGCCGCGGATAACGATGCAGGCATAGAACGAGCAACGGCATCTTGAGTTTCAAACTGAGGCTGAATCCAATATCCATTGCCTCTGGCCGCCACGGTACACCACGGTATCGTGACGTTGGCGCGTAACGATTCCCGGTTTATACTCTGCTATCCAAGCCCGTCCAGACCTGTGAAGATTTTCTACGGTCTATCAATTTAGGAAGCACATCGGCGTCAGACGCAAGGTGCTGGCCATGGTGGTATAAGGTGAGGTTGAGGTCGGTGAGAAACTCGGCCTGATCCCAACATTTCCCAAACAAAACACAACACCTCTGGTTGAACTTGAACCACCATGTTGATGCACCGGAGTTTCACACTGCGGGAGAGGTGTGTGGCATACTTTTCTGATATTTTATATCACTGCAGGTGGGGTTAGTGTATTTGCCCTATCCTGCAGCAATGTGTTCGACTGACACTGGCAGAAACCAGATCTGCAGAGCGCCTGTCACTCCCAGTAAAGTCTATTCTGCCCTTTAGGACCGGAAAGGTGCTGTACCTTGTATTTTAGAAGTCTTATGACTATCCTTGTCGATGTAGATCGGGTATTTCAACTAGTCTCTCCTAGACAATGAACCCGACACTTCAACAAGAACTATGTATCCTCGTACATAGTACCTCGTTACACTCTGGCTACTGTAAGTTTCTTCTGCATATCTGCTAGAACAGGCAAAGAAGAATATAATCGATGCCCAGGCAGATCTCCAATGGTACCTTGTTTATCTCCTCGCAGTAAAATGCGAACGAGTGTGGACCGGAGTATGCACCAATGGCAATGTTCACTTGAGTCAAATACTTGTGGTGTCGTTTCCTTTGCCTCACAAGCAACGGTTGATTGGAAGGGAAAGGTGCTATTTATTGGATTACTGTCTTACAGATGCGAGCATGCCCGATAAGCCCGAGAGCATCGGAGGATGCCGCGACGTCGAGTCCGAGTTTGGCCGAGCCAGAACCGATCTTCCCGTGTACGTATGTAGCTTGAGTCCCCGAGCGGCTGCTCAATTCACCAGACTTTTTGGTGGGAACGAAGGTGCTTGATGCGAAGGGGTTGTCAAATAGTCGAGTATATTATTTGGGACGCGTCCACACGGGATGAGTGAAAATATCAGAGCGTCACGCGTGGTCCGTGCGCGACGATCTCTCCTGCTCGTTGTGCTCGTCCTCTCGTTCGGCATTCAACAATCAGAATTTTTGGAGCAAAGTAAATAACTCCGGATGAAGTTGAGATGAAGCGTAAATATTCCCAACTTGTTGAAGGGTACGTACTTGAGCGCTAGCACAATTTAATTTTCCAGAGCAGGAGCAACCAAAGCAAGGCAAAAGCAACCTCCAAGCGTACGAGATTATATTCTTGACTGCCTATCAACTCTTGCATAAGCCAAGCGTGGATCCAAGAGGAGAGGACAGAATGCACAAAGAGATATGTACACCTACTTAATCGAGTATGAAATGTGAGTTCTCGCTTAGTGAAGCCTCGGATTGTCGAATCGTTGATCCAAATGAGCCTCGATAAAGCGTAAGTAACTCCAGGGGCCTGGCAACTCAGGGAAAATTTTAACGCTGGCACAATCAAATTGCCCAAGCACAAGGAGCAAGGTCACAAGCTGCTCCAGCATTCAACTTGACCGTCACTGCTGTTTGGGCCAGCAGAGTCCAACTTTTTGTCCGAGTCAAGCGTGGATCTATGAGGGGGAGAGAAAGAGTTTTCAAGGAGATACACCATCCGACCCTCGATTAATCAATTATGAAGTGAATGTTTCCTGAGCCCGTGAAGCCCCGTACCAAATTTATTTGTCTCGTCGTTGATCCAAATAAGCCTCGATAAAGTACAAAAGCAATTCCAAGTGCACGACAAAGGGAAGTGTATAACGCTGGCACAATCAATTTGCCCGAGCACAAGGGGCCAAAGCAAAGCTAAAGCAAGCTGATCCAAGCGGACAATAAAATGTTTTTGACCGCCATCGGCGCTGTTGTCTCCGCCCAGTGACTTTTTTCAACGACTCAAGCGTCGAGGAGAGAGAAAACACACGGTAGTAATATTGACGCTCGATTAATCAATCATGCACTCGGAGCGGGTGTGGAGGCAAATGGAGGACAATTAGGGGTAATTGTGAGAGTAAGAACCGATTGGCGTTTCAAAGCTGCAGCAACCGCCACCGACGGATTGACCTGGTTTGCGGGGTTAATATTTTTCGGGCTTTGGGAGAACAAGGAGAGTTGTTGTGGCCACGTGGCAATTGTGTGCGGTCGCAGCGCTCCTCGTGATATGACAGTGACATCGCCCCCGTTGTCCTCCCCTCCCTCTCCCACCATGCTCTGCGCGACTCCAGACCATGGTTTTTTTCTCGAATTCCTCCGGGCAGCCAGCCCGCGCGTCGACCTCCACGACCGTCGTTACTACGCGCGTCGTTCGCAAACCATCCCACAAATACTCCCCTCCGTCCTCCAGTCCGCCACATGCGACAAAGTCGAATACCTCGTCGCCGCTTTCCTCGCCCCCCACCTCATCTCCCATGTCGAGTCCCGCGAGAAAACGGAAATCCGGGTCGCTGGAGTCCATACACGAGTCCGACTCTGCTTTGCCACGCGAAGTTAAAAGACTCCGGGGCGATAAACCGCGTAAACGCGCGGTATCAGCCCCCAAACTGGCCCCACGCGCCTCCAGTCAGTTGAAGACGTTGCCACCCTCTCCGGAACCGATATACCGGACCAGCAGGTCGCGTTCCACCTCACACTTCACTCCCTTTGAAAGCGACAGCCCCGTGATTCGGCGGCGTTGGTTTACGGAGGAGGATGGGGGGCCTGATCCCGCGCATTTTAGCTCGGAAAAGGCGGTCGCCATGCTTCTACGCACCTACTGTGCCTGTACGTGACTCTGCTCTTTTCTCAGTAGAACTCGCCTCATTTTGGCCCATAGACTTTAAAAACTTGGAAGACCCTACGGACTCGCAATTTAGACCGCATCCGAAGGACTACCCGGTTGTTGAGCTCGAGTACCCCAATACCCACTCATCGGAGAGGTACGTCATTTTCCCGATACTAGGTGTATGCGCACGACTGAGATCGCCACAATCTCCTACTCTACAGATTCATCCTTCTCGCCCCGAAAGACAAAGATCACTATAATCCCATAATGGACGTCGAAAAGACATTGTACACAATTATCGAATGTGTGTGCAAACCCCTGTTTTTCTCACTTCCTCACTGATCATATCACCAATCACCGTTCTCAGGCTATTTGACGCCAGCTCAACAAGCACTCTTCGGTCCTATACCGAAAGACACTCTCTTCGATTGTGACGATGCCTCAACACCGTCCCCATCGCCATCACCCCCGCACTCTCACTCTTCGTCAGGAAGTTTGAGTTCACTATCCAGCCTGGCATCCGACTCGGTTTCCACCCCGCCCGGAAAGCCAAATTGGCTTCGTACTGTCCAGCGAGCGATACATCGACACGATGGGCCGACCTTTCTCAACGCTTTCGCGGAGATCAACAAGATTCTGCGAACGCTCAAATATCCGAGGCTCCCCGAGGAACCCTTCGCAAACCCTCCGCCAAACTCCCTGATGCAGATGGTCGATACTTGGACGGACACGGGGCTGCCGAAAAAAGTGCTCATGCGTATTATCGAAGAGAACTACCAACGCAGCGTCGGCCCCCACGTGCAGAAGCTCAAGCAGTATGAGGCCTTCTCGAGCGCCGTGTATGGGGAGCTCATGCCTTCCCTGGTGCACGAGATCATCCAGCTCACAAAACTGAAAGAGGATTCCCTATTCCTCGATCTTGGGAGCGGGGTAGGCAACGTTGTTGTGCAGGCGAGCCTGCAGACGGGTTGCCGCAGCTATGGGATCGAGCTGAACCCGAAGCCCGCCAAGGTCGCGAAGGACATGGCGGCCAACTTCAAGGTCCGGTGTCGCATGTGGGGCGTCAAAGTCGGCGACATAGAGCTAGAAGAAGGCGACATGCTGCTTAGCCCGCGGGTTAATGAGCTAATCAGCCAGGCGGACGTCCTCCTGGTCGATAACAAGGTCTTCGAGCAGAGCCGTGAGCCACTTTCCTTATCCGGCGTTTTGTACAAGTTACTGACTACTTATCCCAGTCAACGAGCAGCTGCGGCCGAAATTCCTTGATCTGAAAGAAGGCGCCTATGTCGTATCATTGGCCCCTTTTGTACCATCTCTCAACGCCCGTGTCACCGAGCGAAATGTCGGTGACCTTGTAGACACCCCTCCGCCGTGCTGACTTGCTTTCTAGGTCGATGACATCAGCGCCATCTTTGATGTGAGCGAGCGCCCATACCACTCTGGCAGCGTGTCATGGGGAAACAGCGGAGGCACCTACTACATCCACCGTGTCGACCGGGCGGGGTACGCCGATATTCGCGAGCGATTCGAGAACTCGCGAGGCGGGCGCGGCAGCCGGCGGCGGCCATGAAGCATGCCTGTATGCACGCCGCCCTCCTGTCAAGACTGCTTTCGAGTCCTCTCATCAGCATCTCTTTTCCTCTTTTTTATTCCTCTCCTCTCTCCACGCATTAGCTTTGATGAGTCTACGCATTACACGGATCATCGGTACATCGTACAATACACTCCGGTCCTATCCCGTCTCCCTGCTGTGAATTTTTCCGGTTTCCTCTCTATATATACCTTACCTTCTATGTAGTCTTTCCCTGCTTGTTTGTTTATTATTTTTTTATCTTGCCTGCCATCTTTCTCGCTCGTTCTCTGTTACCAGTACATAAATGGTCTCCCTTACATATCTTTATACGCTACGCACCCCCCGCTGTACAGTCTCCCGCAGTAAAGTGCGGCATGGCCGCTGTTTTGCATGTCGAGTTTTCTGTTGTGGTGATAACCGTCGCAAGTACTTGAGATGCGTCAAATTTGCGTAGGGAACCTGGAGCACTGGATTTTTTTCTTTTTCAAAGGTGAAGGGAGGTGAACTTACTTGAGATGGTTTCTCGCGGGAAGAATCTCTTGTGAGTCAAACAAAAAGAGTAAGGTGACGGAAAGGACGGCTCTCAGCCCGAATGTGGCTGTGCTCCTCAAACTTCAATTGCACAAGCAAAGTTCTTTCTGCGCAAGCGAGTGGACAACCCCACTGACCATCAGCCGAAGAGCGACCCACCTTTGACCCACCTGCTATCCGTCCGACGAGATCGGCGTCCTCTGAACTTGACAGAAATGGATTCCCTGGGAAGTATAAAAGCGGCAAGCGCTGCAGAGGACTATCTAAGCACTTGCGAACATTTCCCGCGATGGCGTTCAACATCCCCGGACAGAAAAGTGCCCTCAATATTGTGATGGTGAGTCGTGGAATACTTTCAGTGCATAAACCAAGTCAAACCGTCCCCCACAGGGAGCTATGACTTTTGGAGCGGAAGGCACTGAAGGGGCCAGAGTATCTGACCTGAAGGATATCGAGGCGATCCTGGACGTGTTTTTAAAACACGGTCATCGCGAAGTAAGATGGATGCTTCATTGTTGACTCGTTTCGTCATTGAATGCGGCATACAGCTCGATACTGCTCGCGTATATTGTTCTGGTACGAGCGAGGATTATCTGGGGAAGATCAACTGGCAAGAAAAGGGGATTTTGATGGAGACCAAGCTGTACCCTGTGTCTGTGCGTTATCGAACGCATCGTATATGCTCTACACTCACAATTCAACTCATCAGCCCAAAATCGCAGTCACTGGGTCGCATTCTCCTGAGGTACGTCGACTTTTTTTCTTTGATTGTGTTGATTGGCCGCGATATTGAAGTCTTCGTAGGATCTGCGCGAATACTTGATGATGTCTCTCAAAGCACTTAACGCAGAGTAGGAAACTCTCTGGTTCGAGTATTTTATGAGGCTGAAATTGGACCAGCAAACTCGAAATGTGGTACCTTCATGGCCCTGACCGTTCAGTCCCATACGAAGTAACTATGAAAGCCGTCAATGACCTTTACAAGGAAGGTCATTTCAAGCGCTTCGGTATCAGCAATTACATGGCGTGAGTTCCAGCCATCACCTCAAAATTGCTCCCTTCTCACGACGACTTTAGTTGGGAAGTGGCGGAGATCGTCGGCATTTGCAAACAGTTCGGCTACATTCAGCCAACGGCGTACCAAGGGATCTATAACGCGATCCATCGCGGAGTCGAAACTGAACTGTTCCCTTGTCTTCGCAAGTTTGGAATCAGCTTTTATGAATTCAATCCCTGTACGGGGCCCTTCTTCCTTGATTCTTCCTCACTTGACTTAGATCCACATGCAGTGGGCGGAGGATTTTTCACCGGCAGATATAACAAGGTGGACGACAAACCGGAGAGTGGATCTCGGTTTGATCCTGAACGCAATCAGGGCAAGGTATTGATTTATGATTTTTACCCAGTCCTCAATTTAACAAGGTATATACAGAGCTATCGAACCAGGTGAGCAAGGTAATTTGTATCCTAAATTTATTCTTACAAGGAACTTCGAGATATTGGAACGAACCGTATTTTGATGCGCTGTCCACCATCCGTCCTGTGGTTGAGAAGCACAATTTGACGATGGCCGAGGTCGCATTACGCTGGGTTTCACACCACAGTCTAATGAAGCGCGAACACGGTGACTCTGTGCTTATTGGGGCCTCCAGCCTGAACCACATCGAGCAGGTGCGTAATCATCTTCCGTCTGCGTTCCGAGAATAAATTGTTTTCGAATCATCCACAGAACCTCATCGATCTTGAGAAAGGCCCGCTGCGTAAGGACACTATCATAGTGCCTTTATCTCGATACTTACACCCCCATTTAGCGGAAGAAGTGCTGAAGGCGTTGGATGAGGCATGGATCCACGTCAAACCCCATGCTAGCAACTACTATCATTAAATTATCGGCAGTGCCGAATAAATATCACCGTTCCATTTTCGAGATGCTATATGGTGGTCGAATTCGAACATCCTCGAACCCCCACGGCACTTCTGTACACATTCTTCCATGGTTGGAGGATTATCTGGGCCTCCAGCCCTGAACCACATCGAGCAGGTGCGTAATCATCTTCCGTCTGCGTTCCGAGAATAAATTGTTTTCGAATCATCCACAGAACCTCATCGATCTTGAGAAAGGTCCGCTGCGTAAGGACACTATCATAGTGCCTTTATCTCGATACTTACACCCCCATTTAGCGGAAGAAGTGCTGAAGGCGTTGGATGAGGCATGGATCCACGTCAAACCCCATGCTAGCAACTACTATCATTAAATTATCGGCAGTGCCGAATAAATATCACCGTTCCATTTTCGAGATGCTATATGGTGGTCGAATTCGAACATCCTCGAACCCCCACGGCACTTCTGTACACATTCTTCCATGGTTGGAAAATAATCTTTTGGTCATCCATCTGCCAGACGTGTGTGTGTGAAGGTGTATCCGTTATACCCAATGCCCCGGGAGGGAGGTGAACCGATTTGTAGTCATACAAGATGGGCCGGTTGATATGTTAGGAGGGAAAAATCATTTTTTTTTCATTGATTGCAGCCCCGCCCGCATATTCAACCAAAACCTGGCAAAATCACACAAAATTGCCTGATATGGGACGATGGACGAGTTTGGTACAGTTTGTTCGCGAATCAAATACACGTGGTTGCTGTCCTTCTCTGCCCTTTACTCTTTGCGTTCTCTCAATTCCAACCTCTGCTTTCGGGTTGTTTGCGGGCGAAGTATGCTTGATCAACAACACGTTCTGATAGCAATCTTGAAATTTTCAGTGACGTAATTGACTGTGTCTGCTTTGCCCCCAGCAGTGTTGGCCAGTTTCTATCGTATTCCCTCGAGTCTAAAGCAAGAACCCGACATTGATATTCTCTGAACTGCCTTGCCAAGCCCCTGGCATCCGGAAACCTGTGGCGTCGCTTATGGTTTCAATAGCTGTTGTCCAGCACAGCCATGGAGCCTTTAAAAGCGGCTGTCAAAATGATGATGTCTCCTCAACCTAGCCATGACGAGGCGCCTCTCTACACCGAACCGTTCAACACTACCTCTTTATGCTCTTGTCTTTCTTCCAAACGCTCTAGCGTCTGACTGCGTCAAGTATGCAGTCCATCGTTCCCTCTCTGCTGCTCCTTACGATATTTTCAGTGGCGTCTGCTCAGACTTTGGCAGTAGTGGGGGACTCACAGTAGCGGCGATTGTTGGCATCGTTTTTGGAATTAGTGCGTATTCTTTTCGTTTCCTTTTCGTTTCCTCTCGATTAGAAGCTCAATGGAACACTAGCGGTGTTACTCTCCATCGCGGGCGTCATATTCGCCGTAGTGCGATGGAGACGCATCAAGAAATTCCAGAGAACATATGTGCAAAATGCGCAAGCCCACGCCGCAACCATGCCACATCCATACCCTTCAACGGCCTACCCTGCAACGGCCTACGCGTCGCCATATGGGCAGCCCATGCACGAGCCTCATGATCCAGCATTGCAGAATCATAATATACACATGAACCAAATCAATGCGCAAAACAACCAACAAACTCATCATACGTCTCCTCCAGGGATTGGCGCGACGTCCGGATTCACCGCGGTGTGAAGCCCCAAGCAGAGTAAAAGACACAATTTTTCCGTATTGTAACAAGATGTATATAACGCGCTGGAAGCCACGAATTTCATCCATGTAAACTTGGCAAGGAAGAGAGACAGTGGTTATGTACACATTCCGCTTCCTTCAGCCAAGCATCCAGGGCTTGAGGCGCCGGAAAATTAATCGCCGCACATCTGATGAGCTCCTGAACGACCATGACGTTGACACTATTTCCGATGAGGCGATACTTGGTCTT